>CM065590.1:180239182-180734670 GCA_033119425.1 Bufotes viridis
TCAACCCCAGTGAAACAAATGAATTAACATATTACTGTTCACTATCAGATTGCCTATACAGGCAGAGGATGGAATTTATTTCAACAAAATAATTGATTTCTTCACCCACCAATGAAACTGACGGATGCAAGTGAAATTCTTTCACTAGCAGTAGTACAGAGCAGGCCACAAGTTTACTTTGTGCCAAAAATTACATGTTGTTTCCACACACAAAGTCCCAGTGGAATTTACAGATTTTATTTAATTTGCAGTACAAGGCAAAAAGGTCCTTTATAGGAAAAAAAGATTTTTCCTACACCAGTGAAACATATAAATGAACAGATTATTGTTCACTATCAGATTGCCTGTGCAGGCAGAGGACGGAATTTATTTCAACAAAATATATCATTACTTCAACCCCAGTGAAACAGATGAATTAACAGATTATTTTTCACTATCAGATTGCCTGGGCAGGGAGAGGATGTAATTTATTTCAACAAAATATATGATTTCTTCAACCCCAGTGAAACAGATGAATTAACAGATTATTGTTCACTATCAGATTGCCTGTGCAGGCAGAGGACGGAATTTATTTCAACAAAATATATCATTACTTCAACCCCAGTGAAACAGATGAATTAACAGATTATTTTTCACTATCAGATTGCCTGTGCAGGGAGAGGATGTAATTTATTTCAACAAAATATATGATTTCTTCAACCCCAGTGAAACAGATGAATTAACAGATTATTGTTCACTATCAGATTGCCTGTGCAGGCAGAGGATGGAATTTATTTCAACAAAATATATGATTTCTTCCCTCACCAATGAAACTGACAGATGCAAGTGAAATTCTTTCACTAGCAGTAGTACAGAGCAGCCCACAAATTTTCTTTGTGCCAAAAATTACGTTTTTTTTCCACCCACAATGAACCAGTGGAATTTACTGATTTTATTTGATTTGCATTAATGCAGGCGATAAGGTACTTTATAAGGAAAAAAAAAGAGGATTTTTTCTACCCCAGTAAAACAGATGGATTTACTGATTATTTTTCCCTATCAGATTTGCTGAGAAGACAGAAAAGGCACTTAAGGTAAAAAAAATATATATTATTTATTTCACCCACAGTGAAACAGATGGATTTACTAATTATTTTTTTCACAATCACAAATGTAGTGCACAGAGCAAATGTACTTTTTAGCACAAAAAAAAAGAAGCCTAGAATCTGATGTATTTAGAGAATTAATAACATGGATATATGCAGCACAGGCGTACTTTACAGAACAAAATGTGAACATATCATCCCCTAGGTCCCTAAAATCAGAAACTGAGTAACAATATTATTTTTCCCTTCCCCTGGCAGATATACAGTGCAGGTGCATCTAAAAATGGGTAAATTTTGCCAAATGAAGTTAAAAGACTGGATTCATTTACTGTCCGTGACACATATGCAGCTGTAAGTGCACGTCACTTGCACAAAATGGCCGCCGACACCAACCACTCACAGAAATATAAAAGTCTTCGTCACTGGCCTCATAAAATAAAAAACTGCCATTGCACCCACAAGAACAAAAAGGTTGTAGATCGCTGAGTGAGCACAATTCTGATATCAGATATTATTCAGCAAAGCTTGTTTCCTATTCTCTCCCTGAGAGCACCAGCAGCAACCTGTCCCTACACTAACAACAGCAGAGCGACGTGCTGCGCTACGTGACTCCAGCTTATATAGAGGCTGGGTCACATGCTGCTCTTAGCCAATCACAGCCATGCCATTAGTAGGCATTTCTGTGATGGCTTCTAAGGGTAAAGTAGTTAGACGCTTGTTGATTGGCTGCCCAGCAGCTTTTCAGCAAGCACCATAAAATCTGCTGAACACCGAACCTGAACCCAAACTATTCCGAAAATGTTCGGGTGCCAAAAATCCTAAAATTCGGTACGAACCCGAACTTTACAGTTCGGGTTTGCTCAACTCTAATTATGAACTAGACCCTTAATTCCATATCATTGTAAGGGATGAGTCTGGTAACTCTTGTTTACAATCGCCAATAGGTACTACCGATCCTTCTATCCATCAGTGAATGAAACAAATAAATAATTATTAAAACAAGACAAAATTCATATATTTTGCAGCTTACTATAATGTGATGCTAAAATCATTGCAGTCTGTATTCACTTTTTAGACTATTTAAAGGGCATTTGTCAGTAGATTTCTACCTATGAAACGGGCTGAACTGTTGTACTTGGCAGCTGAAGGCATCTGTGTTGGTCCTATGTTCATATGTGCCAGCATTGCTGAAAATGCTTTTTTTAATATATGCAAATGATCCTCTAGGAGAAACATGGGCGTTGTCATTATGCTTAGAGGCTGCGCAACTGCCGCAATCTCTGCAGTTTGATTTATAGGACCAGGCAATAAAAATGTCCTCATGCCTTGCTCTGTCAATAAAACTTCAGAGGGCGCAGCAGAGCTGAGCCGAACCTCTAGTTATGACAACAATGCCTCTGTTTCTCCTGGAGACTCATTTACATAAATGAAAGCATAATTTTACTCAGCAATGTGGGCACATATGAACATGGGACCAACACACACAGATGCCTTAAGCTGCCAAGTGCACATGCAACAGTCAGACAGTTTTATAGGTACAAACCTGTTGGCAGATGCTTATTAAAGGGTTTGTCCAAGAAAAACCATGACAGCTTTTTCTGTCTCCAGTTTGAACCTCTTCCTGATTCACTTCAATGAAGTTGAGGCGAAATACCATTCACAACTCATGGACAGTTCTGGCACATTATTTTCTAACCTTATACTACTATAACTGACCACCAAAAATGAGCGGGGGACAAACGCTCCAAATCCCGGCCCAGTCCCGTATAATACAAACACAAGCAAATGCCGGTTAATATTCAAAAAAACATTTTATTCACAGTATTATTAAAAATTGGAACAAAGTCCACAAATAAGAAACAAAATACATGATTGGTGATGGTACAAAATACATAAAGGGGATTAGCCCTCGCAGGGGTCAGTGATACACGTCATTAATTGTATCCCAGTATACAATAGCTGAAAATTAAGCCCAAAATATATGTAACAAAAGGTTTGTAAGACCTATGTATAAACTTATACACCCAAATAGGTATAAAGGGCACTACACGATTGTATCTAAAAAAGGTAATAACAATCCAATATGAAAAAGAAATACAAAAGCTAGTATACCTGGTACTATTCAAATGGTAACACCACCTGTGTCCCGTCCCGACGCGCGTTTCGCCCGCACTTGGCTTTGTCAAGGGATCATGTGCACTATTTCCTGCCCCCCTATCTTTTTTATAGGTTGCTGAATTACACACAATTTGTTTTGAAGCATACACACCTGTTAAAATCATCACAGTAGCAGCGCACCGCCACCATGCCGGGGAAGTCACGCCATGCGTCTCATGCCGGAGCGCGTCACCACCCGCCGGAAGTGACGTGGCTGCGCTCCACCGTGGACCGCAGGGCGGCACCGCCAGACACGATGGACACCTATTCGGTCAATAATGCTTATGATCTAAGCTGGGAGCATAGTTGCCCCATTATCGTCTCTATATACCACTTAGATGGATAATATACAACACATTTACATGGGGGACCAGGCCGCCCACCGGAAGTGACGCAGTTGCACTCCGCTATGGAACGCAAACACGTCCCCATTATAGAATAATTTAAAATCTGATCAAACGAGTTTATAATTTGCTCCGGTGTGAAGCGTGAAGCAAACAATCAAGTGCAAGTGCAAAAAATTTTTTTTTGAAATAAATAAAAGTAAAAGTAAAAAACTTAAAAGTGCTCAGTCTAAGTGCCACCCAATGTGTAAAAGTGCAAAGTGCCAGTGACTCAACTAATAATAGCTTATGATGCAATTCAAAGGAATACATGATATTGTATTCCCGAAAGGTATACAACAGAAATACATATACAGTGCATATATATATATATAAAGAAATAATATAAAGGAGTAATATGACAAAGGCAATATGTAAAAAAAAAAACCTGTAAAATTCATAAATATATAATATAAAATAATTTCAAATTCATGATAGTTCACATAATGTGCAAATTACATATTATAAACCTCTATACCCACAAAGTGAAACAAATATATTATATGTCTCTATATTTCAGATCCTCCATCACATTTGTCACGGCGGACTTGTTCCCCTATCACGAATCCCCTTCTTTATTTGTCTCCTCAGCATAGAGTAGACCAGAGCACAACTACTGGAAAGATGTAAGAAAGAAAGAAAAAGATTAAAATTAAAATACACATCAAAGCAACTGTTAAAACTAAAAGAAGGCATAATGGAAAAGCATTCAACTAATCCTACCTATGTTATAGTCCTGAGCAGGAAAGACTACAAGAAAGGGGCAAAGCTTAGCCCCTCATTTAGGCCTTGTGGGGAAACTGTATTTAAAGTAAAAATCCATTTCGCCTCTTTCTGTGCTAGGAGGCGTTTCCAATTCCCCCCTCTCTGGTCAAACTGCACCCGGTCAATCCCTCTCACCTTTAACAACCGTCCATCTGCGTCATGGTGCTCCTTGAAGTGTCTTGGAATGGTTTTGAGGCTGGAAATGTCAATCACCTCCTTCGCTGCTTGTATGCCCAACACATGTTCCCTAACCCGTCTCCTCATCTCTCGTGATGTTAAACCAACATACAAGAGGCCACATGGGCAATTCGCCAAATAGATGACACCTGAGGTTTGGCATGTGATCGTATGTCTGATTTTATATTGTTTCTTTTGACAGGAGTCATAAAATTCATCCGTCCGCACCACATTAGGGCATGCAACGCAACCACTACATGGACGGCACCCCCATCTCGGGCCCCTTGACCCAAAGGCTCTTTCTGGTCTCATCCCAGCGTAATGGCTCCGGGTAAGTATGTCCTTTAGATTTTTGTTTCTTTTGTACGTAATGTTTGGTGATTGGGAGATGAAACGATGTAGGGTAGGATCAGTATATAATACATTCCAATACTTAATCAGGACCTGTTTCACATTATCATGACCGGAGAAAAAAAGTCGTGATAAAACGTATCTTCTCATCATTCCTTTTATCTTGTGTGCTTGATGTACCATAGAGGAGTTGATCTCGCTTGGAGTTCCTTGCTCGTGTATACGCTCTTGCAATGTGTTGTTCCTGATAACCCCGACGTCTAAATCGTTCCTTCAGATCATTTGCACGAATTTGAAAGTCAGAGTCTTTCGAGCATATTCTGCGCACTCGTAAAAACTGTCCAATAGGTATGCTGGATATCAGCCGTCTTGGATGCGCCGAGTCTGCTTGTAACAGGCTATTTTCAGATGTCTCTTTTCAAAATAAATCAGTTTGGATAAATCCACATGTGTCCACATTTAGTCGTACGTCTAGGAAGTCCATCTCTGTTCTGCCCGCCTTAAAAGTTAGCTTGATGTTCTTATCATTCATATTCAATACATCCACGAAGTCCTCTAGTTCCTTTGTTGTGCTCCTTTTTATCTGGCAGGGCACAACAAAGGAACTAGAGGACTTTGTGGATGTATTGAATATGAATGATAAGAACATCAAGCTAACTTTTAAGGCGGGCAGAACAGAGATGGACTTCCTAGACGTACAACTAAATGTGGACACATGTGGATTTATCCAAACTGATTTATTTCGAAAAGAGACATCTGTAAATAGCCTGTTACAAGCAGACTCGGCGCATCCAAGACGGCTGATATCCAGCATACCTATTGGACAGTTTTTACGAGTGCACAGAATATGCTCGAAAGACTCTGACTTTCAAATTCGTGCAAATGATCTGAAGGAACGATTCAGACGTCGGGGTTATCAGGAACAACACATTGCAAGAGCGTATACACGAGCAAGGAACTCCAAGCGAGATCAACTCCTCTATGGTACTGTACATCAAGCACGCAAGATAAAAGGAATGATGAGAAGATAAGTTTTATCACGACTTTTTTCTCCGGCCATGATAATGTGAAACAGGTCCTGATTAAGTATTGGAATGTATTATATACTGATCCTACCCTACGTCGTTTCATCTCCCAATCACCAAATATTACGTACAAAAGAAACAAAAATCTAAAGGACATACTTACCCGGAGCTATTATGCTGGGATGAGACCAGAAAGAGCCTTTGGGTCAAGGGGCCCGAGATGGGGGTGCCGTCCATGTAGTGGTTGCGTTGCATGCCCTAATGTGGTGCGGACGGATGAATTTTATGACTCCTGTCAAAAGAAACAATATAAAATCAGACATACGATCACATGCCAAACCTCAGGTGTCATCTATTTGGCGAATTGCCCATGTGGCCTCTTGTATGTTGGTTTAACATCACGAGAGATGAGGAGACGGGTTAGGGAACATGTGTTGGGCATACAAGCAGCGAAGGAGGTGATTGACATTTCCAGCCTCAAAACCATTCCAATACACTTCAAGGAGCACCATGACGCAGATAGACGGTTGTTAAAGGTGAGAGGGATTGACCGGGTGCTGTTTGACCAGAGAGGGGGGAATTGGAAACGCCTCCTAGCACAGAAAGAGGCGAAATGGATTTTTACTTTAAATACAGTTTCCCCACAAGGCCTAAATGAGGGGCTAAGCTTTGCCCCTTTCTTGTAGTCTTTCCTGCTCAGGGCTATAACATAGGTAGGATTAGTTGAATGCTTTTCCATTATGCCTTCTTTTAGTTTTAACAGTTGCTTTGATGTGTATTTTAATCTTTCTTTCTTTCTTTCTTTCTTTCTTTCTTTCTTTCTTTCTTTCTTTCTTTCTTTCTTTCTTTCTTTCTTTCTTTTCTTTCTTTCTTTCTTTCTCTTTCTTTCTTTCCTTTCTTTCTTTCCTTTCTTTCTTTCCTTTCTTTCTTTCTTGTGGGCGGCCTGGTCCCCCATGTAAATGTGTTGTATATTATCCATCTAAGTGGTATATAGAGACCATAATGGGGCAACTATGCTCCCAGCTTAGATCATAAGCATTATTGACCGAATAGGTGTCCATCGTGTCTGGCTGTGCCGCCCTGCGGTCCATGGTGGAGCGCAGACACGTCACTTTCGGCGGGTGGTGACACGCTCCGGCGTGAGGCGCATGGCGTGACTTCCCCGGCATGGTGGCGGTGCGCTACTACTGTGATGATTTTAACAGGTGTGTATGCTTCAAAACAAATTGTGTGTAATTCAGCAACCTATAAAAAAGATAGGAGGGCAGGAAAAAGTGCACATGATCCCTTGACAAAGTCAAGTGCGGGCGAAACGCGCGTCGGGACGGGACACAGGTGGTGTTACCATTTGAATAGTACCAGGTATACTAGCTTTTGTATTTCTTTTTCATATTGGATTGTTATTACCTTTTTTAGATACAATCGTGTAGTGCCCTTCATACCTATTTGGGTATATAAGTTTATACATAGGTCTTACAAACCTTTTGTTACATATATTTTGGGCTTAATTTTCAGCTATTGTATACTGGGATACAATTAATGACGTGTATCACTGACCCCTGCGAGGGCTAATCCCCTTTATGTATTTTGTACCATCACCAATCATGTATTTTGTTTCTTATTTGTGGACCAATTTTTAATAATACTGCGAAAAAAATGTTTTTTTGAATATTACCCGGCATTTGCTTGTGTTTGTCTTATACTACTATAAGTCAAGAACTGCATATGTACTGACCTATTGCTAATATACTCTACAAGAGTTCAGCCTATATTAAACAGCACTTGCCACCATATAGCAGATAATTGCCACTATATTGTCACGGATGAAGTTGCAGATAGCTGGAACTAATAAATAAACGACTGACTGGCTTGATCCAAAACTAAGGAGCATATAGGTGAGCCCTTTAAAACCCTAATAGCTCTCCCTGACTGCTACACATCCAAAGGCCTCAATGGTAGACGATTGAATGCCCACGTACCTAAGACTGTGTGATACCTGAAAACCCTATAGTTGTGAGGGGACACGGACACTGGCTCCCTGCACTGAATACGGAGGGAGTCAGGGTCACCTAGAATCAAGCCAGCAAGGAAACACAATAAAGGGAAAAGACTTATCTGAGCAAACAGCAGCAGCAGCCTGCAGCGCTGAACACTTCATCCAGGAAGTAGTATAAACCGCAAGGTGAGGCAGCATGGGAAGGGAATATAAAGGAAGACGATTAGTCTAAATAAGGTACACCTGTCTGAAGGAAAGGAGCTGACAAAGTGAAACCAAAATAAAGAACGTCATACAAAAGGTAGGGAAGAATGTCTGTCTGACTTTCTCACCGACCTGGCGGTGACAGTACCCCTCCCTCTACGGGTGGACTCCGGACACTCAGAACCCACCTTCCCAGGATGAGACCTATGAAAAGCCCTGATCAGACGGGTGGCCTTAATGTCCGCCACTGGGACCCACATCCTCTCCTCACAACCATAGCCCTCCCAATGAACGAGGTACTGCAGAGAACTGTGGATATTACAAGAATCCACAACCCTGGAGACCTGAAATTCAAGATTACCATCAACCAAAATCAGAGGAGGAGGCAAAGAGGAGGGTACAGAGGGTTGGACATATGGTTTTAATAGGGACCTGTGAAAAATATTATGGATCTTCCAAGTCTGAGGAAGATCAAGACAGAAAGCAACGGGGTTGATGACAGACAAGGACGGGAAGGAATGGGTAACGGTAGGAGAGATCCCGATGGCCGTGAATGAGGGACCTTGGCACGAGCGCAGGTCTCGCAGGCTGCCACAACCGTCTTACGAAGAGTTGGCCACCAGAATCTCCGAGCAATGAGATCCGCTGTGGCTCTACTCCCCGGATGCCCAGCAAGGAAAGTATCGTGGTGCTCCTTAAGTCGTAAAGAGAGAGGCACAAATAACATTCCAGGAGGACAACGATCTGGAGCCTCTGCCTGAGCTGCCTGAACCTCTGCCTCCAAATCAGGATAAAGAGCAGAGACGACCACCCCATCAGCCAAAATGGGACCCGGGTCTTTAAAGTTCCACCCTCCTGGAAAACAACGTGACAGGGCATCCGCCTTCACATTTTTAACCTCAGGGCGGAATGTAACAACAAAATTAAACCTAGAACAGAACAAGGACCATCTGGCCTCGCTCGGGTTCAGACGCTTGGCCGATTCCAAGTAGGCCAGATTCTTATGGTCAGTAAACACGATAATAGGGTGTCTAGCTTCCTCTAACCAATGGCTCCATTCCTCAAAAGCCAATTTGATAGCCAACAACTCCCTATTTCCCACATCGTAATTTCTTTCTGCAGAGTAGAGTTTCCTTGAGAAAAAGGCACATGGTCGCCATTTGGCAGGAGAGGGACTCTGAGATAAAACGGCACCCACACCCACCTCAGAAGCATCCACCTCAACAATAAAAGGTAGAGAGACATCAGGTTGTACCAAAATGGGAGCAGAAGCAAAACACAAGGCTTTAAGCACATCTTCCGAACACGAGGAAAAATACACCCCCTTTTTAGTCATATCAGTGAGTGGCTTAACAACAGACGAATAATTCAAAATGAACTTTCTGTAATAGTTAGCAAAACCCAAGAACCGCATTAGCGCCTTCTGATTCTCAGGAAGCTCCCAATCAAGCACAGCGCGGACCTTCTCAGGGTCCATCCGAAAACCAGAAGCGGAGAGAACAAAACCAAGAAATTGAATCTCCGGAACCGCAAACACACATTTTTCCAGTTTAGCGTACAATTTATTCTTCCGCAGAATCAGCAAGACCTGACATAGGTGGTCCCGATGAGTCTTGAAATCAGGAGAAAAAAAATCAAAATGTCATCTAGATACACCACTACAAATTTCCCCAGTAAACGACAAAAAATGCTGTTCACAAAGTGTTGGAAGACAGCTGGAACATTCATCAAACCAAAGGGCATAACCAAATTTTCGAAATGACCCTCTGGGGTATTGAAGGCCGTCTTCCATTCATCCCCTTCCCTGACCCTGACTAGGTTGTATGCCCCTCTTAAATCCAGCTTAGAAAAAACTTTAGCCCCAACAATCTGGTTAAACAGGTCCGGGACCAGGGGAAGCGGATAGGGGTCACGAATCGTGATACGGTTAAGCTCCCTGAAATCTAGACAAGGTCTTAATGAAGCGTCTTTTTTCTTAACAAAAAAAAGCCAGCGGCAACAGGTAACTTCGAGGGTCTGATTTGTCCCTTTCTCAGGCTCTCAGAGATATAAGTGCGCATGGCGGCTCTCTCAGGTTGAGAGAGATTGTATAACCGTGATTTTGGCAGCTTGGCACCTGGGATGAGGTTAATAGGACAGTAGTACTCCCGGTGAGGGGGCAACTCCTGGACACCACTCTCGGAAAACACATCAGAAAATTCAGAGAGAAAAGATAGAAGAGTTTTGGTAGAAACCTCTGAAAGAGATGCCGTGAGGCAATTCTCTCTGCAAAACTCACTCCAACCATTTATTTGCCTTGCTTGCCAATCAATGGTGGGGTTATGTTTAGTGAGCCAGGGTAGCCCCAACACTAGAGGAGTAGGTAAACCGCTTAAGACGAAACATGACATATCCTCAACATGAGCGTCACCCACAGTCAAATGGATATTGTGAACTATGCCCTTTAACGATCTCTGAGAAAGTGGAGCAGAATCGATAGCAAAAACAGGTATAGCCTTTTCCAAAGTGCACACCTGGAAGCCATGCGTTGTTACAAATTGATTATCAATGACATTGACAGCTGCTCCACTATCTACAAAAATCTCACAATCAATGTTCTTGCTGTCTAGCGGCACCATGGCAGGTAGGAGAAAACGGGAACTACAAGCAAACGGCAAATCTTCAATTTCCACATCAACCTTGCCAATAGTAGCAAATGGAAAGTTTTTAGAGGGTTTCTTCATCTTTTTCTTTTTATTACCCTCAGAATACACCATGAACCTCCTAGAGGGGCAAACATAAGCCAAATGATTTATTTCTCCACAACAGAAACAAACCCTCCTCTGAGAGCTGAATCCTCTAGTATCAGAGGCAACCAAACCTAGCTGCATGGCCTCCTCCTCAGAGGGGATCGAGACAGACTGAGACCCCTGCGTACTGAATGAGACAGCCCCACTGTCCTTGGACTGAATATGACATGAGAGAGTTGTCGCCTCTCTCTCTCTCTCTAAGGCGCCTGTCAATACAAACAGCTAGAGACATGGCAGTCTCTAACGACACTGGTCTCTCATGAAAAACAAATGCATCTTTCAATCTTTTAGAAAGACCATGGCAAAATTGACTTCGGAGTGCAGCATCATTCCAACCAGTATCAGCTGCCCATCTCCGAAATTCAGAACAATATATCTCTGCGGACTGTTTACCCTGGCATAAAAGGCGCAGTTTAGATTCAGCCTGAGCAATACGATCCGGGTCATCATATATCTGCCCCAGGGCAACAAAAAATTCATCCACCGATCGGAGAGGGCGTGCCCCCGCCGGCAGCGAAAAGGCCCAAGACTGACCGTTATTCCTGAGCAGCGAGATGATGATCCCCACCCTCTGCTCCTTATCACCAGAGGAATGAGGACGTAAGCGAAAATGGAGTTTGCAAGCCTCTCTAAAGAGAACAAAATTCTCACAACCCCCAGAGAACGTATCCGGAAGCGAGATCTTAGGCTCGGAACAAACTCCATGAACGCCAGCAGAACCGGTAACCTGAAACTGAGACACAGTTTTACGGAGGTCTGCTACCTCCAGAGAAAGACCTTGCATACGGTCAATCAAGGCTGAAACCAGATCCATGCTTAAGACAGTATGGCGGTTTATAATGTCATGTCAGGTTTTACATAGAATCAAGCCAGCAAGGAAACACAATAAATGGAAAAGACTTATCTGAGCAAACAGCAGCAGCAGCCTCCAGCAGTGAACACTTCATTCAGGAAGTAGTATAAACTGCAAGGTGAGGCAGCATGGGAAGGGAATATAAAGGAAGATGATTAGTCTAAATAAGGTACACCTGGCAGAAGGAAAGGAGCTGACAAAGTGAAACCAAAACAAAGAACGTCATACAAAAGGTAGGGAAGAATGTCTGTCTGACTTTCTCACCGACCTGGCAGTGACATATATAGAAGGTTATTAAACAAATAATATACAGTCTGTGATCCACATTTGAATTCACATATATGTTACATTCAATGACAAAAAAAGGCAACAAGAAGGAGTTGTCGGAATCAAATGAAATTTTATGTGTGAATATAATTATGATATGTAAGTGATTACATATCATAATCATATTCACACATATACCCTGTTGGACCGCCTGTAGCCTGGGTGAAAGATGAGATACGGTTGGGTATAGGGGCATACAGGTTCTGTATTGTATCCTGTGGCACATTTGCCCATAGATGTTGCAGCTGGGCCTGTAGATCCTACACACTTTTAGGTTTCTAAATTTAGTGTCCCATAATAAATCGGTGCTAAATCTGGTGAATGGGCAGGCCAAGGAAGTGTTACAAATTGGAGGACACAAAACCTTGCTGTGTGTAGGTGAGCACTATTCTGCTGAAAAATGACAGCTGGAAGCCCTGCCATTAAAGGCAACACATATGACCATCCATCATATCACTACAAGGGTGAGTGACTTTAGTATGCAATGTCTCTCCAGATAATCACACCAGCAGGGGGACATTAATCATATCATATAATCAGGTTTTCTTTGCTTAAAAATGCCGGATGGGAAACTGTCCTTGCATTTTAGCCATTCTTATGTGACATGGAATCCTGGTCTTGCAGGGAAAGAACGATCTGCCATCCCACCACTTGACTAGAGATGAGCGAACACCTGGAAGTTCGGGTTTGGGAAGTTCGGCCGAACTTCCCGAAAATGTTTGGGTTTGGGATCCGAACTCGACCTGAACTTTATCCCGAACCCCATTGAAGTCAATGGGGACCCGAACTTTCAGGCACTAAAAAGACTGTAAAATAGTCCAGGAAAGGGCTAGAGGGCTGCAAAAGGCAGCAAAATGTAGGTAAATCCCCTGCAAACAAATGTGGATAGGGAAATGAATTAAAATAAAATAAAATAAATAAAAATTAACCAATATCAATTGGAGAGAGGTCCCACAGCATGGAATCATGCGTCATATCACCCACCACTGGAGAATGCAACTTTCAGTTATTTCGGCCCCAGCACCCAGACAGAGGAGAAAGGTCCCACAGCAAGGAATCATGCGTTATATCACCCACCACTGGAGAAGGCCACTTTCAGTTATTTCGGCCCAGCACCCAGACTGAGGAGAGAGGTCCCACAGCAAGGAATCATGCGTCATATCACCCACCACTGGAGAAGGCCACTTTCAGTTATTTCGGCCCCAGCACCCAGACAGAGGAGAGAGGTCCCACAGCAAGGAATCATGCGTCATATCACCCACCACTGGAGAAGGTCACTTTCAGTTATTTCGGCCCAGCACCCAGACAGTGGAGAGAGGTCCCACAGCAAGGAATCATGCGTCATATCACCCACCACTGGAGAAGGCCACTTTCAGTTATTTCGGCCCAGCACCCAGACCGAGGATACAGGTCCCACTGCAAGGAATCATGCGTCATATCACCCTCCACTGGAAAAGGCCACTTTCAGTTTTTTCGGCCCAGCACCCAGACCGAGGATACAGGTCCCACTGCAAGGAATCATGTGTCATATCACCCACCACTGGAGAAGGCCACTTTCAGTTATTTCGGCCCAGCACCCAGACAGAGGAGAGAGGTCCCACAGCAAGGAATCATGCGTCATATCACCCACCACTGGAGAAGGCCACATTCAGTTATTTCGGCTCCAGCACCCAGACAGAGGAGAGAGGTCCCACAGCAAGGAATCATGCGTCATTAGACCCACCACTGAAGAAGGCCACTTTCAGTTATTTCGGCCCAGCACCCAGACAAAGGAGAGAGGTCCCACAGCAAGGAATCATGTGTCATATCACCCACCACTGGAGAAGGCCACTTTCAGTTATTTCGGCCCAGCACCCAGACCGAGGCTAGTATTTTGGCCCTGGATGAAAGGTATCCTTTTATGGACAGATTTACAATTGGCCTGCAACAGCTCGAACACCAGACTCAGGGTATTGCTATTTTGGCAATTGAATTTCACCCCACAACAAAATATATGTTTTTGCGGACACTATGAAACTTGGCCAGCCACAGCTGAAACCACTAATTTATGGTATTGCTATTTTGGCAATTGAATTTCACCCCAGAACAAAATATATGTTTTTGCGGACACTATGAAACTTGGCCAGCCACAGCTGAAACCACTGATTTATGGTATTGCTATTTTGGCAATTGAATTTCACCCCAGAACAAAATATATGTTTTTACGGACACTATGAAACTTTGCCAGCCACAGCTGAAACCACTGATTTATGGTATTGCTATTTTGGCAATTGAATTTCACCCCAGAACAAAATATATGTTTTGGCAGACACTATTATACTTTGCCATCCACAGCTGTGACACCAGATTTATGGTATTGCTGTTTTGGCAATTGAATTTCACCCCAGAACAAAATATATAATTTGCAGGACACTATGAAACTTGGCCAGCCACAGCTGAAACCACTGATTTATGGTATTGCTATTTTGGCAATTGAATTTCACCCCAGAACAAAATATATGTTTTTGCGGAGACTATGAAACTTTGCCAGCCACAGCTGAAACCAGTGATTTATTGTATTGCTATTTTGGCAATTGAATTTCACCACAGAAAATAATCTATCCTTTGCCAGACAGCAGACAGTATTATACTTGGCTAGCCAAAGCTGGAACACCAGATTTAGGGGATTGGTATTTGGGCAATTGTATTTAACACCTTAATAAAATATAGAAATTGCCCCTGATGTAGGATATAGCAAAAAAAAACTAGTATTGATGGATTGATGGACTTGGTGGCAGCTTGTTCTGGTGCACCACAAGTCACAAAATGGCCGCCGATCACCCCAGAAAATAAGTGACAGAAAAACGCTCTGTGCAGCCTAAAAACCAGTGAGCAAGTAACTAGCAGAAGTTCAATCATTCACAGCTGTAGATCGATCCGTTCATTAGGTGCTGTTGCTGACTTTTCCCTGCCTAATCTCGCCCTCACAGAAGCTGCGTCCTCTCCCTACACTAATCAGAGCAGTGTGACGAGCGGCGCTACGTGACTCCAGCTTAAATAGAGGCTGGGTCACATGCTGCACTTGGCCAATCACAGCCATGCCATTAGTAGGCATGGCTGTGATGGGCTCTTAGGGCAAGAAGTAAAAAGCTAGCTGATTGCCTGCTGTGCAGCCCTTCAGAAAGCGGGAAGTAATCGCTGAACAACGAACCCGAACTTTTTTGAAAATTACAAAAAAAAAAAATTTTGAAAATTTGAAAAAAGCAGCGTAAAGCAGACGTTTTGAGGTCATGCCTGAAGGCATGAACAATGTCATCCCCATGATATTTATCACAGAGCAGACATTCATGCTGATGTAACAAGGTGCAGTGGAAGAAGGACAGCTCCCACATCTTGCTGTCTGCCTTGTAGCTGTTGCTGACCAACATGGACAAAGTTCCATGGAAAAGGAAGCAGAAGTGGAGGATGAAGAGCTACCACTGGTGGAGGATGATTAGGAGGATGAGTTGGTGGTGATGGATCAGAAGGCTGATGGTGATGATGACTATTGACTACACCTGTCATGAGGATGAATCATCACTGTGAGGGGGAGTGTTGGAAAGAATTTGGTCCTCAGTCATGCCATTTAGCATGATAAGATGTATACTTGCTTGACTACATAATGATAGGTGTATTGTTACCATGAAGCATTCAAAAGATATGCTTTTAGACTCCTGTTATCAAATTGGGGAATGTTTTTCTGTTGCCGAAAGGGAGGCCAAATTGATGGCCTCATCTTGCCTCCATTGATGAGTGAGCATGATCGGCCGAGTATTGGTTGGGCTTGAGCATCGCTATGCTCGGCGCTCGGCTTTACTCAGGCGAGCATCACGTGTATTTGTCGCATTGCTCGAGTCTCCTCCCCACACGTTTGCCGCCTTCTAAGCAGCCAATCAAGGTCCAGGTAAGTAATTCCCCTCAGTGTAGAGCCATAGCAATATTAGATGTAAGCATTACACTGATTGGCTGGCCGGAACACGTAATACCATTTCCAATAGGAGCTGAGGGCCTGCGCTCGGCTTATTCAGCATCAGGGAGAGCAGACAGTAGGCAGGGAGAGATAGCGTTTTGCTCTAAACTTACTGATTTCACTCCAAAAACCTTATTGAAAGAACTAACAGTCCTTTTAAGGACTAGAGTGTGTGTTTGACAGCAGTACAGCACCTTTTTATTTAAGAAGGGGGTTAATTCAGCACTATCAGGGACAGAAAGGGACAGATAAGTGCAGTGCTTTAAAATCACTTTGATAACTTTGATAAGACAGAAAGATTTCCGATTAGTGACATCTACAAAACGCCATCAAAAAGCAGTGTGTTGGGCAGATATTATCAAAAGGGGCTTATAAACTACAGTGTTACTTGGTCCTGAGATAAACACTGCCCATCATAAAGCAGTGTGTTGGGCAGACATTATTAAAAGGGGCTTATTCACTACAGTGTTCCTTGGTACAGTGATATAAACTGCACCATCATAAAGCAGTGTGTTGGGCAGACATTATTAAAATGGGCTTATTTACTACAGTGTTCCTTGATACTGAGATATACACTGCACCATCATAAATCAGTGTGTTGGACAGACATTATTTAAAGGGGCCTATTCACTACAGTGTTCCTGCTACCGAGATATACACTGTACCATCAGAAAAATTATTTGTTTTGGTGAAATTAACCTAACTTGTGCCATTACTGTGTGTGCGTTCAATCCGCAACAGTTATATTAATTACTCCAGCAGCCAGTGATTTAAATTTTGCCCATAGTTAACAAGTTTTGGGCACATCTGTGTGTGCGTTTAGGGCGCAACCATATATACAGTATTCCAGCAGAGAATACATTTTATTTGAGACACATTTGTATCCAATATAGAACTACATCCGAATAAAGTGTGTATTGTCAAAATTACATTATCTCTGGTCTAGTGTAGTGGTAAAAATATTGTATTTCTCTGTCTCCTGTACATTACAGAAAGCAAATACAGTGTTTACTGTAAAAATTACATTATCAGTGGCCTAGTGTGGTGGTAAAAAATTGTATTTCTCTGCCGCCTGTACATTACAGAAAGCAAATACAGTATGTACTGTAAAAATCACATTATCCTTGGCCTAGTGTGGTGGTGAAAAATTGTATTTCTCTGTCTCATAAACATTACAGAAAGCACATACAGTGTTTACTGTAAAAATTTTATTATCCGTGGCTTAGTGTGGTGGAGAGTGTAAACCTGGGTCTACACTCTGCGTCTGAGGGTCCCAACACTGCCTCCACTTCCCGTTGTGTTACGCACTGCTGGCCAATCCCCTGTCGAAGGCAGAGGCCCGGAAGCCCCTCGCCCTGCACCTAGACCTTCGCATGAACCGTCAGCAACAACATCCACTTCCCTGTCCCAGCGCAGCATCCAAATGTCGATAAGACAGGCATTTGAATGCAAGCGCAAATACCCACGCACCCACAGGCCATCTCACTAAGTACGCAACTTTCAAAATTTCTGGCCCTTGAAATGTCGCCATTTAGGCTTGTGGACACTGAGGCCTTCCACAGCCTGATGTTGGCGGCCATCCCTCGGTATGCAGTCCCCAGCCACCACTATTTTTCACGGTGTGCCATGCCTGCCTTACACCAGCATGTGTCCTAGAACATCACCCGTGCCCTGACCAACGCACTTATTGGGAAGGTCACCTCACCACGAACACATGGACAAGTGCTGGTGGCCAGGGATGCTTCACTTCCCTGACCGCACACTGGGTGAATGTTGTGGAGGCCGGGAGTGAGTCAGACCCTGGGATGGCACAGGTACAGTTGTGTTCAAAATTATTCAACCCCCAATGCTGTAAAGGGTTTTAGGGAATTTAGTGTACATTTGTAATTGTGTTCAGAATAAAATCTTACAAGGACTTTTTAAAGAACCAAATGCAACTAAAATGACATCAATTGTTTTTGTAATACAGTATTAAATATTTTTTTTGTGATTTCTTCATTGACACAATTATTCAACCTCTTAAAGACTACCACTCTTAAGAACAGAGGTTCATTCAAGTGTTTTCGATCAGGTATTGAAAACTCCTGTGGATGTCAAGGAGCAGCAATCAAGCATAATAAGCACCAATTAGGCAGATTTAAAATGACTGTGATACTCAGCTCCTTCTAGACATTTACTGGTGTGTTTACAGACATGGTGAAGTCAAGAGAATGGTCCAGGAAGACAAGAGAAGAGGTGATTTCTCTTCAGAGGAAGGGCAATGGCTATAAGAAGATTGCAAAGATGTTAAACATACCAAGAGACACCATAGGAAGCATCATTCGCAAATTCAAGGCAAAGGGCACTGTTGAAACGCTACCTGGTCGTGGCAGAAAGAAGATGCTGACTTCGACTGCTTTGCGCTACCTGAAGAGCAAAGTAGAGAAAAGTCCCTGTGTGACTGCTGAGGAACTGAAAAAAGATTTGTCAGATGTGGGTACTGAAGTTTCAGCTCAGACAATAAGGCGCACACTGCGTAATGAAGGCCTCCATGCCAGAACTCCCAGGCGCACCCCCTTGCTGTCTCCAAAGAATAAGAAGAGTCGACTGCAGTATGCCAAAAGTCATGTGGACAAACCATAAAAGTTTTGGGATAGTGTTCTGTGGACTGATGAAACAAAATTAGAACTGTTTGGGCCCATGGATCAACGCTATGTTTGGAGGAGGCCTATGAAGAAAAGAACACCTTGCCTACTGTGAAGCATGGCGGGGGGTCAATCATGCTTTGGGGCTGTTTTGCTTCTACAGGTACAGGGAAGCTTCAGCGTGTGGAAGGTACCATGAATTCTCTTCAGTACCAGGAGATATTGGATTAAAATGTGATGCAGTCCGTCACAAACCTGAGGCTTGGGAGACGTTGGACCTTTCAACAGGACAATGATCCCAAGCATACCTCCAAGTCCACTAGAGCATGGTTGCAGATTAAAGGCTGGAACATTTTGAAGTGGCCATCGCAGTCACCAGACTTAAATCCGATTGAGAACCTCTGGTGGGACTTAAAGAAAGCAGTTGCAGTGCGCAAGCCTAAGAATGTGACTGAACTGGAGGCTTTTGCCCATGAAGAATGGGCAAAGATACCCGTAGATCGCTGCAAGACACTTGTGTCAAGCTATGCTTCACGTTTAAAAGCTGTTATAACTGGAAAAGGATGTTGTACTAAGTACTAAGATTGAATGTCACTTGGGGGTTGAATAAAACTGATAATGATGTGAGCACAGAAAAGACATTTGTGGTTATTTCATTATAAATGTTATGTTATATTTGTCTGACTTACAAGTGCCTCTTTGATTTAATTGTAAACAAGATGACTGAAATGTTTAAAATCAATGTCAAACTGGCCAAAACACTCAATTTCAGTGGGGTTGAATAATTTTGAACACAAGTGTACTACCGGAGACCAGGATTGCGGGCCCTACGTCTATCAAGGTCTCCGCCAGCAAATATGTTACTGGCTCCAACCCCCACTTCTCCTACTCCGCCGCCTCCCCCTCCACTTCCACCTCCAACAGCAGTCAGCCATCAATCGCTAGCTGGAAGCAGTGCAGCTGTGGGTAAGCGTCAACAGGCCGTGCTAATGCTGATCTGCTTAGGGGACAAACAGCACACCGCCGCAGAGCTGTGGCAGGGTATAAGGGACCAGACCGAGCTGTGGCTCTCGCCACTCAGCCTAGAAACAGGCATGGTTGTGTCCGACAATGAGCGTAACTTGGTGGCAGCTTTGGAGCTCGGCAACGTGACACACATTCCATGCCTAGCCCATGTCTAAAACTTAGTGGTTCAACGGGTTATCAAAACCTATCCCAATTTGCAGGAGCTACTAGTGAAGGCGCACCGCTTGTGTGCTCATATCTGCAATTCATCCACAGCTTCGGCCGGTCTGTCAACACTGAAGCATCGCGGGTGCGGTCTCCAGCTCATCGACTGTTGTGCAACGTGAGCACGCGGTGGAACTCTACGTTTTAAATGTTGGCCAGGCTTTGTGAGCAGCAGAGGGCAGTTGTGGAATAACAGCTGCAACATGGTCGTCACCTTTCCAGTCAACTGCCACTATTCACAAGCAAGGAGTGGGCATGGATGTCAGACCTATGTGAGGTTTTAAAAAACTTTGATGAATCCACACAGATGGTTAGTGGCGATAGCGCTTGTATCAGCGTAACCATCCCACTGCTGTGTCTACTCACACAATTGCTGCTCACAATTAAGGAGGATGATTTGAATGTGGCAGATGAGGTAATGGTGGAGGAGATGTCACAGGGTGATAGCCAGACCTCCCCCAGTTCGTCTTCTCAGCACCAATTGGGCCATGAAGAGGAGGAAGACGAGCTGGAGACAGTTGCCTCTGCTACAGAGGATAGTACCAATGGAACTTTAATTCCATCTGTTCAGCGTGGATAGGCAGAAGAGGAGGAGGATGAGGGTATGGAGAGTCATCCTGAAGTTGACATCGACGTCTTGCCCATTGGTACTCTGGCACACATGGCTGACTTCATGTTAGGCTGCCTTTCCCGCGACCCTCGCGTTATAAGCATTTTAGGTAACACAGATTACTGGGTGTTCACCCTTCTTGACCCCCACTACAAAGAGAACTTCTCATATCTGATTCCTGTGGTGGAGAGGACGAGTAAAACCGTACAATACCAGAAGGTACTTGGTGAAAGATTGCTCCAAAATTTTCCATCTGACAATGCGGACGCCAGTGCCTTAGGCAACCAAGGAAGGGAGACAAGGGGAACACACAGTAGTTGTAACAGAGGCAGGGCATCACTTTCCAAGGCATGGGACACTTTCATGACACCACACCAGCAACCTCACCCTGAATCGCGGCCTAGTGCTACAAGGAGGGAAAAGATTGTGAAGGAATACATTGCAGACCGTGTCAGCGTCCTAAATAATCCCTCAGTGCCTTACAACTACTGGGTGTCCAAGCTGGACATGAGGCACGAGGTTGCGCTCTATGCCGTGGAGGTGCTAGCCTGTCCTGCCGCCAGCGTATTGTCTGAGCATGTATTTAGTGCTGCTGGTGGCATTATAACAGATAAGCGTATCCGCTTGTCCACTGACAATGCTGACAGGTTGACTCTGATAAAAATGAACAAGGCCTGGATTGCCACTGACTTCTCCACTCCACCAGAGGAAAGCTGAGCTAATAAGGAACAAAAATGTAATTTAAATGTATGCTTTATAATGTACTCAATCCACAAGATTCAGATTTTTGTACCTCTTTCACCGCAAAAAAGGGTATATGTTTAAATCTTGTTTTCTCATCCGCCTCCTCCTTAGACTCCTCTTCCATAGAGAATATATATGCCCTCACTACAGTCTTTTGAAGGGTTCGCTCGGCTTCAGGCCCTCACCTCCAATGCTTTATAACGTCTGCTCACCTGTAGGTCATCACTGCAATGTTTTATGGGGTTCGGTAGGCTTCAGGCCCTCACCTCCAATGCTTTATACTGTCTGCTCACCTGTAGTCCATCACTGCAATGTTTTATGGGGTTCTCTAAGCTTCAGGCCCTCACCTCCAATGCTTTATACCGTCTGCTCTCCTGTAGGCCATCACTGCAATGATTTATAGGGTTCGCTAGGCTTAAGGCCCTCACTTCCAATGCTTTATACCTTCTGCTCACCTGTAGCCCATCACTGCAATGATTTATGGGGTTCGCTAGGCTTCAGGCCCTCACCTCCAATGCTTTATACCGTCTGCTCACCTGTAGTCCATCACTGCAATGTTTTATGGGGTTCTCTAAGCTTAAGGCCCTCACCTCCAATGCTTTATACCGTCTGCTCACCTGTAGGCCATCACTGCAATGATTTATGGGGTTCGCTAAGCTTTAGGCCCTCACCTCCAATGCTTTATACCTTCTGCTCACCTGTAGCCCATCACTGCAATGATTTATGGGGTTCGCTAGGCTTCAGGCCCTCACCTCCAATACTTTATAAGGTCTGCTCACCAGTAGCCTATCACTGCAATATTTTATGGGGTTCACTAGGCTTCAGGCCCTCACCTCCAATGCTTTATAAGGTCTGCTCACCTGTAGACTATCACTGCAATATTTTATGGGGTTCACTAGGCTTCAGGCCCTCACCTCAAATGCTTTGTACAATCTGATTACCAGTAGGCCATTACTGAAATTATTTATAGGGTTCGCTAGGCTTCAGGCCTACACCTCCAATGCTTTATGCTTATCAAACAGAAAAAAACGTGACTTAAAATATACCATTATTATCAAAGTAAAGGGTATTGGTAAGAAAAGTACTTATTAATTCAATACAAGTGATGTAATCCCCAGAGGGGGGAAGATTCAATTAATATAGGAGCAGAAAAAGGAGGGTGATTAGGGGACCCCAGGAAATGCTATCCCTGCAATGCCCTAACCTATCCTCAGCCCAGGGTTACCCCCTGATGGTGGAGGTTCCCTGTCCCTGTACCAAATTCTAGATAATCCCTGTTAAAAACCCTGCCATAGAGGGATATAACATGCAAATTAAACAACAAAGATGTGTAATAGATGCGTAAATATTACGATAGATTGGTACACTAGAGATATTTAGATACCGACACTATCCAAAAAGACTCCAACGCGTTTCACCTAAGAAAAGGATCATCAGGGGGTAGATAGAGTATTGGAAAATAGATATAATGAATAAATGAATACTTAGCTTCCTATCCTGATATTGGGAGACACCGAGACTTGGCTGGAATAATGATAGCCTGAAAACATAGAAGTTGTGTGTCAAGAACCGTACCTGAGGTGATGATAACAGGTGTAGAGAATTCCATAAATCTGCTTACTTACATTCAGTCAAGGATATGGTCAATTAATGTCCTTAGGGTGCTAGGGAGCTGTCAGGCTTACCTATTCCTATTTATAGCGTTTCTGTCCCGCGTCCGATTCAATGTCCGGATGCCGCATGAGCTACTTCCGGTGCTGTGGAACGCACCGTGAAACGCATCACGTGTCCGGATGCCACATGTGCTACTTCCGGTGCTATGGAATAGAGTTGAGCGAACACCTGGATGTTCGGGTTCGAGAAAGTTCGGCCGAACTTCACGAAAATGTTCGAGTTCGGGATCCCAACTCAACCCGAGCTTGACCCCGAACCCCATTGAAGTCAATGGAGACCCGAACTTTTGCAAAAGGCATCAAAATGTAGGTAAATCCCCTGCAAACAAATGGGCATGCATTAATGACTTAATATAAAATAAAATAAATAAAAATTAACCAATATCAATTGGCAACTTGGAGGAGGAGGTGGAATAGGAGGTTGGGGTGGCGTCAGGTGGGAATGCTATGGGAGTAAAAGTTCTCATCACAGCCAAAAAAGATTCCTGCAGTGCACAGGCCTCATTCACAGACTCAGGGCCATGGCAACCATACATGGGAGTTGAAGTTCACATCACAGCCAAGAAGGATTCATGTCTGCCAGCAGTGTCACCGGCCTCACTCACAGTCTCAAGCCAATGGCAACCATACATGCGAGTTGAAGTTGTCATCCCAGCCAAGAAGGAAATCATGTCTGCCTGAAGGGACACAGGCCTCATTCAAACATTCAGGCCCACGGGACCCACAAAGAGGAGAGTTAAAATCACACCAAGACAGTATTGATATTACCCAGTAATGCCACATGCCTCATTCACAGATTCAGACCCATGCCAAAACAGTATTGATTTCACCCAGTAGTGCCACAGGCCTCATTCACTAATTCAGGACCAGGACCACAAAGAGGAGAACGGTCCAGTAACAGCAACACAGGCCTCAGGTCAACCTGCAATGGAACAGACCACTACCGTTTATGTAGGCCCCTGACAACCAGTTAGAGGACAGTTCATTTGACAGTAAAAAGAGGTTAATGTCTCCCACTAATGCAGCAAGCGATGAAACATAATATAGGCCCCTAACAACCAAACAATGTAGAGGTAATTTGACTGTATAAAGAGTTTAATGTCTCCCACCAATGCAGCAAACAATGAAACAAAATATAGGCCCCTGACAACCAGACAATGTAGAGGTCATTTGACAGTATAAAGAGTTTAATGTCTCCCACCAATGCAGCAAGTGATGAAACAAAATATTGGCCCCTGACAACCAGACAATGTAGAGGTCATTTGACAGTATAAAGAGTTTAATGTCTCCCACCAATGCAGCAAGCGATGAAACAAAATATAGGCCCTTGACAACCAGACAATTGTGCGGTCATTTGACAGTAAAAAGAGGTTAATGTCTCCCACCAATACAGCAGGCAATGAAACAAAATATAGGCTCCTGACAACCAGACAAAGTAGAGGTCATTTGACAGTATAAAGAGTTTAATTTCTCCCACCAATGCAGCAAGCCATGAAACAAAATATAGGCCCCTGACAACCAGACAATGTAGAGGTCATTTGACAGCATAAAAAGTTTAATGTCTCCCACCAATGCAGCAAGTGATGAAACAAAATATAGGCCCCTGACAACCAGACAATGTAGAGGTAATTTGAGAGTATAAAGAGTTTAATATCTCCCACCAATGCAGCAAGCGATGAAACAAAATATAGGCTCCTGGCAACCAGACAATGTAGAGATCATTTGACAATAAAAAGAGGTTAATGTCTCCCACCAATACATCAGGCAATAAAACAAAATATAGGCTCCTGACAACCAGACAATGGGGCGGTCATTTGACATTATAAAGAGATTAATGTCTCCCACCAATGCAGCAAGCCATGAAACAAAATATAGGCCCCTGACAACCAGACAATGTAGAGGTCATTTGACAGCATAAAAAGTTTAATGTCTCCCACCAATGCAGCAAGCGATTAAACGAAAGATAGGCCCCTGACAACCAGACAATGGGGCGGTCATTTGACAGTTAAAAGAGGTTAATATCTCCCACCAATGAAGCAAGCGACGAAACAAATTATAGGCCCCTGACAACCAGACAATGTAGAGTTCATTTGACAGTATAAAGAGGATAATGTCACCCACCAAAGCAATAGGTGATTATCTGAAATGTAGGCCCCTGGCACCCAGACAGAGGAGAAAGGTCCCATAGCAGAAAATCAGTCTTCATGTCACCCAGCAATAGAAAAGGCCACTTTCAGTTTTTTAGGCCCCAGCAGCCAGACAGAGAAGAGAGGTCCCAGAGCAGAAAATCAAGCTTGATGTCACCCGCCAAAGCAGCAGGCGATTAACAGAATTTTAGGCCCCTGACACCCAGACAGAGGATAGGTTCATTCAACTTGGGGTTGCCCCCGAAACAATGGTACAATTAAAACAAGAGGATTCAATAAAGAAGTGCCCTAGAGTACAATAATGTATGGTTGAGGGCGAGGCAGTTATAAATGTCTATTCTGGACAAGGTACGGACAAGTCCTGTGGGATCCATGCCTGGTTCATTTTAATGAACGTGAGCTTGTCCACGTTGGCTGCGTTTGTCTGTAATGAAGCCCCCTGCCGAGCTAAATACACGTTTAGACAATACACTGGCCGCAGGGCAGGCCAGCACGTCCAAGGCATAAAGGGCAAGCTCTGGCCATGTGGACAATTTGGAGACCCAGAAGTTGAATGGGGCAGAACCATCAGTCAGTACGTGGAGGCGTATGCACACATACTGTTCCACCATGTTGTTGAAATGCTGCCTCCTGCTAACACGTTCCCTATCAGCTGGTGGTGCAGTTTGCTGTGGCGTGGTGACAAAACTTTTCCACAGCTCGGC
Source organism: Bufotes viridis (assembly GCA_033119425.1). Classification (NCBI taxonomy): domain Eukaryota; kingdom Metazoa; phylum Chordata; class Amphibia; order Anura; family Bufonidae; genus Bufotes; species Bufotes viridis. The sequence goes on from CM065590.1 coordinate 180,265,015, forward strand.
CATGCTAATCCTGCTGTCCTCCTCCTCCGCCTCTGCCTTCGCCTTGTACTTCCACTTTTCCCCCCGTGTCAGTTGGGAATTCCCTCACGAGCACGTCTACCAGCGTGCGCTTGTAGTCGCGCATCCTATCACGCGGGAATTAAGATGGGCACGTTGTCCTTGTATGGGGGATCCAGCAGGGTGGCAACCCAGTAGTCAGCACAAGTTCAAATGTGGACAACTCTGCTGTCGTTGCGCAGGCACTGTAGCATTTAGTCGCTCATGTGTGCCAGGCTGCCCAGAGGTAACGATCAGCTATCCTCTGTAGGTGGTGTATCGTCTGTGTCCTCCGTATCCCCCCAGCCACGCTCCAGTGATGGCCCTGAGCTGCGTAGGGTGCCACCCTGCAGTGAAACCGGTTCCTCCTTCTCCTCCTCTAGCTCACCCTCCTCCTCTTCGTCCTCCAGAAGTGTGCCATGGCTGTCCACATGTGTACCTGGCCTCTGCAGGTGCAGGAACCACCCTCTGAGCCACTTCTGTATGACCTGCCTGAAACCCGATGAAATTCCCCCTCTTCCTCTTCCAGCTGTGCCGCATCCTCTTCTATCATCGCCGTAATATTTTTTCAAGGAGACATAGAAGAGGTATGGTAATGCTAACAACGGCGTCATCAGCACTGGCCATGTTGGTTGAGTACTGCAAAGACCGCAACAAGGTACACAGGTCTTGCATGCAGGCCCAGTCACTGGTGGTGAAGTGGTGCTGATCCGCAGAGCGATTGACCCGTGCATACTGCATCTGAAACTCCACTATCGCCCGCTGCTGCTTACACAGTCTCTCCAGTATATGCAAGGTGGAGTTCCACCTGGTGGGCATGTCTCATATGAGGCGGTGAGCAGGAAGGCCGAAGTTACGCTGCAGGGCAGACAGGCGAGCAGCAGCAGGGTGAGAGTGCCGAAAGCACGCACATACGGACCGCACTTTCAGCAGCAGCTCTGACATGTCTGGGTAGTTTTTAAGAAACTTCTGCACCACAAGATTCAGCACATGTGTCAGCAAGTGATGTGCGTCAAACCGGCTAGTCCCAGAGCTGCAACGAGATTTCGCCCATTATCACATACCACCAGGCCGAGCGGGGGGTTGGTCGGCAGCAACCACTAATCAGTTTGCTGTTCTATGCCCCTCCAAAGCTCATGTGCGGTGTGGGGTTTGGTACTTTCGATGACCGGATGTGGGGGTGGTAGAAGAGGAGTAGGAGGAGAAGGAGGATGATGCGGAGTAGGAGGAGGAAGCAACAGGAAGCAACGAATAATGCCCTGCGATCCTCGGTGGTAGAAGGACATGCGTCAAACCGCTATCCGTCTCGGACCCAGCCGCCACTACGTTTACCCAGTGTGCAGTTAGGGAGATAGCGACCCTGGCCGTGCTTACTGGTCCATGTATCTGTGGTTATGTGGACCGTGCCACAGATGGCGCTGTGCAGCGCACACTTGATTTTATCCTCCACTTGGTTGTGCAGCGAAGGGACGGCTCGCCTGGAAAAGTAGTGGCAGCTGGGAACAACGTGGGGGACAGCCACCGCCATCAGCTGTTTGAAACAGTCCTTCTCCACCAGACGGAATGACAGCATTTCAAAGGCCAGTAATTTTGAAATGCTAGCATTCAGGGCCAGAGCTCGAGGGTGGGTAAGTGGGTATTTCCTCCTTCTCTCCAATGTTTCGGAGATGGACAGCTGAATACTGCCTTGTGACATGGTGGAGATGCTTGGTGATGGTTTCGTATGTGGTGGTGTTGGTGGAACATCCTCTGTTTTCTGGTCACCAGGTGCCACGGTGACGCCAGAGGTGGAGGGAGAAGCCGCAGCAGAAGAGGGAGCAGGAGGAGCATGAGAGAGTTCCTTATTTTTAAGGTGTTTACTCCACTGCAGTTCATGCTTTGCGTGTAGATGCCTGGCCATGCAGGTTGTGCTCAGGTTAAGAACGTTTATTCCTCGATTCAGGCTTATGATGGCACAAAATAAAAACCACTCGTGTCTTGTCGTCAGGACATTGTGTGAAGAACTGCCACGCCAATGCACTCCTTGGAGCAGACCTTGGTGTGCTCAGTGCCTGGGTGCGGTGGACAGTAGCAGGCGTACTGTCTCTGGAACGGCCGCTGCGCTTTTGCACCCTGCTCCCTCTTTTGCTGTGCTTTTGCCTCTGTGCGACCACCGCTTCTTCTTCAGAACTGCACGTCTCACTAGCACGACTTTCAGTCCAGTCTGGTTCTAGGACTTGATCATCCTCCACATCATCTTCCACCCATTCATGACCTCTGCACTCCTCATCGGTCTGCACATTGCAGAAAGCCACAGCAGTTGGCACCTGTGTTTTGTCATCATCAGAGATGTTTTGTGGCGGTATTCCCATGTCCTCATCCTGCAAGAAAAGTGGTTGAGCATCAGTGCATTCAAGGTCTTCCTTTTCTGGGGAAGGGCTAGGTAGATGGGCCTGGGAAACCCTGCCAACAGAGTCCTTTCCTGCATGATTTGGGGCTCTGACTACTTTGCTGATTTGTAAGGGGGTGAGGTGGAAGACTGATGGGCATGGGCTGCAGTTGCCAACTCTGAGCTTTCTGCAGAGGACTGGGTGTTAGATACTGTGAAGGAACTGGAGGCACGGTCAGCCACCCAATCTACTATGGCCTGTACATGTTCTGGCTTCACCATCCGTAGAGCGGCATTTTCTGATGCAGATTCTGTCGCCTACTCGCACCAGAGGAAGGTGTTTGACTTGGAGCAGTAGTTGGCGCTGAATGGCCAAGTCCTCTCCCAGCAATAGGAGCTCCACCAGCACCATCATGAACATGCCCACGTCCCTTATTTGATGTTCTCCTCATTATTTGCATTCACTCATCAAGCTGAAAGATTGGTCTCTCTCCGGGGTCAATTTACCTGCCACTAGTCGACATTTACGTTCGCTAAGGAAGTGCCTGTGTCATAAAAATGCTCTGTGGACCCAGACTAATGTTTTTTGTGCCCAAAATACACTGATTCTCAATTTCTATACGGAAATGTAAAAATAATTTTATGCTACGCTTTATGCACAAGTGGTTTGTGGAACAAGAACCAGTATTTTTGTAATAAAATACAGAAAATTTGTATTTCACTGCTGTAAATTGAAATTAATTATTTATACGCAGGACGCACAACTGTTTTTTCGGCCTAAAACACAGCTTTTTTCAATAAAACCCCAAAATGCAGTTTTTAACTGCTGTACATTTAAAGTAGATATTTATACTATGTATGGACACCAGATTTGGGGACCCAGAACACGGATTTGGTCACCAAAATTTACAAATGCAGTATTTAACTGCTATAAATTGTAAATAATTATTTAAACGACGGATGCACAACTGTTTGTTCGGCCTAAAACACAGCTGTTTTCAATAAAACCCCAAAATGCTGTTTTTTACTGCTGTAAATTTAAATTAGATACTTATACCGTGTATGTTCAGCTGCTTTGTGAAGCAAGAATATTGCTTTTTTCACAAAAAAAAAAAAATAATGCGCTATTTCTCAGCTCTAATGTGAAATAGGTATTTAGGATGTGTATTTCAAAATGCTTTGTGGATCAGGATTTCCACTTTTTTGTCAAAAAAATACACTTATGCTGTATTTCACAGCAGGAATGTAAAATAGGTGGTTGTAATGGGTATTTTAGACTGTTTGGTGGACCTTGAATAATGTTTTTTTTTCTATAAAAAACAAAGAAGCACTATTTCCAAGCAGAAATATAAAATATGTCGTTGGACGGTGTATGCAGAACTGTTTTGTGGACAAGGAATACGGGTTTTCCCCCAAAATTTCACAGATTCTCTATTTCACCGCAGAAATGTCAAATATATATTTTGGCGGTGTAAAATAGGCTTGGTGGATCAGGATGACCACTTTTTTTTAACTGATGCACTATTTGATAGCTGAAATGGAATATATACGATTTAGTGCATAGTATTCAAAAGTGCTCTGTGGCACCACAGATTCCAGGCTAGACAAATGGACTATGTCACCCCTTAAACATACAAAAGGCAATATAGGGGACTTGAGCAGCCAGAAAAAAGTTTTTTTTCCTTCACTGAGCTACAAAATTGGATAAGTCTGATGTCCTTGGCAGGCTGACAGACATGCAGTACACTGCAGTTCCTAAAATGGCCGCCGACCCCCACCTCAGTAACAGATGAATTACAAAAAAAATCTCCCTGGCAGTGGCTGGGTACAGAAATGTTGGATTGCTGAGACTCCCTCCCTCTCTATGTGCTGTATCTTGTGGATTAAAGTTGCACAGGTTCTTCAGATTTCTGCCCTATTCTTTCCCTGATCGCACCAGCAGCAACCTTGCTCTAATCTCAACTCAGCAGACTGATGTGCGGCACTACATGACTCCAGCTTATAAAGAGGCTGGGTCACTTGCTGCACTCAGTGAATCACTATCCCGACACGTGATGCGTTCCACGGTGCGTTCCACAGCACCGGAAGTAGCTCAAGCTGCATCCGGACATTGAATCGGACACGGGACAGAAACGCTATAAATAGGAATAGGTAAGCCTGACAGTTCCCTAGCTCCCTAAGGACATTAATTGACCATATCCTTGGCTGAATGTAAGTAAGCAGATTTAAGGAATTGTCTACACCTGTTATCATCACCTCAGGTACGGTTCTTGACACACATCTTCTATGTTTTCAGGCTATCATTATTCCAGCCAAGTCTCGATGTCTCCCAATATCAGGATGGGGAGCTAAGTATTCATCAATTCATTATATCTATATTCAAATACTCTATCTACCCCTGATGATCCTTTTCTTAGGTGAAACGCGTTGGAGTCTTTTTGGATAGTGTCGGTATCTAACTATGTCTAGTGTTCCGATCTAACTTACTATTTATGCATCTATTACACATCTTTTTTGTTTAATTTGAATGTTATATCCCTCTATGGCAGGGTTTTTAACAGGGATGCTCTAGAATTAGGTACAGGGACGGGGAACCTCCACCATCAGGGGGTAAACCTGAGCTGAGGATAAGTTAGGGCATTGCAGGGATAGCATCTCCTGGGGTCCCCTAATCACCCTCCTTTTTCCACTCCTATATTAATTAAATCTTCCCCCCTCTAGGGATTGCATCACTTGTATTGAATTAATAGCTACTTTTCATACAAATACCCTTTTAATTTGATAATAAAGGTATATTTTAAGTCACGTTTTTTTCTGATTGATAAGTCTGACCTAAATCTTTAACGTGATTCGACTGAATCATTTGAATCCTTTATACTGTGACATTCCAATGCTTTATACCGTCTGCTTACCTGTAGGCCATCACTGCAATGTTTTATGGGGTTCGCTAGGCTCCTGGCCCTCACCTCCAATGCTCCATAAGGTCCCCCCACCTGTAGCCTATCACTGCAATATTTTATGGGGTTCACTAGGCTTCAGGCCCTCACCTCCAATGCTTTATACCGTCTGCTTACCTTTAGGCCATCACTGCAATGTTTTATGGTGTTCTCTCACCTTCAGGCCCTCACTACTATTTTTTATTGGGTCCGCTCACCTTCAGTCCCTCAACTATAATGTTTTAGACGGTAAGCAGAACACCCTTGTTCCAAATGTTTTTAAGGGTCACCAGTACGCCATCAATGATAATTTTTCAAGGGTATGTATGATGCCCTCCTTTATGTGTAATAAAGGTAGTATTGGAGTGCCTGTTCCTTTTAATTTTTGGCAGCCCTTTCACTTAGTGCATAGGCTTTATGAGTGCAGCAGTGTACCTAAACAATTGTAGCACTATGTGAATGAGGCCCCTGATATACAGGCTGTATCAGAGTGCTTTTTCCTTGTAATTTTTGGCAGCATTTGCACTGTATATACAATTGAATATCCAGGAAAGAATGTTTTAACAATTTTACCTCTAAAAATGTCTTTTTTTTTTTGAGGGGGTGAGATTTTGGGCGTGATTTTGTCGCTATGTAAAAGTGGCGGACAACTGGGACAATATGGTTCCCAGCTGTGACATTGGAGTCCAAGATGCACCCAGACATGGTCACCATGCTGTTTTAGATCCATTTCGGTGGTGTTTCTGTCCATTTCTGACCTTTTCCAATGGACCAGGCACCCTCCCCTCATCCGAGCAGGGGGTGCCTTGTTGTCTCCATTATACTCCATTATACTCGGGTGCTCGGCCGACCGCACGAATATCGCTGTGTGTTCGGAGCGAGTACCCGAACACCCGAACACTTTGGTGCTTGCTCATCACTACTTGCCTCATTTTTAGCAAGCAGATGATTAGTGTAGAATTAATTTAGCTATAAATCAAATATTTGAAACATTTTATGAATTGGATACAAAACAAATTTCTAGAAATTTGCCTATCTTTATAATGAAGAAATTTTTGTCAGTAATATATCAGATTAAAATTAAAATACTTGCAACTTAAATGTTGTAACTGGTCATTATCTCTTACATATGACTGACATTTTCATATGTCAATTTATATCCTATTAAAATGAGTTTGCATAATTTTCTAATACTCAGCGTAGGAACAAAGCTAAAATAAGAAAACACATTTGGCATCTCCATATTAAGTAGTGCATAATATCTCAAATACAATGAACTGCATGCAGATTATCCTCTGCTGAAATGAGTCTTGCTTATGTTTTAGCTTTTTCTGTAGCAGAAGCTCTTCATAATTCAAGAGGGGAAACATGATTTTGTCCTTCCAGTCTTCCATTTATTACACTTGTGCAGCTTCTGATATTATAAAAGAATAAATGGTTCTTCTTGGCACAGGCAAAGCAGGAAGTAGACACTCATGTATGACTAAGTATGACTTTATTTAACATTTTATGCATGCTGCTGTTATTAAGAGGCAGCTTAAAATACTAAGAAATATGTTTAAATCGTGTACTGTATAAATTAACCACTAATAAACAATTTGTTTTATTTGTATGTGCAGTTGCATTCTCCAATTATATTTTCATTAGAAAACATAAGGGGTAATTTTTCATAGACCAGCATGTGCAACGCCAGTCTTATTATCCCTTGCACTAAAGGAGGATGCACTTAAAGGAGTTCTCGAGGAATGATTTAAAATGGTCACCAGCAACCTATTCTGGAATGGGGGGAGGACTGGTTTCCACCACTTGCAGAGCTGCGTAGGGCATGACGGGGCGGAACCTCACTACACACTACACTCTAGCTCTCACTACACACTTCACTCTAGCACTTGCATATACTTCATATAAGTGAGTTTTCTTGTCAGGCTGCTCAGCCATGGTGGCATATAATGTAATAGGCAGGATCACATTATTACCAGCCATTAAAGAGCTGTGTGGTTTGTGGGTCATGGCTTGTAACAATCTATGTCATAAAAACATAAACCTCCATTTCCCCAGATCATTTCCAATTACCTACAGTGCCTTGCAAAAGTATTCACCCCCTTGACTTTTTTGTGTTCTGGTACATTACAGCCTTATGGTCAATGTTTTGTTAATCTGAATGTTATGTTATGGATCAGAACATAATAGTTTAAGTTGGTGAGGTGAAATGAGAAAAATATATAAATAAAACTATTGTTTAGAAATAGAAAACAGAAAATTGGCATGTGTGTATGAATAAAAAGCTCTGGTGCAACCAATTACCTTCAGAAGTCACATTATTAGTGAAATGATGTCCACCTGTGTGCAATCTAAGTGTCACATGATCTGATATACACACCTTTTTTCATGCTAAATACAGGGATATTCTTGAGCAAAAACTGTACCAACTGCGCGTGATTTGAGGTTAGGACGGAGGTTCACCTTCCAGCAGAACAATGACCCCAAACACACTGTTAAAGCAACACTTCAGTGGATTAAGTAGAAACATCTAAATGTGTTGGAATGCCTAGTCAAAGCCCAGATTTCAAAACAATAGAAAATCTGTGGTCAGACTTAAAGGTTGCTGTTCACAAGCACAAACCATCTAACTTGAAGAAGCTGGAGCAGTTTTGCAAGGAAGAATGGGCAAAAATCCCAGTGGTAAGATGTGGCAAGCTCATAGGGACTTATCCAAAATGACTTGGAGCTGTGATTGCTGCAAAAGGTGGCTCTACAAAGTATTGATTTTAGGGGGGTAAATAGTTATGCACATTGACTTTTTCTGTTATTTTGTCCTATTTGTTGTTTGCTTCACAATAAAAAAAAAAAAAAAAAAAAAACATCTTTAAAGTTGTGGGCATGTTCTGTAAATTAAATTATGCAAATCCTCAAACAATCCATGTTAATTCCAGGTTGTGAGGCACCAAAACACGAAAAAGTCAAGGGGGCCAAATACTTTTGTAAGGCACTGTGCAACACGAGGTCAACACAAAAAACAAACAAACAAACTATCATTTATTAAAGTGGATGTGCATTTGTGCAAACAAATGGTGTAAAAACAATCATATTGGCTGATGCAACAACTATACATAAAAAAGGGGTCACAAATCCCTTGGCAGATGGTGACTAGAGATCAGCGAATCGAAGCTGACAAAGTGCGATTCGTTTAGAATTTCAGAAAAAATTTGATTTGCAACGAATGCAAATTTCCTTGTGCTGCGTGGTAACGAATCATAATTTTTCCTAATATGGCAGCTACAATGGCGGCTATACGTGTGAGGATATGGGGCAAGGAACTCTGGGAATGTGGGATGACCCATAATGCCATGCATGCAGCCTATCAGCAGCCAGCCCGGTGATGTCATAGCCATATAAATACGACGGCCATCTTAGATTCTGCCATTCGCAATCGTACTTTGTTCAGGAACAGAGGTGTATGCAGGTGCTAGGGAGAGTGAAAGAAAAACTCATTGTTTAAAAAAAAAAAAAGGAAAGAAGCGATTTAGTGCAGGGAAAGGATATTGAGCGAAATCATTTCAAAGGCAGGGAGAGACGTGTGCAAATGCTAGGGAGAGTCAAAGGAAAATACTCATTGTGGAAAAAATGTGATTTACAAATGCAGGAAAACAGATAGTCTCATAATAAAGCTCTGTCATTCAAGCAATTAGTTAATGCAATGCAAGAGCTATGTTGAAAAGCCTTTAATGGCTTTTATCTGTGGAAAAAGATAAATAAATACGCAGGTCACTTTTGTTGTTGTTTACGCTAAAATCATTTGCAGTCATTTCTGGTGAAAGAGTGTAGGGCGGTATTTCAGTAATACACGAAAAATATAAACGCATTGCATTTTTGCATTCATTTCTGGTGAACGCATATAGGGTTGTATTTCAGTACTAAAAGAAAAATATATACGCACTTCACTCTTAAATTGTTTTCTGGTTAAAGCGTGGACTGGCCTTTTTCCATCCAACAAGAAATATATATTCTCGGGTCACTTGTGTAGTAATTTCTGGTGATAGGATATAGGGTAGAGATGTCGCGAACATAAAATTTTCCGTTCGCGAACAGCAAACCCGAACTTCCGCAAATGTTCGTAAACGGGCGAATCGGGCGAACCCCCATAGACTTCAATAGGCAGGCAAATTTTAAACTACCTGATCGATGCAACATCATACCTAATCGTATACACACACTGGATGCTTTAAAACATCCAGTGTGTGTATACGATTAGGTATGATGTTGCATCGATCAGGTAGTGTAAGGGTTACGCCCGCTTCACAGTGACAGACCAAACTCTGACAGACCAAACTCCCCGTTTAACGCACCGCAAACAACCGCAAACAGTCCATTCGCACAACCGCAAACTCCCCATTTGCACAAGATTGGATACCAAGCTAGCCATGTCCCGTTCCTTGTCCTCACTGATGTTATTGAAGGTCTCTTCCTCCACGCAGCCACGTACAACACCAAGGGTCCCTGAAAGGTGACAACAAGCCCCCTGGGACGCCTGCTGTGGTTAGTCTTCCACCTCCTCAAAGCCACCTTCCTCCTCTGACTCCTCTTCTTCAGACTCCTCCCTCTGCGTTGCCGCAGGTCCAGCAATCAACGACGACAAGGCTGCTTCTGGTGGTGATGGTGACCACAACTCTTCCTCTTCATGCTCATCTACGGCCTGATCCAGCACTCTTTGCAGGGCACGCTCCATAAAAAACGCATATGGGATGAGGTCGATGATGTTGCCTTGGGTTTGACTGACCAGGTTTGTCACCTCCGCAAATGGACGCATGAGCCTACAGCCATTGTGCATGAGCGTTCAGTAAAGTGGCCTAAAAATACCCAGCTCCGCTGTTCTTACCAGTAGTGTTGAGCGAATAGTTCGAGAATAGTTCGGGTTCGTACCGAATTTTGGGGTGTTCGGGACACAAACCCGAATATTTTCAAAAAGGTTCGGGTTCGGGTTAGTTGTTCGGCGATTTCTTCCCGCTTTCTGAAGGGCTGCACAGCAGCCAATCAGCTAGCGTTTTACTTCTTGCCCTAAGAGCCCATCACAGCCATGCCTACTAATGGCATGGCTGTGATTGGCCAAGTGCAGCATGTGACCCAGCCTCTATTTAAGCTGGAGTCACGTAGCGCCGCACGTCACACTGCTCTGATTAGCGTAGAGAGAGGACGCAGCTGCTGTGAAGGCGAGATTAGGCAGGGAAAAGTCAGCAGAAGCACCAAATGAAGTGATCGATCTACAGCTGTGAATGATTCAACATCTGCTACTTACTTGCTCACTGGTTTTTAGGCTGCACAGAGCATTTTTCTGTCACTTATTTTCTGGGGTGATCGGCGGCCATTTTGTGACTTGTGGTGCACCAGATCAAGCTGCCACCAAGTCCATCAATCCATCAATACTAGTTTTTTTTTTTGCTATATACTACATCAGGGACTTGGCTGTGCTTATTGTCACCCCTAGAAACTCAGGATAGCAATTTCTATATTTTATTAAGGGGTTAAATACAATTGTCAAAATACCAATCCAATAAATATGGTGTTCCAGCTTTGGCTAGCAAAGTATAATACTGTCTGCTGACTGGCAAAGGATAGATTATTTTCTGTGGTGAAATTCAATTGCCAAAATAGCAATCCCCAAAATCTGGTGTCCCAGCACTGGCTGGCAAACTATAATAGTGTCCGCCAAAACATATATTTTGTCATGGGGTGAAATTCACTTGCCAAAACAACAATCCCCTAAATCTGGTGTCTCAGCACTGGCTGGCAAACTATAATGATGTCCGCCAAAACATATATTTTGTTCTGGGGTGAAATTCAATTGCCAAAATAGCAATACCATAAATCTGGTGTCACAGCTGTGGCTGACAAACTATAATAGTGTCTGCCAAAACATATATTTTGTTCTGGGGTGAAATTCACTTGCCAAAATAGCAATCCCCTAAATCTGGTGTCCCAGCACTGGCTGGCAAACTATAATAGTGTCCGCCAAAACATATATTTTGTCATAGGGTGAAATTCACTTGCCAAAACAGCAATCCCCTAAATCTGGTGTCTCAGCACTGGCTGGCAAACTATAATAGTGTCCGCCAAAACATATATTTTGTTCTGGGGTGAAATTCAATTGCCAAAATAGCAATACCATAAATCTGGTGTCACAGCTGTGGCTGGCAAACTATAATAGTGTCCTCCAAAACATATATTTTGTTCTGGGGTGAAATTCACTTGCCAAAATAGCAATCCCCTAAATCTGGTGTCCCAGCACTGGTTGGCAAACTATAATTGTGTCCGCCAAAACATATATTTTGTTCTGGGGTGAAATTCACTTGCCAAAATAGCAATCCCCTAAATCTGGTGTCCCAGCACTGGCTGGCAAACTAAAATAGTGTCCGCCAAAACATATATTTTGTTCTGGGCTGAAATTCAATTGCCAAAATAGCAATACAATAAATCTGGTGTCACAGCTGTGGCTGGCAAACTATAATAGTGTCCGCCAAAACATATATTTTGTTCTGGGGTGAAATTCACTTGCCAAAATAGCAATCCCCTGAATCTGGTGTCCCAGCACTGGCTGGCAAACTATAATAGTGTCCGCCAAAACATAAATTTTGTTCTGGGGTGAAATTCACTCTCCAAAATAGCAATCCCCTAAATCTGGTGTCCCAGCTGTTGCAGGCCAAGTGTTAATCTGTCCGTAAAAGGGTATATTTTGTTCTGGGGTGAAATTCACTTGCCAAAATAGCGATTCCCTGAATCTGGTGTTCCAGCAGTTGCAGGCCAAGTGTTAATCTGTCCGTAAAAGGGTTTATTGCACTCAAGGTGTATATACAAGTGCTGAGAGGGTCATCCTCATTAACTTCACACGCTACCGAGCATCTCCCATTGGATTTCTGTCCGTTAAAGGGTATATTACACAAAGTGTTAAAATACAATTGCTGAAGGCATAATCCTACATATTTTTTCTCATGCTACTGTGCATCTCCAAGTGTAAATCTGTCCATAAAAGGATACCTTTCATCCAGGGCCTAAATACTAGCCCTAAAAGAGATGTTCCCCTAAATCAATGGTTACTGCTGTGCCTGGATTAGTGTAATATGCTACATAAATAAATTGGCAGATAGTGTTTGGTGCCTGTAAAAAAAGGCCTGAATTTGAAATCAATACATTGGGCCAAATATTTTTTTTCTTATTGTGGTGCTTGGTGAACAGTAACAATGAGGAAAACATCTAGTAAGGGACGCGGACGCGGTCGTGGTGGTGTTAGTGTACCCTCTGGTGCTGGGAGAGGACCATTCTGCCACAGCCACACGTCCTAGTGAACCAACCTGAACTATCTCAGGTTCAAGTAACCGCCAGAATTTACAGCGATATTTGGTGGGGCCCAATGCCGTTCTAAGGATGGTAAGGCCTGAGCAGGTACAGGCGCTAGTCAATTGGGTGGCCGACAGTGGATCCAGCACATTCACAACATTATCTCCAACCCAGTCTTCTGCAGAAAGCGCACAGGTGGTGCCTGAAAACCAAGCCAATCAGTCTGTCACATCACCCCCATGCATATCAGGGAAACTGTCTGAGCCTCAAATTATGCAGCATTCTCTTATGCTGTTTGAAGACTCTGCTGGCAGGGTTTCCCAAGGGAATCCGCCTAGCCCTTCCCCAGTGGTGGAAGACATAGAATGCACTGATGCACAATCACTGATGTTTCCTGATGATGAGGACATGGGGATACCACCTCATCGGAGTCCGCACGTCTCTGATGATGACGAAACACAGGTGCCAACTGCTGTGTCTTTTTGCAGTGTGCAGACCGATCAGGAGGTCAGGGAGGAAGACTGTGTGGAAGACGATGCAGGGAAAGATGGGGTCCTAGACCCCACATGGAATGAAGGTCGTGCCACTGACTTTCATAGTTCAGAGGAAGAGGCAGTGGTGAGACTGAGCCAACAGTGTAGCAAAAGAGGGAGCAGGGGGCAAAATCAGAACAGCTGCCGGCAAGAGAGTTCGCCTGCTACTGGCCACCGCCACCAGGGACCGAGCACCCCAAAGGCAGCTTCAAGGAGTTCCCTGGAATGGCACTTCTTTAAACAATGTTCTGATGACAAGACCCGAGTGGTTTGCACGCTGTACCATCAGAGCCTGAAGCAAGGCATTAACGTTCTGAACCTTAGCACAACCTGCATGACCAGGCATCTACATGCCAAGCATGAACTGCAGTGGAGTAAACACCTTAAAAGCAAGGAACTCACTCTGGCTCCCCCTGCTCCCTCTTCTGTTGCTGCCTCGGCCTCTTCCTCCACCTCGGGAGGAACGTTGGCACCTGCCGCCCACCAAACAGAGGATGTGCCAACAGCACCACCACCTGCGTCACCAAGCATCTCCACCATGTCACACGGCAGCTTAAAGCTCTCCATCTCACAAACGTTGGAGAGAAAGCGTAAATTCCCACCTAGCCACCCTCGAGCCCTGGGCCTTAATGCCAGCATTTCTAAACTACTGGCCTTTGAAATGCTGTCATTCAGGTTGGTGGAGTCAGACAGCTTCAAACAGCTGATGTCCATGGCTGTCCCACAGTATGTTGTTCCAAGCCACCACTACTTCTCCAAGACAGCCGTGCCTTCCCTGCACAACCAAGTATCCAATAAAATCAAGTGTGCACTGCGCAACGCCATCTGTGGCAAGGTCCCCCTAACCACAGATACATGGACCAGTAAGCACGGCCAGGGACGCTATATCTCCCTAACTGCACACTGGGAAATGTAGTGGCGGCTTGGCCCCAGGCGGAGAGTTCCTTGGTGCACGTCCTTCCGATGCCAAGGATCGCAGGGCATCATTCTTTGCCTCCTGTAGCCTCTTCATCCTACTCGGCTTCCTCCTCCTCTGCTTCCAGCAGCTCATCCAGTCAGCCACACACCTTCACCTTCAACTTCAGCACAGCCCAGGGTAAACGTCACAGGCCATTCTGAAACTCATATGTTTGAGGGACAGGCCCCACACCGCGCAGGAGTTGTGGCGGGGTATTGAACAACAGACCGACAAGTGGTTTCTGCCGGTGGGCCTCAAGCCCCTCCTGGTGGTGTGCGATAATGGGCGAAATCTCGTCGCAGCTCTGGGACGCACATCCCTTGCCTGGCGCATGTGCTGAATTTGGTGGTGCAGAAGTTCATTCACAACTACCCCGACATGTCAGAGCTGCTGCATAAAGTGCGGGCCGTCTGTGCGCGCTTCCGGCGTTCACATCCTGCCGCTGCTCGCCTGTCTGCTCTACAGCGGAACTTCGGCCTTCTAGCTCACCGCCTCATATGCGACGTACCCACCAGGTGGAACTCCACCTTGCACATGCTGGAGAGACAGCAGCAGGCCATAGTGGAGTTTCAGCTGCAGCACGCACGCGTCAGTCGCACTGCAGAACAGCACCACTTCACCACCAATGATTGGCCTCCATGCGAGACCTGTGCGTCCTGTTTTGCTGTTTCGAGTACTCCATCAACATGGCCAGTTGCGATGACACCGTTATCAGCGTTACAATACCACTTCTATGTCTCCTTGAGAAAACACTTATGCCGATGATGGAAGAGGAGGTGGCCCAGGAGGAGGAGGAGGAGGAGGATGAGGGGTCATTTTTAGCACTTTCAGGCCAGTCTATTAGAAGTTTTTTTGCAACAGCAGAGGCCAGGTACAAATGTGGCCAGCCAGGGCCCACTACTGGAGGATGAGGAGGAGGTGGAGGAGGATGAGGATGAAGCAGGTTCCCAGCGGGGTGGCACCCGACACAGCTCAGGCCCATCACTGGTGCGTGGCTGGGGGGATACAGAGGACGATGACGATACGCCTCCCACAGAGGACAGCTTGTCCTTACCTCTGGGGAGCCTGGCACACATGAGCGACTACATGCTGCAGTGACTGCGCAACGACAGCAGAGTTGCCCACATTTTAACGTGTGCGGACTACTGGGTTGCCACCCTGCTGGAACCCCGGTACAAAGACAATATTCCCACCTTACTTCCTGCACTGGAGCGTGATAGGAAGATGCGCAAGTACAAGCGCACGCTGGTAGACGCTCTACTGAGAGCATTCCCAAACATCACAGGGGAACAGGTGGAAGCCCAAGGTGAAGGCAGAGGAGGAGCAAGAGGTCGCCAATGCAGCTGTGTCACGGCCAGCTCCTCTGAGGGCAGGGTTAGCATGGCAGAAATGTAGAAAAATTTTGTCTCCACGCCACAGCTAACTGCACCACCACCTGATAAGGAACGTGTTAGCAGGAGGCAGCATTTCACTAACATGGTTGAACAGTACGTCTGTACACCTCTCCACATACTGACTGATGGTTCGGCCCCATTCAACTTCTGGGTCTCCAAATTGTCCATGTGGCCAGAGTTAGCATTTTATGCTTTGGAGGTGCTGGCCTGCCCGGCGGCCAGCGTTTTGTCTGAACGTGTATTCAGCACGGCAGGGGGCGTCATTACTGACAAACGCAGCCGCCTGTCCACAGCCAACGTGGACAAGCTGACGTTCATAAAAATGAACCAGGCATGGATCCCACAGGACCTGTGCCTCCCTTGTGCAGAATAGACATTTATAACTGCCTTCCCCTCAAACATGTATTCTTGTACTCCGGGGCACTTCTTTATTGAATCCTCATTTTTTTAACTTTACCATGATCTTGCGGTGCAACCCAAAGTTGAATGAACCTCTCCTCTGTCTGGGCGCTGGGGCCGAAATAACTGAAAGTGGCCTTCTCCAGTGGTGGGTGATATGACACATGATTCCTTGCTGTGGGACCTCTCTCCTCGGTCTGGGTGCTGGGCCGAAATAACTGAAAGTGGCCTTCTCCAGTAGTGGGTGATATGACGCATGATTCCTTGCTGTGGGACCTCTCTCCTCTGTCTTGGTGCTGGGCTGAAATAACTGAAAGTGGCCTTCTCCAGTGGTGGGTGATATGATGCATGATTCCTTGCTGTGGGACCTCTTCTCCTCTGTCCGGGTGCTGGGGCCGAAATAACTGAAAGTGGCCTTCTACAGTGTTGAGTGATATGACGCATGATTCCTTGCAGTGGGACCTATCTCCAATTGATATTGGTTAAATTTTATTTATTTTATTTTATTTTAATTCATTTCCCTATCCACATTTGTTTGCAGGGGATTTACCTTCATTTTGCTGCCCTCTAACCCGTTCCTGGACTATTTTACAGCCTTTTTAGTGCCTAAAAGTTCGGGTCCCCATTGACTTCAATGGGGTTCGGGTTCGAGATAAAGTTCGGGTCGAGTTCGGATCCCGAACCCGAACATTTTCGGGAAGTTCGGCCGCACTTCTCGAACCCGAACATCCAGGTGTTCGCTCATCTCTACTTCTAACGTCTCGAATAAATAAAATGTAATTTTCAAAATGATGGAAATATGAAGTAGACATATGGGGAATGTAAAGTAATTACTATTTTTGGAGGTATTACTATATATTATAGAAGTAGAGAAATTGAAATCTGGAAATTTTCCAAATTTTTGGTAAATTTGGTATCTTTTTTATAAATACAAACAAATTTTTTGACTCATTTTTACCACTGTCATGAAGTACGATATGTGAAGAGAAAACAATCTCAGAATGGCCTGTATTAATAAAAGTGTTTTAAAGTTATTACCAAATAAATTGATACATGTCACATTTGCAAAAAATGGCCTGGGCAGGAAGGTGTAAACTGGCCCGGGGTATAAGGGGTTAATTGGTTTCTGGTTAAATCGCATAGTGGCCTTTTTCCATCCAACAAGAAATATATATTCTCGGATCACTTTTGCAGTTATTTCTTATGAAAGTGTATAGCAGCCTATTACAGTAAAAAAAAGAAATATATATATATATATATATATATATATACTCACTGCAGTAACATAGTAACATAGTATATAAGAACGAAAAAAGACATTTGTCCATCCAGTTCGGCCTGTTTCCTACAAGTTGATCCAGAGGAAGGCAAATAACCCCTGCGAGGCAGAAGCCAATTTTCCCCACTTAAGGGGAAAAAAATTCCTTCCCAACTCCAATCAGGCAATCAGAATAAGGCTATATGCACACGACAGTTGTTTTTTGCTGTCCGCAAATCGCGGATCCGTCTTCCTTTTTTTTTCACATCCACATCCGTTCCGTGTGTCCGAAAATTTTGTAGGTTGTGTTTCCGTGTGTCTTCCGTTTTATTTGCGGATCCGCAAAAAAAACGGAAGGCTTGAAACAGTTTCTTAAAGTACCTGCACAAGTGCCCTGGTTTGCAAGCAACCATCCACAAAAAAAACGGATGCGGATGGAAAAACGGAAGGCTTCAGTGTTGCTTCCGTTTTTTTTGCGGACCCATTGACTTCTATGGGTCCGCAAACCGTTTTTTGCAGACAAGAATAGGACATGCCATATTTTTTTTGCGGACGTGAAATGCGGAATACGGACGCGGACAGGAAACGGAAGAGGCATCAGTTTTTTTGGCGGATCCATAGAAATGAATGGGATCCGCAAAAAAAACGGAACGGAAGCCGAGAAAAAACACTGTCGTGTGCATATAGCCTAACTCCCTGGATCAACAACCCCTCTCTAGTAGCTATAGCCTGTAATATTATTACACTCCAGAAATACATCCAGTCCACTCTTGAATTCCTTTATTGAACTCACCATCACCACCTCCTCGGGCAGAGAGTTCCATAGTCTCACTGCTCTTACCGTGAAGAATCATTTTCTATGTTTGCGTACAAACCTTCTTTCCTCCAGACGCAGAGGATGTCCCCTCGTCACAATCACAGTCCTGGGGATAAATAGATGATGGGAGAGATCTTTGTACTGACCCCTGATATATTTATACATAGTTATTAGATCTCCCCTCAGTTGTCTTTTTTCTAAAGGGAATAACCCTAATTTTGATAACCTTTCAGGGTACTGTAGTTGCCCCATTCCAGTTATAACTTTAGTGGCCCTCCTCTGAACCCTTTCCAGCTCTGCTATGTCTGCCTTGTTCACAGGAGCCCAGAACTGTACACAGTATTCCATATGTGGTCTGACTAGTGATTTGTAAAGTGGTAGGACTATGCTCTCATCACTGGCATCTATGCCCCTTTTGATGCAACCCATTATCTTATTGCCCTTGGCAGTAGCTGCCTGACACTGGTTTTTGAAGCTTAATTTGCTGTTTATTAAAATTCCTAGATCTTTTTCCATGTCAGTGTTACCGAGTGTTTTACCATTTAATAGGTACGGGTAACTTGCATTATTCCTTCCCATGTGCATAACTTTGCATTTGTCAGTGTTAAACCTCATCTGCCACTTATCTGCCCAAGCCTCCAATCTATCCAGATCCCTCTGTAACAGTATATTGTCCTCTTCCGTGTTAATTACTTTACACAGTTTAGTGTCATCTGCAAAAATAGATATTTTACTGTGCAAGCCTTCTACAAGATCATTATTAAATATATTGAAGAGAATAGGGCCCAATACTGACCCCTGAGGTACCCCACTAGTGACAGTGACCCAATCTGAGTATCTACCGTTAATAACCACCCTCTGTTTTCTGTCACTCAGCCAGTTACCCACATACAGACATTTTCTCCCAGTCGTAGCATCCTAATTTTATATACTAATTTTTTATGAGGTACAGTGTCAAATGGTTTGGAGAAGTCCAGATATACAACATCCATTGATTCACCACTGTCAAGTCTAGAACTTACCTCCTCATAGAAGCTTATTAAATTAGTTTGGCATGACCGATCCCTCATGAAGCCATGCTGATATGGCGTTATTTGCTTATTTTCATTGAGATACTCCAAGATAGCATCTCTTAGAGACCCTTCAAACAGTTTACCAACAACAGATGTTAAACTTACTGGCCTATAATTTCCAGGCTCTGTTTTTGGACCCTTTTTGAATATTGGCACCACATTTGCTATGCGCCAATCCTGTGGAACATTCCCTGTCATTATAGAGTCCATAAATATCAGAAATAAAGGTCTGGCTATGACATCACTTAATTCCCTTAGGATACGGGGGTGTATGCCATCCGGTCCTGGCGATTTGTCTATTTTAATCTTTTTAAGTCGCTGTTGTACTTCTTCCTGGGTCAGACTGGGCACTTCTAATGGGGAATTTACTTTTACATTCTGCATTTCATCTGACAATTTATTTTCCTCAGTGAATATAGTGGAGAAAAAAATATTTAATAGTTTTGCTTTATCCTCGTCGCTCTCTGCAACACCCCCCTCATTGCTATGTAGAGGGCCGACTCCTTCAGATTTATATTTTTTACTATTTATATAATTGAAGAACATTTTAGGGTTAGTTTTACTCTCTTTGGTAATTAATCTCTCGGTCTCTAGTTTGTCAATTATTATTAGTTTTTTTTACATATTCTATTTTTTTCCTTATAGTTTATCAGTGCTTCCTGGCTCCCCTCCTGTTTTAGTGATTTATATGCTTTCTTTTTGTCATTTATTGCCATCTTTACGGTTCTATTTATCCACATTGGTTTCTTATTGTTTCTTAGCCTTTTATTCCTATAAGGTATGTACCTCTCACAATTAGATGTTACAATGCTTTTAAAAATCTCCCATTTTGTAGTTGTATTTTTATTTTTGAGGACCCAGTTAGTTAGGCCTATGGCCTCGCTTAGTTGGCTAAATTTAGCTTTTTTAAAGTTTGGTATTTTTGCTACTTTCTTTAGAAACTCTCGTTTGAAGGATAATTGGAAGGTTATTACTTTATGGTCACTATTTCCTAGGTGTCCCCTGACCTGCACATCTGTTGTTTTATCAGGTCTATTGGTTAATTCTAAGTCCAGTATGGCTGCCCCTCTAGTGGAATCCTGAACCAGTTGGGAAAGGTAATTGTCTTTGGCTATTGCCAAGAACCTGTTTCCTTTATGGGATGTACAGCTTTCAGTTTCCCAGTCTATCTCTGGGTAGTTGAAGTCCCCCATAATAATGGCTTCATTATGATTTGCCGCCTCGTCTATCTCGTTGAGTAATAGATTTTATGTGGACTCTGGTATATTAGGTGGTTTATAATAAACTCCTATTAGTAATTTATTATTGTTTTTTGCTCCATGTATTTCTACCCACAGTGACTCCACATGTTCATGTCCCTCACAGATGTATTCTCGAATTACGGGTTTTAGACAGGACTTAACATAGAGGCAGACCCCTTCCCCCTCTCCGGTTTTGACGATCCTTTCTAAACAGATTGTAACCTTTTATATTAACTGCCCAGCCATAGCTATAATCCAGCCATGCCTCAGTTATTCCCACTATGTCATAGTCCTCCTCACACATCACTAATTCCAGTTCACCAGTCTTGTTAGTCGGGCTTCTTGCATTAGTATACATATATTTGAAAGTTTTATGTGTATTTGTTACCCTACATCTTTCATTCTGTGTTGCAGTGATTTCTGTTGAAACCATATAGGGGCAAATTTAATTAAAAAAAGAAAAATATATATGCACTGCACTGTTGCAGTTAATTCTGGTGAAAGCGTATAGGCTCGTATTTTTGTACAACAAGAAAACTATATTCTCAGTGCATTTCCGAAGTTAATTGTGGTGAAAGCATTTAATGGCCTATTTCAGTACAAAAAGAAAAATATATTTGTCGCTTTTAGGGGTGTTTAAATTTCCGTTTATTTTTGTTTAGTTCAGCTATAAGTATGTTAGCTAGAGAAGTGTCAGGCCATACACAGATGAGTGGCAGAGGCCTGAATGTTTGTGGTGTAAGCAGAGGTCACAGCAGAGTAACGGGTCATGGCAGCACTAGTCGCAGCGAGAGGCCAGAGCTCCCGGTGTCATCTACCGGTCGTGTCTTGACCAGCAACACACCGGTTCTTGATTGGTTAACTTGGTCATCTAAATCATCCCAAGTGACATCTGACAGCCCCAGCCAACTGTCAGTGGGTTAGTCAGACACAACCCTTAGTTGGCATGGCCCGGGAGCAGGCCCTGTGCCCTCACCTGTCCTCACCTCAACCTAACTCTGTCCTTTTCTGTTCCCTCTCCACGAGAAGTACTACATGCAGTGGGCTCAGTTTCAAATTTCAGCGAGGAGCAGCTACTAGAGGACAGTCAGCAGCTACTGCCCAGCCAAGATGTGGAGAAGACATCCACCACATCCTCCGCTAGGCAGCCAAGTAGTGATGAGGAGAGTGGCACGGGAGCCTGTGTTGCGAGTGGTCAGGCTCCTGGCCCAGAGGCTGTTGAGGAGGATATCAGTGATGTACAGACACTACACTATGATGATCAAGATGATCACACTTGGGAGCCGAGTGAATAAGGGGCTTTGTCATCATCAGGAGTAGAGGGTGTCAGCTTGCCCGTCAGGCAGCGGCGGAGGCAGCAAGTCGCTAGTGTGACCCGGAGTCAGCAGGGTGGCAGCAGAGGGAGGTCAGGAGTCAAATGGGCATCAGTTAGATCGCCCGCTTTGTAGCAGCCTATCTGTCTGGAATGGAGTGGTGCACTGGTTTACGGAAGCAGCGCGTTTAGCAGTCAGCCAGTGAGTAGTGTTGGGGGGGAAATAAGGTACTTGGCAGTGTGGTAGTTTTTTGTGAAGTTGCCGGAGGAGGTCAACATTGCCATAAGTAAAATATGTAGGCAGAAGGTGAAACGTGGCCAGGGTGCCAATGTTGGCACCACGGCCCTGCTTCAACATATGCAGCATCACCATCAAGGGGGCTGGGAGAATTATAACACCGATGTGGTTGTCCAGCCTGCCGCAGCTACTGCTACATCACCCAGTGGCACACACCCAGTTCCAGGCAGTCAAGGCTTCACCACCTCAGCTGAAGGGAGCTGTCTGTCAATCCTATATTCTGCTGGTCCAAATGCTCCTGCTCCTACTCTTCGTCAGTCATTCCATCACCGAAGCGATTGCCAAGAGACAACATTATGCGTGCACACATCCAATGGCGCAGAAGCTGAACGTGCTTCTGTCCAAGTTGCTGTTGTTTTAGTCCCTCTCTTTCCAAGTGGTGGAATTAATAGCTTGTGCCAAGCCGAGGTGGAGATTCCCAAGCTGTCATTTCTTTGCGCAAAAGGCAGTACCAGCCCTTCACACACATGTAGAACAGAAGGTGGGCCAGTCCTTGAGCCTGTCGGTGTCTGCCAAAGTGCTCCGCAGCGCCGATGTGTGCAGCTTTAACTACGGTCAGGGACAATACATATCCTTTACGGCCCACTGGGTGAATGTAGTTCCTGCACAGCCACACCAGCAACTTGGACAGGTCACACTGCTTCTGCCTCCATGTTGTCACGCCGTTGGTCCTGCGACAATGTCCTCCTCTGCCTCCTCATCCTCCACCATGTCCTCAGCCTTTACTGCAGGGACAAGTCACAGTGCACCTCCAGTATATCACATGTGCAGGGCTCGGCGGTGTCACACTGTTCTGCACCTGGTTTGCCTTGGCAAACAGAGTCACACTGGGGAGGAACTGCTCCGTGTGATGCATCATCAGGGCCGCCATCAATGGGGTACAGCCAATACCCCAGTAAGGGGCCCGGACCTTGGGGGGCCCGACCATTCTCAAGCTTTTTTTTTTATTGTCACCAGGCAGTCCGCCCGGCGGCCGGAGATACAAAGTGGAGCAGGGGCTGGGCCGGGGGCAGGTAGGCAATTTCCCCCCAGGCCGCTTTAAATCATGTAAAAAAAAAAATGGCCACTTTGCCGAGCGCTGTACCTTTAAGGAAAAAAAATAATCTTTCTTCAGCTGACGCACCATGCTCAGCACGTGTGCTGAGCCCATCCACTGACATTCAGCCTCCTGTCTCTCTTATGCCTCGTCCTTGGCCCCTCCTCCTCACAGAGCCCGGGAAGAGAGTGCTGAGGAGCACTGAGAGACTTGCATAAGGACGGCCGGGTCCCAGGAAAATGACTCGATCATTGCCTCCTGCAGTCCTCCTTCTCCTGACAAGTGAGTTCTTCTGTGACACTCAGCGCCGCTCCTGCTGTCCTTCCCTCCCCCCTGCAGAATTGGTCTTTAAACTAGTAAGGTGCTTTTTTTTTTCTCCAGTTGTTTAAAGTTTAACGACTTCAGGCTCAGACATGTCACAGTGACTGAGCTTCTTCAATTAGCCAAGTAGTGAGTCTCAGCCAGCACCACCATGATGTCCCATTTACTTATAATTAGGGCACGCTGTATGATTTAGGGCTCTTTCAAACTTGCGCTTTTGCTTTCCGTCCTAGAGTTCCATCCTCAGGGCTCTAGGACAGAAAGATACCGATCGGGATTTATCCTAATGCATTCTGAATGGATGTCTTCCATTTAGTATGTGAACGTTTTTTGGACGTTGACAAAACCGTAGCATGCTGCGGATTTGTCTCCGTCCAAAAATCCGGAAGACATGCGGTAACGCCGGATCCAGAATTAATGCCCGGATCCGGAATGTAATAATGGTTACCATGGCAGCCAGGACGCTAAAGTCCCGGCTGCCATGGTAAAGTGTAATGGGGAGGCAAGTATACTTACCGTCCGTGCGGCTCCCGAGTCCCGGGGCTCTCCATAATGATGTCAAAGCGCCCCATGACGTGATCCATGCGTGTAGGGCGCTCTGACGTCATTGTGGAGCGCCCCGGGAGCCGCACGGACTGTAAGTATCTGCTCCCCTGGCTCCCCACTACTTACTATGGCAACCAGGACTTTAGTAGCGTCCTGGCTGCCATAGTAACACTGAAAGAATTTTGAAGACTGCTCAGTCTTCAAATGCTTTCAGTTGTCTTGCATTGTGACGGATCCGTCGGGCATTTCTGGCGACGGAAGTGCACACCGGATCCACACAACGTAAGTGTGAAAGAGGCCTTAGCATGGAGAAGTCATACAAGTCCATTCTAAATCCTTAGAGCGTGTCCTTAGTAGGTGGTGTCAGTAGCTACTGTCACTCAGCGCTTCGGTCACCACCAAGTGTCACTGATGACCCACCATTAGGGTCTAGTCACACGACTAAGGCCTCTTGTGCACGAACGTCTGTTGCCCATGCCTGTATTGTGGCCCGCAAACAGCGCTTCCGCAATACACTGCAGCAGCCTGTGTGCACTCTGCATCAGGGATGTGAACCCATTCACTTGAATGGGTCCGCAATCACGGAGATGCGGAATGGAAGCACAAATCGGAACTCCACATAACCACTACGGAGCGCTTCCATGGCGTTTCTGTCCGTGCCTCTGTTCCGCAAAAATATAGAACATGTTCTGTTGTTTTGCTGAACAGATGGATCAGGGACCCATTCAAATTTAATGCGTCTGGATCCATCCTGGCTGCTGCACAGACGTTTTCTATGCATTGGGGACCACAAATTGTGGTCCCTAATGCATGGAACAGAACTAAAACATTCATGTGCAAGAGGCCTAATTCTGAGTCAGTTCCGCAATTTTGCAGAATTTGTTTGCGGACCCATTAATTTCAATTGGGCTGCAAAAGATGCGGACCGCAACAGTTGTCAGTGTTTCCTGCACAGAGAGAAAAAAGGCCCGTAGAGAAAGGATCAATAGGAGCTGTCACTGGGCATTCCCAATATCCCACTGCCGGCATGGTCCAGCTTATGATAAGCCATGCAGGCAGTGCTGTGCCCCACTCACTATGCAGTGCTGAGCCAATGGATGGAGTGGACTGTGGCAGACACCCAACTGTCGGGTGCCACCCAGCTGTGAACCTGCTTCATCCTCATCCTCCTCCACCTCCTCCTCATCCTCCTCGTCCTCCAGTAGTGGGCCCTGGCTGGCCACATTTGTACCTGGCCTCTGCTGTTGCGAAAAACCTCCCTCTGAGCCACTTCTAACAGACTGGCCTGAAAGTGCTAAAAATGACCCCTCATCCTCCTCCTCCTCCTGGGCCACCTCCTCTTCCATCATCGCCCTAAGCGTTTTCTCAAGGAGACATAGAAGTGGTATTGTAATGCTGATAACGGTGTCATCGCCACTGGCCATGTTGGAGGAGTACTCGAAACAGAGCAACAGGGCACACAGGTCTCGCATGGAGGCCCAATCATTGGTGGTGAAGTGGTGCTGTTCCGCAGTGCGACTGACGC
This sequence comes from Bufotes viridis, assembly GCA_033119425.1. NCBI lineage: Eukaryota > Metazoa > Chordata > Amphibia > Anura > Bufonidae > Bufotes > Bufotes viridis. The sequence continues at coordinate 180,290,395 of CM065590.1, forward strand.
ATGCGTGCTGCAGCTGAAACTCCACTATGGCCTGCTGCTGCTTGCACAGTCTCTCCAGCATGTTCAAGGTGGAGTTCCACCTGGTGGTCATGTCGCATATGAGGCGGTGAGCGAGAAGGCCGAAATTACGCTGTAGCGCAGACAGGCGAGCAGCGGCAGGATGTGAACGCCGGAAGCGCGCACAGACAGCCCGCACTTTATGCAGCAGCTCTGACATGTCGGGGTAGTTGTGAATGAACTTCTGCACCACCAAATTCAGCACATGCGCCAGGCAAGGGATGTGTGTCAAACCGGCTAGTCCCAGAGCTGCAACGAGATTTCGCCCATTATCGCAAACCACCAGGAGGGGCTTGAGGCCCACCGGCAGAAACCACTCGTCGGTCTGTTGTTCAATACCCAGCGACAACTCCTGCGCGGTGTGGGGCCTGTCCCCCAAACATATGAGTTTCAGAATGGCTTGCTGACGTTTACCCCGGGCTGAGCTGAAGTTGGTGGTGAAGGTGTGTGGCTGACTGGATGAGCTGGTGAAGCAGAGGAGGAGGAAGCCGAGTAGGAGGAGGAGGCTACAGGAGGCAAAGAATGATGCCCTGCGATCCTTGGCGACGGAAGGACGAGCGCCAAGGAACTTTCCGCCTGGAGCCCAGCCGCCACTACATTTACCCAGGCTGGTGAGAGGCACTGGGGGCTGATGGAGAGGCACTGGGGGCTGATAGAGAGGCACTGGGGGCTGATAGAGAGGCACTGGGAGCAGATGAGAAACATGGGGTCTGATTGGGAGTCATTCATATTGGAGTCTGATCTAAGGTCTTATTGGGGTCTTATTTGGGGCTGTTAGCTAAGGTCTAATTAATATTGGGGGTCTGACCAGAGGTATAATGAAAAATATTATTTTCTTAATGTCCCCCTCTAAAACCTAGGTGCGTTTATGGTCCGATGCGTCTTATGGGGAGAAAAATATGGTACTTGCTTGCCCCTCCTCCCGATCTCCCCTGCCCTTTGAGTACGCCGCGTGCCGTGACATCGTGGATGGTGAGTTGATTTGGTGGTGCAATGGGCCACTTGACTGGATTTGCCCCCCCAGGACAAAGGCTGCCAGCCCTCCCCTGGTGTGGAGGGTAGGGGAGGGGCGGGCCATGGTGTACTGGGCGGCGCAGAGGGTCATCGTGGTGACGTCAGGTACTACTGACGTCGACGTCACTGCGATGCCTCCATATGCCGCGCTGAGGCCGTTTTTTTTTTTCAGTTGCGGCCTGCACCTCTCACGCCAGTTCGCGCCAGCCCAACTTACTTAGCCGCCCAATTTCTTACTGCAACTTCAACTTGCAAGTGAGTGTGTGAGTGAATATGCAAAAAGTTAATAGTAAAGACCTGACTCTGACCCTAGACCAAGTTCCTTAAAACTTTTGGCACAAGCTACTAGGCTGTCTATACCGCCCCATCTACAGCAAGTCATGATGCCTTGACAAAGCATTATGACTTGCTGTAGATGGGGCTGAATAGCCCACAGACCGGTCATGGTATCCCTGCTGGCTGACCTCTGTCCACTGCACAAAGCCCCTGCCCCTCCAATGATAATGTGTAGAATGTACAAATGGTAAAGAACAACACAGAAATTGTCGCTGCCGCTATTAAAGTTCTCCCTCGGGGGAGCTGCTGCTAGGTATTAGGCTAGTTTCACACTTTCGGCTGTGCCCCCGGGTTTCCGCTCTGTCCCCATTGACTATAATTGGGGCGGAGTTATGGCTCAGCGCGGTAGGGCACAGAAAGAGGACACTGAACTAAAACTACAACATGCACTGCCGTGCACTGCCTGATGACAGCCCTGCGCATCATAGAAACATAGAATGTGTCGGCATATAAGAACCATTTGATCTAGTCTGCCCAATATACTGAATACTATGAATAGCCCCTGTCCTTATCTTATATGAAGGATGGCCTTATGCCTATCCCATGCATGCTTAAACTCCTTCACTGTATTTGCAGTTACCACTTCTGCAGGAAGGCTATTCCATGCGCCCACTACTCTCTCAGTAAAGTAATACTTCCTGATACTATTTTTAAAACCTTTGCCCCTCTAATTCAAAACTATGTTCTCTTGTAGCAGTTTTTCTTCTTTTAAATATTTTCCCCTCTTTTACTGTGTTGATTCCCTTTATGTATTTAAAAGTTTCTATCATATCCCCTCTGTCTCTTATTACTTCCAAGCTATACATGTTAAGGTCCTATAACCTTTCCTGGTAAGTTTTGTCCTGCAATCCATGTACTAGTTTAATAGCTCTTCTCTGAACTCTCTCCAAAGTTTCAATATCCTTCTGCAGATATGGTCTCCAGTACTGCACACAATACTCCAAATGAGGTCTCACTAGTGCTCTGTAGAGTGGCACGAGCACCTCCCTCTTTCTACTGTTAATGCCTCTCCCTATACACCCAAACATTCTGTTGGCATTACCTGCTGCTCTATGACATTATCTGCCCACCTTTAGGTCATATGATATAATGACCCGTAAATCCCTTTCCTCAGATACTGAGGTTAGTACTGTATCACTGATTTTATATTCTACTCTTGGGTTTTTACGCCCCAGGTGCCTAATCTTGCACTTATCGACATTAAATTTCAGTTGCCAGATTTTTGACCATTCCTCTAGTTTTCCTAAATCCTTTTCCATTTGGTGTATCCCTCCAGGAACATCAACTCTGTTACAAATCTTTGTGTCACCAGCAAAAAGACACACCTTACCATTGAGGCCTTCTGCAATTTCGCTGATAAAGATATTAAACAATATGGGTCCCAGAACAGATCCCTGAGTTACCCCACTGGTAACAATACCATTGACTACAACCCTCTGTTTTCTGTCCTTCAGCCACTGCCTAATCCATTCAACAATATGTGAGCTCAAGCTCAAAGACTGCAGTTTATTGATAAGCTTTCTATGTGGGACAGTATCAAAAGCCTTACTAAAGTCCAGATAAGCGATGTCTACTGCACCTCCGCCATCTTTTATTTTAGTCACCCAAATAAAAAAGTCAATAAGATTAGTTTGACATGATCTCCCTAAAGTAAACCCATGCTGTTTTTTATCAATCAATTCATGGGTTTTTAGATATTCCACAATCCCCTCCTTGAGTATGGTTTCCATTAATTTCCCCACTATTGATGTTAGGCTTACTGGCCTATAGTTGCCCGATTCCTCTCTACTACCTTTCTTGTGAATTGGCACAACGTTTTCTAATTTACAGTCTTCTGGGACGACTCCTGTTACCAGTGATTGGTCAAATAAATCTGTTAATGGTGTTGCTAGTACGCCTTTAAGCTCTTTTAATAGCTTTGGGTGTATCCCATCAGGCCCCTGTGATTTATTTGTATTAATTTTAGACAGCTGACTTAGAACCTCTTCCTCTGTAAAGACACATGCATTAAAGGATTCATTAGTCTTCCTCCCTAACTGAGGTCCTTCTCCTTCATTTTCCTTTGTAAAAACTGAACATAAGTATTCATTGAGGCAGTCAGCTAGTTCTTTATCCTCTTCCATATACCTTCCTTCTTTTGTTTTTAATTTGGTAATTCCTTGTTTTAATTTCCTTTTTTCATTTATGTATCTGAAGAATGTCTTATCACCTTTTTTCACCGACTGAGCTAAATTCTCTTCTGGCTGAGCTTTAGAAGCTCTTATAACTTGCTTGGCCTCTCTCTGCCTAATCTTATAGATTTCCCTGTCATCCTCGTTTTGGGTGTTTTTATACTTACTAAATGCCATCTTTTTGTTTTTAATGATTTAGGCCACTTTAGTACCACAGTGGTCTCTTCCTTTTTTTGCTTTTACTGACAAGCCTAATGCACTTTTCTGTTGCCTTCAATAGTGGCACTTTTAAGTAGTCCCATTTCTCTTGGTCTCCATTGAAATTGTTTCAATCTGATAGGGACTCGTATACCACTGATCTATTTTTAGAAAAGTGTGTTTTTCGAAAATCTAAAACTTTTGTTTTTGTGTGGAGTGACTCAGTCACTGTACTTATAGTAAACCACACTGACTGGTGATCACTAGATCCTAAGCTTTCCCCTACAGTAATATCAGATACCAAGTTGCCATTTGTGAATACTAAATCTAAAATGGCATCCTTCCGGGGTGGCTCCTCAACTACTTGCTGTAGAGATAATCCCAGTAGGGAATTTAGAATGTCTGTACTCCTGGCAAAAGTAGCTATTTAGGTTTTCCAGTTTATATCAGGAAGATTAAAGTCTCCCATAATGACAACTTCCCCTTTCAATGTCATTTTAGCCATTTCCTCAACTAGTAGATCATCTAATTCCTTGACTTGGCTAGGTGGTCTATAAATGACACGTACACGAGTTACCTTATGATTACCAAGCTGCAACGTAACCCAAACTGACTCTAAATTGGTCTCGCTGACTTGTATTAGATTAGATTTTATGCTATCTTTCCCATATAGGGCCACTCCACCCCCTTTCTTGCCTTCTCTGTCTTTCCTATATAGAGAGAACCCAGGTATTGTTATATCCCAGTCATTACTCTCATTGAACCATGTCTCAGTAACAGCCACTAAATCTATATTCTCAGATGCCATTATAGACTCAAGTTCGTTGATCTTATTCCCTAAACTGCGAGCATTTGTAGACAAGACTCTCAGATTGTCATTTCTTATCCTATCAGCTCCTGGCATCTTCTGGCATTGTTTTTTCGTGGGGCAGCCGAACTGATGGATTATCTCTTTTGTGCGGGGTTTCCTGGTTTACATGCTCCTTAGCAAAAACTTTGAACTGTTCACTGAGGACATTCGTTCCCTTGAGAGAAAGATGCAAACCATCTTTCTTGTACAGTTCTTTTCCATTCCAGCTAGAGCCAACACGAGACACAAAGCCAAATCCCTGGTTCAAACACCATTTACCAAGCCATACATTGAATATGTCATTGTGCCACACTGTGGACTCCTCATGATGCTGCTGCCAACACCACCACACTGTGTCATTCTTGCATTCTGTGGCCTACTCATGCTTCTGTCACTTCCAGACTCTGTCATTGCGCCGCTCTGTGGTATCCACATACTGCTGCCACCTCAAGACTGTCTTTGTGCTGCTCTTATTTTGTCTCCTTATGCTGTCACCACCTGCAGACTCGGCCATTGTGCCACTCGGTGGCCTCCTCATACTGTTTTCACCTCCACACTCTGTCTTTGTGCCACTCTGTGGCCTTCTCCTAATGTTGCTGCTGCTGCCACCACCTCCAAACACTGTCATTGTGCCACTCTGTGGCCTGCTCATGCTGCAGCCACATCCACACTTTGTCATTGTGCCACTCTGTGGCCTACTCATACTTCTGCCACCTCCAAACTCTGTCATTGTGCCACTCTCTGGCCTAGTCATGATGCTGCCACCTCCACACTCTGTACTTGTGCCACTCTGTGGCCTACTTATGCTGCTGCCAACTCCACAACTTGGCTTGCTAGTAGTTACTGAATGTCTTCTAGTAGCTTGTCCTCACTGTATAGTGGATCTGAGCCCACTGCATACAATACTTCTCCGCTGAGGGAACAGAAAAGGACAGAGGCAGATTGAGGACTGTTGAAGGCACATGGCCTGCTCCCGGGCCTTGCCATCTAAGCATTGTGTCAGAGGAACGTACCGACTCTTGGCTGGGGTTGTCTGATGTCACTTTGGGACGAAGTGGATGACCGAGTTAACCATTCGAGAACCGCTGGGTTGCTGGTCAAGACATGACCATTAGATGACACCGGGAGCTCAAGTCTCTCGCTGCGACCTCTGCTGCCACGCCCCCTTACTTTGCTGCAACCTCTGCCTGCGTCAGAAACATTTAGGCCTCTTCCACTCCCCTGTGCAGGGCCCGGCACTTCTCTGTCGGACATACTGTTAGATCAAATAATCAAATGTTAGATCAACTATTCTAACTTTCTTTCACCACTAATATAAACAGGGCTTTAGAATATATCACTGCACCACTGAACGGCAATTAGGCTTAATTTGTTTCTACTTTTACACAACACAAAAGGCTTTTCAACAGATAAGTGCAAAGCTGAACGGCGAATATATTTTTGTTTCGCCACTAATACACGGCAAACAGGGCTTTACAACATATAACTGTACCGCACAAGGGGAAATAAGACATTCTGTAGAAATATTTCCCTTTAATAAACCATGTTAATGGCTGTATCAAACAACACTTGCACCCCAATAAGAAGAATGGTTTGCTGGAATGACAAAGCTGTATAATGTTAATTTGGATCCCCAGTCAGTGTTCCTATTCCCCAGTCTGTAACCTCCCCTACTGAACCCTGATCTACATAAATGCTGTGGAACGATTACTCCCTCCCTATCCTATCTCTGCACTTATAAATCTTTTTTTCACCACAATCAAGTCTTTCCTATCACTGTCCCTAGCGCATGCAGACATCTCTCCCTGCACTGAGTACATTGGTAAATGGCAGACTCTAAAATGGCGTTATGTTATGACTAAGGACATTTTATGCCTGAAACGCGTAAACTAATACCGCTTTCTTGAAGTACGTGTATCGTCTGGATTTTATACGAGTGTCTAATAAAGAGGATTTAGGTTTTCTACAAAATATCTGCAGTGCCGGACCGTCTTTTACACTGTGTCTACCATTCCAAGGACTTGCTTGTGGTGCCGTGCACGCTGGAAACTGCTAGTAGTTGAGCTGGATACCTTACTGTTCACAGGTTTTCTGTGTACTAATAGAACGGCAGTAATTTTATTTCTCCTAATAATTGTTCCCCAGAAAAAACGAGTCATTATAACTAATAAAAGGTATTTGGTAATATTTTTATAATGAAGTAATGTTTTAGTATTTTCATTTTCTTTAAAATAGCTGAACTGTGTGTCTAAATATAAGATTTATTTGCTGTCTCTCTGCTAAATGCCCTATCACATGAATATACTGTACATGCTCAGAATACACATGGCTTCCTTGGTTGAGATCTTAATATCTTGGAAAATTACCTACCAATGTCAATATTCTCCCTCCTTGTTGGCTGAGGCTAACTGCAGGACATTATTGGCAACTCTGGTGATCATCCCTCTTCATTCTACTTGCCCTGCTGTACTTTTCTGATATGTAAAAAGACAGATGCCATTTTAAGCAATTCATTTTATATCAAATCCCAAGAGTGGCTTGAAAGCAAATCTGTGAGATCTGTGTTTACTTATATCCTGCTGTGTAATTGTTGTATGTAAGCTATTGTATTTTTAACCTGGTTCTTATGTGTTCTAAACTACTGTGCATATTGTGAGTATTTGTATGTAGAGTTGAGCAAACCCCTGTAAGTTCGGGTTCACCGGGTTCGGCTGAACTTCTTCTCAAAGTTCGAGTTCGGGACCCGAACTTGACCCCGAACACGAACCCCATTGAAGTCAATGGGGACCCAAACTTTGGGGCACTAAAATGGCTCTAAAAGATCAATGTAAAGGACTAGAGGGCTGCAAAATGTGGGTAAGAGCATGACAAGTGCCATGCAAACAAATGTAAATAGGGAAATTACTTAAAATAAAATAAATAAAATTTTTAAATAATAATCTTGAACTAGGAGGAGGAGGTCCATATGGAGTAGGAGGTTGACAAGGCGGTGGACGTGGCGGTGTAAGTGGAAGCAGGAGTGGAGGAGGAGGTGGTAGCCAATACTTTTTTATTTTATTTTTTTATTTAATTTGGGTAGACCACAAAACATTGCGGAATATATAAAATAAAACAAAGAGAAATTGCACTGGAGTATAACAATGGCTGTGTGAGGCGGGTATACATGTCTATTCTGCACAAGGTACGGACAAGTCCTGAGGGATCCATTCCTGGTTCATTTTAATGAATGTGAGCTTGTTCACATTGGCTGTGGAAAGGCAGATGCCCTTGTCTGTGATAATGCCCCAGCCGTGCTAAATACAAGTTCAGACAATACACTGGCTGCAGGGCAGACCAGCACCTCCAAGGTGTAAAGGGCAAACTCAGGCCATGTGCCCAATTGGGAGACCCAGAAGTTGAATGGGGCAGACCCATCAGTCAGTACGTGTAGGCATGTGCACACATACTGCTCCACCATGTAGCTGAAATGCTGCCTCCTGCCAAGACGTTGCATATCAGATGGTGGTGTTGGTTGTTGTGGCGTGGTGACAAAGCTTTTCCACATTTCGGCCATGCTAACCCTGCCTTCTGAGGTGCTTTTGGTGCCCCGGCTGTGTTTGTGACCTCTTCCTCCTCCTCTGTGTTCGCCTTGTGCTTCCACTGAGCCCCTGCTGTCAGGTGGCAATGCCATCAGCAGCTCGTCTACCAGCGTGCGCTTGTAGTCGTGCATCTGCCGATCATGCTCCAGTGAGGGAATTAAGGACGGCACGTTATCATTTTAATGGAGATCCAGCAGGGTGGCGACCCAGTAATCAGCACAAGTTAGAATGTGGGCAACTTGGCGGTCGTTGCACAGGCACTGCAGCATGTAGTCGCTCATGTGTGCCAGGCTGCCCAGAGGCAACGACAAGCTGTCCTCTGTGGGAGGTGTATTGTCTGTGTCCTCGGTATCCCCCCAGCTACACTGAAGTGGATGGACCTGAGCTGCTTTGGGTGCATCCTTGCCTCCCCTCCTCCAGGACTGTGCCCTGGCTGGACGACTGTGTACCTGGCCTATGTTGGTGCAGGAACCCACCCTCTGAGCCACTTGTGAATGACTAGCCTGATAACCGTGGAAAGGATCCCTCTGCCTCCTCCACTTCCTCCTGTACCACATCCTCTTCCATCATCGCCGAATCATTTTTCCAAGGAGACATAGAAGTTGGATAGTAACGCTGAGAATGGTATCATCGGCACTGGACCTGTTGGTGGAGTAGTCGAAACAGCGCAACAAGGCACACAGGTCTTGCATGGAGGCCCATTCAGTGGCAGTGAGGTGGTGCTGTTTCACAGAGTGACTCAACCGTGCGTGTTACAGCTGAAACTCCACTATCGCCTGCTGCTGCTCACACAGTCTCTCTAGCATTTGTAAGGTGGTGGAGTTCCACCTTGTGGGAACATCGCATATGAGGCGGTGAGCAGGAAGGCCGAAGTTACGCTGCAGCGCAGACAGAAGAGCAGCAGCAGGGTGAAAATGCCGAAAGCGCACACAGACGGCCCACACTTTTTGCAGCAGCTCTGAGATATCAGAGTAGTTTTTCAGGAATTTCTGCACCACCAAATTCAGCACATGTGCCAGGCAAGGGATGTGCGTCAAACCGGCTAGGCCCAGAGCTGCTACGAGATATCGCCCATTACCACACACCACCTGGCCGAGTTTGTGTGGCACCAACCAATCATCGATCTGTTGTTTTATGCCTGTCCACAGCTCCTGCGCGGTGTGGGGTCTGTCCCCCAAACAGATGAGTTTCAAAACAGCCTGCTGTCGTTTTCCCCTGGCTGTGCTAAAGTTGGTGGTGTTATGCTGTGCGGATGAGTAGGTGTTATAGGAGGAAGAGGAGTAGGAGTAGTAGGCAACAGGAGGCAAAGAGAAATGCTCTGCAATCCTCGGTGGCGGAAGGATATGCGCCAAACAGCTATCCGCCTCAGGCCTAGCCGCTGCATTTACCCAGTGTGCTGTTAGGGAGATATAATGTCTGTGCCTGTGCATACTGGTCCAAGTATCGGTAGTTATGTGAACCTTGCCACAGATGGCATTGCGCAGTGCGTACCTGATTTTGTCCCCCACGTGTTTGCGGAGGTAAGGGATGGCTTGCCTGGAAAAGTAGTGGCGGCTGGGAATGACGTACTGTGAGACAGCCACCGCCATAAGGTTTTTAAAACTTTCCGTCTCCACCAGACGGAATGACAGCATTTCAAAGGCCACAAATTTTGAAATGCTGGCATTCAAGGCCAGGGATCGCTGGTGGGTAGGAGATACTTCCTCTTTCCCTCCATTGTTTGGAAGATGGACAGCTGAACGCTGCCATGGGACATTGTGGTGCTGCTTGTTGAAGGTGACAGACGTGATGGCGTTGCTGACACATCCTCTGTTTGTGAGGTGGCTGATGCCACTGTCACTCCAGAGGTGGAGTAAGAGGCCGAGATTGCAGCAGAAGAGGGAGCCTGAGACCTTTCTTGGTTTTGGAGGTGTTTATTCCTCTGTAGCTCGTGCTTTGCACTTAAATGCCTGGTCGTGTAGGTTGTGCTCAGGTTTAGAACGTTTATGCCTCGCATCATGGCTCTAATAGCACAGAGTGCAAACCACTCGTGTCTTGTCATCTGCACATTGTCTGAAGAACTGCCACGCCAGGGAACTCCTTGGAGCTAGGTTTGATGTGCTCAGTCCCTGGGTGCGGTGGGTAGTAGCAGGCTTACTGTCTAGGAGACGGCCGCTCTGCTTTTGCACCCTGCTCCCTCTTTTGCTGTGCTGGTGGCTCTGTGCAACCACCGCCTCTCCCTCCGAACTGCACAGGTCCTTTGCTGGACCTTGATTGCAAGTGGGGTCGAGGACCTCATCGTCCTCCACATCATCTTCCATCCAGTCTTCACCCCTGCCATCCTTGTTGGTTTGCACACTGCAGGAAGTCGCAGCAGTTAGCGCCTGTGTTTCGTCATCATCAGAGATGTGCTGCGGTGGTCTTTCCATGTCCTCATTCTCAAACAGTGGTTGGGCATCGGTGCACTCAATCTCGTCCACTTCTGGGGCAGGGCTAGGTGGATGGCCCTGGGAAACCCTGCCAGAAGACTCATCAAAAAGCATAAGAGACTGCTGTCTTACTTGGGGCTCAGACTGCTTGGCTGATTTGCAAGGGGGTGAGGTGCTAGATAGAGGCCCATGGCCTGCAAGTGCCAACTTTGAGCTTTCAGCAGTGGACCGGATTGGAGACAATGTGAAGATACTGGAGGTACTGTCAGCCACCCAATCTACTAGCGACTGTACTTGTTCTGGTCTCACCATTCGTAGAGCGGCATTCGGGCCTACTAAATAACGCTGAAGGCTCTGTTGTCTACGCGCACCTGAGGAAGGTGTTTCATTTGGGCGTTTAGATGGCACAGATCGACCACGTCCTCTCCCTGCAACAGGAGCTTCCCCAACACCAGCAGCACGACGACCAGGGCCATGTCCCTTATTTGACGTTCTCCTCATTATTTGTTTTCACCCACCAAACTAACAGATGGTTTATCTCAGGTGATAATTTAACTGCCAATACTCAACAATTAAGTTCACTAACAGTAAGGCAGTGCCGGTGTCATAAATAGAATAAATTTATTTATGTCACATAACAGTGAACAATTACTTCACTATCACAAAAAATGAGAATTTTCCAAACAACAATGTAACAGCCGAAGTTACCTGTTTAATTGGTCTGTCAGAAACGCAGCGTAGGCCACAAATTTTCAATCTATGACAAATACTGCGCCTTTTGCAAACAGCTATGTAAATGTAAAGTAAAGTAGTAAAGTAAAGTAGTTCACGGTTTTATTGGAATATTTTTGAAACCAACTACAGTATAAAAAGGCAGTATTTCACTGGTTAATTGGAATATCTGAAATGCAGACCAGGCCGCTAATGTGCTATGTGGCTCTATCACAGTGTTTTTTGCAACCAACTATAAAAAGGCAGTATTTCACTGGTCAATTGGAATATCTGAAATGCAGACTAGGTCGCTAATGTGCAATCTAGCACAAAACCGGTGTTTTTTACAACCAACTATAAAAATGCAGTATTTCACTGGTTAATTGGAACATCTGAAATGCAGACTAGGCTGCTAATGTGCAATCTAGCACAAAACCAGTGTTTTTTGCAACCAACTTTAAAAATGCAGTGTTTCACTGATTAATTGTAATATCTGAAATGCAGCGTAGAACGCAAATGTGCTCTCTAGCACAAAAAGTGTGCTTTTTTACAGTAGCAAGGTAACTGTAGTATTTAACAGTTTTATTGGATTGTCAGATATGCAGTGCCTGTGGCACATAGATAAAAAAAATCGCTTTAGGTCACAAAAATATGTGACAGACTAATGTAATAGAATAATATTTACGGCCAGGTATGCACTGCAGTGCGCAGGGGTACTTGACCAGCCAAAAAAGGGAATTTGTCCTCCACTGAGCTACCAGAATAGAATTAAAGTCCCTGGCACACATGCAGGTCACATGTAGTTGCACTTGCAAAAATGACAGTTGACGCCCAACGAACAGATAGATTAAAAGTTTTTTTGGAGTGTCAATGGGCTCAGGGCTGGGTGCAAAAATTTAGCATAGCACCCTCTATAATCACTGTAGTTTGAAGATTGCAGTACACCAAGAACACCTGAATTCTTGCCTAATCTGTCCCTCACAGCAGCAGCAGCCTTTCCCTACACTAGTTAGAGCAGAGTGATGTGCGTCGCTACGTGACTCCAGCTTATATAGAGGCTGGTTCACATGCTTCACTTGGCCAATCACAGCCATGCCATTATTAGGCATGGCTGTAATGGCTTCTAAGGTCAGACTAATTAAATGCTTGTTGATTGGCTGCCCTGCAGCTTTTCAACAAGCGCCATAAAACGGCTGAACACCGAGTCCGGGTACCAAAACTCTATTTGTGTGTTTTTAACCTGGCATATTTACCCTATTACTCTTTGCTTGCTACTTTGATCTTGGGCTGTTTAGTGACTATTTTCATGGCTTTACATCTTTGTAATTTATCTTGGTTCTCACTAGGCTAATTTTTGTTATTTCAATTGGATGCTGTATTGGCTTTGACACTTTCACCACTCTGACCTCAGCTAGTACAAGTCCTTCACTTGCTAGCATCTAGACTGGTCAATTCAAGTTAGTTTATTTACCACCTGCAGGGACTGCTCAGGGTTAATTAGATAGTGTTAACTACCCTTGTAGTTATAGGGTTGTTGCAGGGCAAGTTATCAGCTATTGCTGATCTGTGTGGCTAGTGCCAAGTCTGACAGTGGATGCTTAGTTGCAGTGAGTTAGTCATGCGATTTTCCATGTAGCAGACAATGAAGAAATAATGATTTAGATCTAAAGTTCTCTGTGCATAATATCCAAAGCATTGCACTTAAGGTATTACATAGTAACATAGTATATAAGACCGAAAAAGAACATTTGTCCATCCAGTTCGGCCTGTTTCCTACAAGTTGATCCAGAGGAAGGCAAAAAAACCCTGTAAGGGTACTTTCACACTTGCATTCGTGTGATCCGGCAGGCAGTTCCGTTGTCAGAGCTGCCTGCCGGATCCGCCGATCAGTGTGACAACTGACAGCATTTGTAGACGGATCCGGGTGCGGATCCGTCTACAAATGCATTTCAAGAACGGATCCGTCCCTCCGCTTGTCATGCGGATGGACGGATCCGTCCTGCAGTCTTTTTCACAGTTTTCCCTGATCCATCCTTCAGTTTTTTCGCAATGCCGGATCCGGCACTAATACAAGTCAATGTAAATCAAATCCGGCATTCCGGCGACTTATCAGGCATTTTGGACGGAGATAATACCGCAGCATGCTGCGGTATTATGTCCGGCCAAAACGCCTGACAGTGACTGAACAGAAGGCATACTGATGGAAACTGAACGGATTTCTATCCATTCAGATTGCATGGGGATATGCCTGATCAATTCTTTTCCGGCATAGAGCCCTTTTGACAGAACTCTATGCTGGAAAAGAATAACGCAAGTGTGAAAGTACCCTATGGCAGAAGCGAATTTTTCCCACTTAAGGGGAAAAAAATTCCTTCCCGACTTCAATCAGGCAATCAGAATAACTCCCTGGATCAACGACCTCTCTCTAGCAGCTATAGCCTGTAATATTATTACACTCCAGAAATACATCCAGTCCACTCTTGAATTTCTTTATTGTACTCACCATCACCACCTCTTCAAGCAGAGAGTTCCATAGTCTTACTGCTCTTACCATGAAGAATCCTTTTCTATGTTTGTGTATAAACCTTCTTTCCTCCAGACCCAGAAGATGTCCCCTCGTCACAGTCCTGGGGATAAATTCAGCTTTAGTATTCTTCAGCTTTAAGGCTCAATTCAGACATCCGCAAATGGGTCCGCATCCGCTCCGCAACTCTGCGGAACGGGTACGGACCTATTAATTCTCTATAGGGCTGGATGTGATGCGGAGAGCACACTATGTGCTCTCTGCTTCCACATTTGCGGAGCGCGGCTACGAACTTCCGGGCTTCGGCCCCGAACTTCTGGTCCTCGGCTCTGCAAAGAATAGAACATGTCCTATTCTTGTCTGCAGCTGCGGACAAGAATAGGCAGTTCTATGGGGGGGTTCATTGACGTGTGAATGGACCCTAAGAAAGTGGAGCAGCAATCTGGTGTTGTTTCCCCAAACAGAATAATTCAATTATTTAAATATATATTTTGATGATTTTATAATTAATTTAAAATGTAGAAAATAGTGAAAATACATTGAAAAAGATCTAGTACTGTACATGTATTCAAAGTTGTGACTGGTATTGTGTGTGACAGGTAAGTGCTGTGAAGTCAGATTCTATACATCTGCAGTGGTCTGTTTTTTTTTTAAAAAAAATATGCAAATTATTAGGGAAATAGAATGAAGAAGACTGAGGAGACAAAGTAAATAGGGCATGATTTAGGCTACTTTCACACTAGCGTTTTCGTTGGATCAGGCAGGGCTCAGCAAAAACACTTCTGTTACTAATAATACAACCATCTGCATCTTTTATGAACAGATCTGGTTGTATTATCTTTAACATAGCCAAGATGGATCCATCATGAACTTTATTGAAAGTCAATGGGGGACGGATCCGTTTTCTATTGTGTCAGATAGTTTCACAGTTAAACGGATCCGTCCCTGTTGACTTGCATGGTGAGTCGTGACAGATCCATCTTGCTTTGTATCCCATGATGGAAAGAAAACTTCAGCTTGCTGCGGTTTTCTCTCCGGTATGGAAACGCAACCAAACGGAAGGGAATGCATTTTGGAACATTCCATTCTGTTCAGTTAGGTTTTGTCCCCATTGACAACGAATGGGGACAAAATGGAAGCTTTTTTTCTTTTTGGTATTGAGACCCTATAACGGAACTCAATACCGGAAAATAGAAACGCTAGTATGAGAGTAGCCTTACTTAGCTTTGTGGTAACAGAGTATGATGCAGGAACATATCCAAATACAAAAGACCTTGCAGGATAGATAGGAAATGTGGATAGATTAGATAGATAGATAGATAGATAGATAGATAGATAGATAGATAGATAGATTAGATAGACTCCACTGTACACCATGCAGCTATAGGACTGTTTTATGCTATTTAGCCAAGAAG
Source organism: Bufotes viridis (assembly GCA_033119425.1). NCBI lineage: Eukaryota > Metazoa > Chordata > Amphibia > Anura > Bufonidae > Bufotes > Bufotes viridis. The sequence continues at coordinate 180,305,657 of CM065590.1, forward strand.
AGAGAATTGGCTTTTTTGTAATGCAGTTTTCAGCAGAATGGCTTGTCGAGCTTTAGGACATGATTTCAATAGTTTTATGCCATTTAAAAATTTGTAGTACTGAAAAGAAATTTACTGTGGCACCATACTTTATATTGAAATTTTAATAATGTGGTAACATACTGTAGGTTATATAGATACAGCATGTCACATACCGTATTTCCAGCACTATAAGAGACACTTTTGTCCCTCCAAAGGTGGGGGGGAAATGGTAGTGTATCTTATAATACTGTATGAATACTAATGATCACTTTCATTAATGAAGCACTCATTAGTACAGTAGGACTGGGGAGTAGTGACTATAGTGGGTGCTGGCTTTACTCCCCACTCCCTAGTCTTTTCTAGGATCTGCACTGTGCTGTGTTCTGACAATGTCAGGTCACAGTGCAGCGCTGCAGGAAGAGCGCGCTGGATCTCCAGAGAGATAGCACTGTCCAGAGCAGGAGAGGTAAGTTTCTTTATTTAATTTTTGTCGGATCTGAGATCTGATAAAGGGGTCTGATGAACATTGGTGGTCTGATTTGAGATCTGATGAAGATGTGGGGTCTGATTTGATGTCTGATGAAGATCGGGGGTCTGATTTGAGGTCTGATGAAGATCGGGGGTCTGATTTGAGGTCTAATAAAGATTTTAGGTCTAATCTGAGGTCTGATGAAGATTTGGAGTCTGATCTGAGGTCTGATGAAAAATATTTATTTCTTATTTTCCTCCTCTAAAATCTAGTTGTGTGTCTTATGCTGTGGGAAATACGGTACAATCTATAAACAAAGATGATCTTTTTTGGCTTAGCTCTCCAGAAAAAAAAAAATAAGAATGAACAGCAAACCTTTTCAGAATTATGCAATGAAATATAAATTACAGAGCATATATTTCTTTTTGAAAAAGGTACACATACATATCCTTACTTAATGCCCTCATAGTTTGTATGTTCTCCTACTGTTGCATGAGTTTCCTCTGGTTACTCTGATTTTCTCTCACGCTCCTAAAATAAATTGGCTTCCTATGACACTGAGTGCCTTGTGTGCGTAATGTGTAAGGGTTGTGGCATCCATTGACTTCCCAGAGAGTTGCCCCAGCCACACAACTATCCTTGCACTTTGAGTCCCTGTGAGAAAAGTGCACTAGAAATGTTTGTCATTGTTATAGTGTTTGTGTAATCTGCACCACTGCTCATGTTTTCAAAGTTCCTGTATAAGTTATCAATGGACTGCACTGGAGGGTGCAAAAAGGAGGCAGCTGAGAATTGATATTTGAAATTAATAGAGAAACAACTCTTGTGGGCCAGTACCTAGGGCTATACATGGACTTTTTGTAGCGCTTTTGATTGATTTTAATTATTGATCTATAGTTTTAGTCCAGAGCAGTTGACTTGTATGTAACATTATGTACTATAGCTATCCCTCAATGGTTAAAATCAATTAATAGTTCTACAAAAAGTCTAGATATAGCCCCAGCATAACATAGCAATCAACTGATTCCCACCCTTAGGTGAGGCTTTCAAAGGGTGGCCATGATGTGGCAAGCAGGGTTGCCAACTGTCCATACATTTTTGGACTGTTCATAAAAATAGGCAACTAATTACCTGTGTCAATGAAAAAAATAGATGTGTCTGTGATTTTGTTCAGTCTAGTGGTACAGATTTATGCCAATTATAATTAAGCACAGATATACTGTATATCGATTTTTGTATATTAATGAATATGATAGGTGATAGATTATTTCAATTTATACATTCATATTCTATTCCATCTGGTAATATGCCCAATGATACATATCATATATGTGATATATTCACAGGTACTTTTACACTGCTATGTGACACTGCTATGGCTAAATGTAGACAACTGTGTGAAAAAGGTTAATACAGAGTGCTGTATCTTTTGCACATTGCATAATTACTTTTCTGAAATCTTAAAAAGGGATTGAGGCATTGGATCCTCAAATGAAAAGCATTCAAATGCAATCACACTTCCCCAAACAGAATATAATTTAACTAATGCCAACTTAGTTTAATGAATATAGCATATTAAATACATTTTGCTTCCAGTTTGATGTGCTGCATGAATATTTAGTTTATTTGAAACCCTAAAGTATCAAGTGATTGATTTTGGAAAATGTAAAATACATGAATAAAATATTATCATGTTTATTGTATGTTTTCTTGGTATCTCTTCTACAAATGCCATTTATAGATTTATGTCACTCATCATTAGTGCAGATATACATTCGCATTTAACACATTTCTTCTAGGGATTTAACAGATGAGACATTCTTTGACTCATGTTGGACAGATGCTCTAATCAATACAAAAACATTGAGCAAAAGCCACTTCTCCAGAAGACTTATTAAAAGAGATTGAAGAGAAGTAGCAGCGACAATCCTAATTCTACTGACAGCAAATTACTATGGCTATTTTATTATTTTGTTTCTTGATAAATATTCAGAGCCTGGAAATGTTCTTTCTATCATATATACTATAGAGCAATTTTCTTTGCTCTAAGGAAAGGACAAAAGAGTAAGGAGGGATATTTATTTTTTGGCACAGAACGGAATTTCGGACTTTTCTAGTTTCAATCTGGATTTTGCACAGCCTTTACCAAGTCTACGAAAAGATGGCATGACAACGGCGGGGTCATTTGCATTCCAGTACATGGAAAGCTAAAAAAGAAGGGCATGAGCTTTGTCATAAATTACATGCCACCTCCTGCAGAGCAGGCCCTATCAAGGCCGGCATATAAAACACGAGCCTTGATAAATTAGACATATGTGCATGTGAGTGTGAGCATTAAAGCAAGTCCATGTCATTCCCATAACGTGGTCTGTTTATTTGAAGTTATGCTACTTGTAGTCTATTGAATTTGTTCCACAATAAACTACTCGAGAAAGTAAAATATGGATAGAAAGAGCTCTTCTTCTATTACTGTACCATATAATAAAGGCTAAATTCTAAGGTAAAAACTATTTAGAAGGACACTATAGCTGAATTGGATAGACCTTTCAATTACTGTATTTTTATGTTTTATTGTAACATAGCATTACCCCAGTGTACTGTATAATTGTTGGCAAGTTATTATCTCTCCTAATTGTTACTGCTATGAGAATTTCAGTAAAAAAGGTGAACTACAAGACACAAATCATGTTTTTAAAATACACAATATACAATAAATGAAATAGAGATGAGAAAAAAAATTGATTAGGTCGGTTCGCCAAATTTTCCAAAAAGATTTGATTTGTTCCAAATTTATTCACGGCAAATTGCATTAAAAACAGCTATTTCCTGGCTGCAGAAAGCCTGTAAAGTGGTGTAGTAAACCCATAGTCTGCTGTGGTAATGAAACAATACTGTGAGTCAGTATGACATGCAGATGACGGGCGTTCGTCTGAGAATCACTTCACTGATTTGGTCAATTACGGGGCCAAAACTGACCAAATAACTCAAGTGTGAACTCAGAACAATTCACCGCAGAACAGCAATTAAGACATATTCTTTTTCCTTTTACTACACCCCAAATAATAAACATAACAATCACAATTCACCGCAGAACGACTAATGGGACGTACATACTGTATATTTCCTTTTAAGTCTCTATGTAAATGGCTGTAGTACAATGTAACTTCACAGCTGAACGGCAATTAAGATATATATATATATATATATATATATATATATTTATATATATTTACCAAAGATGAGGCAGCACTCCAAGTGACGGTGAATAGTGAACCCTCTTTATTAACCCACAAAGCGACGTTTCAACTGCTCATTGCAGTCTTTTTCAAGCTACAAACATAGTGTCAGCAAGGGGGTATATATACCCAAAATGCAATGTGCCATAATCAAATGTCAATTAATCAATAATGTGTAACAAATCGTAGGAAAAATTCATATCACAAATTTACAAAACATCATGTGCTTAGAGTACAAAAAATCAATGTATATAAAAAAGTGACAATGCAATGTATATCATATAATCATATAAAACACATGATTACCCTAATAAAGTGCACCTGTGCATATGGTGGTTTAAAAACAAGTGACCAATCCGCTTGAAGTAATAATTATATCATTGTTAAATACATAGAAACTTACTTCACATTGGTGGTTCAATGGCGCACGGCCCAGCGTTCCCTGGTCTCTCCTGCGCATGCCTCATTGCCGCGCAACGAGACAACGCTATCCACATACCCGGAACCCGCCGTCGATGCGACTGGGTTAGCTGACCCTATCACATGATCGGCAACGGCCCCGCGTCATGCGGAAGAAGAATCTCAGAGATCCGACATGGATAGCAACAGGGTAGCGTCAGGGGGTGGGATGCCACCAGGGCAAGGGTACCTGAGAAATCTGGTAACCCATCACCATGGTAACAATCCCAAACACCCTCCGCAATCAATCCCACCGACAATCCAGTCGCATCATGGGACGCCATAATATTCGCAAGCCAGGGAGCACAATTACGGCTACATACATTATTTAACATATATTAAATCAATATATACCTAATAAATTAAAATCATATCCTAGTGAAGACCTCTCATGCTGGTATAGTATAGACCACACGCAACAAAACGTGCGCACACTCGCAATACCGGCATGAAAGTCTAATCAAAACCAAGAAAAAAGAGGGGGGAAAAACAAATTACCCCACAATAATGTTAGATATTATAATAAATGCAAAAGTACATCTATATATTTCTTTATTGTGTCGTCTCCCGGCTTGCAGTATATTCCAAGGGGCCACCAGAGAAACCTCCAAACGTGTTACAAAAGATGCATCGATCTAAAAGAAAATAAATAAAGTATCAAAATTACAAAAGCTGACAAAATGTTAAATCCACAACACCATAGGTGAGAAGAGGAATAGTATCAAGGACTTATCTCATAAGTTGCCATCTAAATTCAACATTGAGAGGTCTAAGTGTCTGCAGACGATGTATCCAGTGCAGCTCTCTCCGTTTCAACATTAATGTGCGGTTACCCCCACGTCTCGGATTACCCACTTGGTCAAGAACCATAAATCTAAGATCCCTCTCAGAGTGGCCCATTTCAATAAAGTGTTTCGGGACCGGGAGATCTTTTCTTTTCTGTCTTATTGAAAAACGATGGTTGTTCATTCTAGTTTTGATGTCACAAGTGGTCTCCCCAACATAAAGGAGACCACATGGACACTGTAAAACATAAATGACAAATGAACTGTCACATGTCAAGTATTGTTGAATGTGGTATTGTACACCAGTTCTGGGGTGTGTGAACCTCTCCCCTTTCAACATCAGGGGGCAATTCACACAGCCCAGACATGGGAAACTGCCTGTTCTCCGGGTACCTATATAAGTCTGAACCTTCTTTCTTGGTGGTAAATCAGCCCTCACCAATGTATCCCTAAGATTGTTAGGTCGCTTATATGAAAATAGAGGTGGTATTTTCAAAGCTGGTATTTGAGGAAAATTGCTCGATAGTATGCCCCAATGTTTCCTGATAATCCTGGCTACATCACTGCTCTGTTCAGAATAGGTGGAAACAAAAGGGATGCGTTCCCCAATTGTCTCCCTGCGTCTATCGACCACTGTATCACAATGACGTGCCCGGTCCAGATGCTTACTCAACATAGCTTTCGGGTAACCCCTCTCCATAAACTTTGTAAACATATCCTTATAGCGTACATTAACCTTATCAGGATCCTGAACAATTCTCTTCACACGGAGAAATTGACTGTATGGTAATGACTGCACAATCGAACGTGGGTGGCAGCTGTCGTGCCTTAAAAGACTATTGCAATCCGTAGGTTTAACAAATATATCTGTAACCAGTTTGTGGTCTATTATCGATACAGTAGTGTCCAGAAACTGAACACTAGTTGCTGACCAAGTAAGTGTGAACTTGACATCCTCATCAATGGTGTCTAAAAAAGCGTGGAACCCCTCCAGGGATGTCACGTCACCTTGCCAAATAAGGAAAACGTCATCTATGTATCGCCACCACCCCAGGACATGGCTGAAGTGGTGGGACCCCATGGCGGTCCCTCGAAGCTGCAAGTAGTACTGGTCCGTAAACAAAAAATAGTTCCGTCTCAGTACCACCTCCAACAGACGCAAACAAAAAGTCTGACTGTCAATGGAAAACTGACTAGACTCAAGGCACTTCTGCACAGCTGCCATTCCCCGCGTGTGATCAATTGATGTGTACAGACTTGTGACATCAAAAGATGCCACAAGACAACCATCAGGTAGATCAACATCCTGTATCTTCTTTAGAAAATCTCCAGTGTCCAGAATATAGGACCTGGAGTTGGTTGCAAAGATCCTAAGAACACGATCCAGAAAGATAGCTATATTAGAGAAGATTGACGCAGTCCCGGACACTATAGGTCGCCCAGGTGGATTGGTAAGACACTTGTGTATCTTCGGCAAAATGTAAATCACCAGTGTCCGGGGATGTTCAATCATTAAGAATTTATATAGCTCTTCATCAATTGTACCACCATCGATAGCCCAATCAAGGATACATTTTATATCTTTAGCAATATCAAACCTAGGGTCCCTAGGCAGTCTTTTGTATACAACCGGATCACTCAACTGCCTGTTAATCTCCCCAATATACCAGCCTGTGTCCATAACCACGACCGCCCCGCCTTTATCGGCTGGCTTAATCGTTAGGTCATGGCTATGGCACAGCTCATCAATAGCCTTAGGGTCACTGGTGGTCATGTTAGGATATCTTAAAACATCTCCACCAATATTAGTCTTGAGTTTGTCAAGATCTAACTGTACCGCATTGGTGAAAGCATCCAATGCCGGCACAGAGACCGGTGGGGTAAACTCACTCTTAGTATACAACCCCAACCTCTTTAAAGTGAATGTTGACCTCTCTGAATCAGCATGTATATGTACAGGGGGAGATTGATCTTTAAACCAGACCCTCAGCTTAATAAGTCTGAAGAATTGTTGAAGATCAATCTCCAGCTGGAACCAATTAATACGGGAGGTAGGGCAAAAAGAAAGTCCCTTACTCAAAAGACATATCTGAGCATCGGTCAGTGTAACCGACGAAATATTTACCACAGATGTTTTTTGTGACGTGTCCATCCTGTTCACTGTGCCTTCTTGCGCAAGACCATCTGCTTCATTGTTTGCTGTGCTGCTGTTCCTCTCTGGATATATCTATATTTATATATATATATTTTCCCTATTAATACACTCCATCAATATCTGATTAATGAACTCCCCCCCTAAAATAAAAATAACAATCACAATTCACCGCTGAACGGCAATAAAGACATATTCTTTTTCCTATTACTATACCCCCAAAAAAGAAATATAACAATCACAATTCACTGCAGAATGGTTAATGGGACGTACATATATTTCCTTTTAATACACCATGTAAAAGGCTATAGTACAATGTAACTTTACTGCTGAGCGGCACTTATGATATATATATATATATATTATTTTTTTCTCCATTAATACACGCCCCAAAAAAATTAAAACAATGTGAAATCAACGCAGGACAGCTAATAGGGCATACATATCTATCTTTTTAGTACACCCCGTAAATGGCTGTAGTACAAAGTAACTTCACCGCAGATTGGCAATTATGACATACATTTTTTCCTTTTTTTTCTTATTCATGCACCCCCCAAAAAAAAGTAAAACAATGTAAAATCAACGTAGAGCGGCTAATAGGATGTACATATCTTTCCTATTAATACACCCCGTAAATTGCTGTATCACACAGAACTTGCACCCCAATCACAAGCAAGGTTTGCTGGAACAACCTAAAAGCAGCAGTATAACACCAATTCGGATCCCCAATTAGTGCAGCAAGGTGTAATAGAATCACTCCTATTACCCATGCTGTAGACTCTCCTATCGCACCCTGTTCTCCTTTTATAGTGTAGAGTATGCCTCCCTATCCTTTGCCTGCACAATGAAGTCTTTCCTAGCACTGTCCCTAGCACCTGCTGATGTCTCTCCCAGCACTTCACATACTAGAAAATAGAAGAATCCAAGATGGCTGAGGGTATTTATAGGGCTGTGACATCACAGGGGATGGTTTCTGATTGGCTGCATGCATGGCATTGTGGGTGATCCCTCATTCCCAGAGTTCTTTGCTCCATGTCCTAACATGCACAGAAACCATTTTTAGAAAAAAATGTGATTCATTATCCCCAAAGCATGAAGAAATTTGGCTTTGGTGCAAAAGAGAGAGAGAGATAGAGAGACAAGTATGCATAGCAGAGAGATCCACATATGAAAAAAATATATAATTCAGCTTTCTTTTCAAAATAATTAGAAAAGCACTCAGCCTTTCAATCATTGCATCCATCTAAACAGACCACCTAGGTTAACTAAGGCAATAGCTAAACCAGTCTCACAACTGCAACCAGCTGCTCCAGAACAAATTCCTTTTTTCAGGACAAAGCAGACAGAATCAGCTTTTACAGTTGAGAAGGCTCGGAGGCCTCTGGCTGGATACTTTTTCTATTATTGAGACCACTTAGTATATTTGATGACTTCTGTAGACTTAACAATGCTCCTCTTTGTTTCTGGGACAAAAAACATGCAAATTAATGTGTCCAACATCAGCTGGAATCAGATATAATTACTTTATCTTCTTTTGAGAGGAAAGCAAATTTGCATAGCTTTGGGTTTTTGGGTTGTAACGGATATCCTTTTAAGGACCGCACGAACCGCGATAGCTTGGTTGGGATCTCAACGTCTTCTTACCCACCCTGGACCTATGACAAGGCTTCCAGGTTCCAGTGGGGGAACCTCTCTTCCTTCAGAGGGCTATGCATGATCAAACTCTTAAAAGAGTTTAGGGACTATAGCCAGTGAAGAGTATATAATTCCCCAGTTTTTTAGAATATTCGTCATTTTTTCCCTTTTAATGTGAACAGTCATTGGCCCAAAAGCAAGTTAAGCAGGGAGGATCATGATTTCAGATGGAAAAAAATAACAAATATTCTAAAAAACAAATATATAGCACTATAGTCTATAGTGCTTTACATTCGAGTGTTAGAATATTCGCATTACACGAATATTAAATTGCTGATTTTTCACATAAGAGAAAAAAAAAAATAATAATGAAGAATATTCTAATTCACTACAGACTACAATATTGCAGCCTTCTCAAATGTGCCCACAAGCAAGAAACAGGTATGTATACTAGGTAATGGGTTCAGATGAAAAAAAAACAAAAAAAAAAAAGATTTATTTTTATGAATATATATCAATATATTTGAAATATTTGCGAATTTTTGAAGTGCCGATATTCGTGATAAAAAAATTGAAATTCGAATATTTGCTCTCAACACTAATCACATGCAATTACAGGCAGAACACAAACACCAGCAATACAATCAATCAACACAATGGGATTACGTAATCACAAGTGATGATCGAGGACCAAAGTATTAGAGTGTTCGGCCCGAACACATTGCTATATTCGTGTGCTCGACCGAGCACCCGAGTATAATAGAAGTCAATGGGAGGCAACCTGGCACCCCCTGCTCTGAAGAGTGGAGGGTGCCTGGTCCATTGGAAAAGGTCAGAAAGTGACAGAAACACCACTGAAATGGATCGGGAACAGCATGGGGATGATGTCTGGACGCATCTTGGATATCCAGGACTCTGCTGGGAACGATGTTGTCCAAGTTGTATGCCACTTTTACTGACTGACAAAAATAGGCACAAAACCCCCCCAAAAATCAATTGCACAGGAAAAATTGTAAGGAAACATTCTTTCCTGTATATTCAATTGTATATAAAGTGCTGCCAAAAATTACAAGCAAGAGGCACTCGGAAACAGCCTGTATATCACATAGAGGAGGGCATCATTCACATTGTGGTACAATTGTTCAGGTAGTGGGACTCCTATACTCATAAAGCCTATGCACTAAATGAAAGGACTGCCAAAAATTACAAGGAACCGGCACTACAATACACCCTTTAGTACACATAAAAGAGGGCATCATACACACCCTTGAAAAATGATTGGTGGCCTGCTGGTGACCCTCAAAAACATTTAGAGCAAAGGCCTGCTGGTGACCTTCTAAAATATTAGGGGTGGGGGCCTGCTGCTGAGCTGACCATCTAAAACATTAGGGGCGATGGCCTGCTGGTGAGCTGATGCTCTAAAACATTATATTTGAGTGCCTTGGTGAGCTGACGCTCTAAAACATTATATGCGAGAGCCTGCAGGGGAGTTGACACTCTAAAACAATATATGCGAGTGCTTGCAGGTGAGCTGACGCTCGAAAACATTATATGAGAGTGCATGCTGTCCAGCTGACGCTCTAAAGCATTTTATGCTAGTGCCTACAGGTGAGCTGATGCTCTAAAACATTATATGCGAGTGCCTGCAGGTAAGCTGATGATCTAAACATTATATGCTAGTGCCTGCAGGTGAGCTGACGCACTAAAACATTATATGTGAGTGCATGCTGTTCAGCAGACGCTCTAAAACATTATATCCTAGTGTCTACAGGTGAGCTGATGCTCTAAAACATTATATGCGAGTGCCTCCAGGTGAGCTGATGCTCTAAAACATTATATGCGAGTGCATGCTATTCAAATGACCCTCTAAAACATTAAATGCGAGTGCATGCTGTTCATGCGACGCTGTAAAACATTATATGCTAGCGCCTGCAGGTGAGTTGATGCTTTAAAACATTATTTGGCAGTGCCTGCAGGTGAGCTGACGCTCTAAAACATTTTATGCGAGTGCCTGCAGTTGAGCTGATGCTTTAAAACATTATATGTGAGTGCATGCTGTTCAGCAGATGCTCTAAAGCAGTATATGCTAGTGCCTACAGGTGAGCTGATGCTCTAAAACATTATATGCGAGTGCCTGCAGGTAAGCTGATGATCTAAAACATTATATGCTAGTGCCTGCAGTTGAGCTGATGCACTAAAACATTATATGCGAGTGCATGCTGTTCAGCAGACGCTCTAAAACATTATATGCTAGTGTCTACAGGTGAGCTGACGCTGTAAAACATTATATGCGAGTGCCTACAGATGAGCTGATGCTCTAAAACATTATATGCGAGTGCATGCTATTCAAATGACCCTCAAAAACATTAAATGCGAGTGCATGCTGTTCATGTGACGCTGTAAAACATTATATCCTAGTGCCTGCAATTGGGCTGATGCTCTAAAACATTATATGCTAGTGCCTGCAGGTGAGCTGACGCTCTAAAACATTATATGCGAGTGCCTGCAGGTGAGCTGATGCTCTAAAACATTATAGTGCATGCTGTTCAGCTGACGCTGTAAAACATTATATGCGAGTGCAAGCTGTTCAACTAACGCTCTAAAACATTATATGAGAGTGCATGCTGTTCAGCTGACACTCTAAAACATTATATGTGAGTGCATGCTGTTCAGGAGACAATATAAATAAGTTTGAGTTGAGGGCCTGCAGTTGATCTGACCCTATAAAAAAATTTGAGTGGAGGAAATATATACAATCTGGATAAGGAGGAAGAGGAGAAAACAAGATTAACCATACTCTTTTTTGTGGTGTAAAAGGTGCATAGGAATACACTACAGTAGATTGAGTACAATGTAAATGATAGATTGATATTGCCTTTATGTTCATCATCAGTTTAGCTCTCCGCTTGTGGAGTTAAGAAGTCAGGGGCATTCAAGGCCTTGTTCATTTTTATCTGAGTCAACCTGTCAGCATTGCCAGTAGACAAGCTGATACGCTTATCTGTTATAATGCCACCAGCAGCACTAAATACATGCTCAGACAAAACGCTGGCGGCAGGGCAGGCCAGCATCTCCAAGGCGTAGAGAGCACGTTCATGCCACGTGTCCAGCTTGGACACCCAGTAGTTGTAACGCACTGAGGGTTCATTTAGGACTCTGGCACAGTCTGCTATGTATTCCTTCACCATCTTCCAAAACTTCCCCTCCTTGTACCACTTGGACGCGCTTTAGGATGAGGTTGCTGGCTGGGTGTTATGAATGTGTCCCATGTCTTGGAAAGTGTTGCCCTGCCTCTGTTGGAACTGCTGTGTTTTCCCCTTGTCTCCCTTCCTCGGTTGCCTAAGGAAGTACGGACTCTGCCAGCCACGTTGTCAGATGGAAAATGGAGCAATCTCTCAACAAGTCCCTTCTGGTATTGCACCGTTTTACTCGTTCTCTTCACAACTGGAATGAGAGATGAGAAGTTCTCTTTGTAGGAGGGGTCAAGAAGGGTGAACACCCAGTAGTAACATCTGTGTTATCTAAAATGTGTATAACGCGAGGGTCGTGGAAAAGGCAGCCTAAGATGAAGTCAGCCATGTGTGCCAGAGAACCAACAGGCAAAACGTTGATGTCGACATCAGGATGACTCTCCGTCTCCTCATCCTCCTCCTCTGGCCATCCACGCTGAACAGATGGAATTAAAGTTCCATGGGTACTACCCTATGTAGCAGAGGCAACTGTCTCCAGCTCCTTCTCCTCTTCATGGTCCAGTTTGCACTGAGAAGACGAACTGTGGGTGGTCTGGCTATCACCCTGTGTAATGTCCTCCCCCATTTCCTCGTCTGCCACATTCAGAGCATCCTCCATAATTGTTAGCAGCGATCATTTGAGTAGACACAGCAGTGGGATGGTTATGCCACTAACCATCTGTGTGGATTCATCAACGTTTTTTAAAATCTCATAGAGGTCTGACATCAATGCCCACTCATCGCTTGTGAATAGTGGCAGTTGACTTGAAAGGCGACGACCACGTTGCAGCTGGTATTCTACAACTTCCCTCTGCTGCTCACAAAGTCTGGCCAACATGTAGAAGGTAGAGTTCTAGCGTGTGCTCACGTCTCACAAGAGTTGGTGAGCTAGAAGCCGCAAGTGCTGCTGCAGCATTGACAGACCGGCTGAAGCTGTGGACGACTTGGCACTTGGGGAAATGGGCACACATGCGGCGTACCTTCCCTAGTAGCTCTTGCAAATTGGGGTAGGTTTTGATAAACCGATGAACCACTAAGTTTAAGACGTGGGCTAGGCATGGGATGTTTGTCAGGTTGTTGAGCTCCAAAGCCGCTACCAAGTTATGGCAATTGTCAGACACAACCATACCTGGTTAGGTTGAGTGGAGAGAGCCACAGCTTGGTCTGGTCCCTTACACCCTGCCATAGCTCTGCGGCAGTGCGCTGTTTGTCCCCTAAGCAGATCAGTTTCATCAAGGCCTGTTGGCGCTTACCCACAGCAGTGCTACACTGCTTCCAGAAGGCGACTGATGGTCTGACTTGGACAGTGTTGTCCTGCGCCACCAAGCTGGACATGAAGCTGGGTACGGTGGATGTTTTTTTTTTCTTCTGGTGCACTGGCAGCAGGCACAGTTTCATTGCACCCAGGGCCACGCCCTCTGCGTGCACCATCAGCATCACGCCCACTTCACCGTCCCTTAGTTCTAGCCTTCTTCATATTAATGGTTTTAGTGTTGAGCGAGCACCAAAGTGCTTGTGTGCGCTCGCCGAACACATCGGGATGTGATGTTGTTCAGTATTTTTTACACAAAGCCACAGACTATGAACACTAGATGTGGCCCAGATTATTGGAATTTGTAATACAGACACTGTTTACAGATGTTGTTCAGTATTTTTTACACAAGCCACACTCTATGGACACTAGATGTGGCCCATAATATTGGAATTTGTAATACAGACACTGTTTGTAGATGTTCTACAGTATTGGTTACAGAACACCACAGATTATGGACACTATATTAGGCCCATATTATTGGAATTTGTAATTCAGACACTGTTTGCAGATGTTGGTTAGTATTTTTTACTCAAGCCACACTCTATGGATACTAGATATGGCCCAGATTATTGGAATTTGTAATACAGACACTGTTTGCAGATGGTCTACAGATATTGGTTACAGTATTGGTTACAGAACACCACAGATTATGGACACTATATTAGGCCCAGATTATTTGGAATTTGTAATAAAGAAACTGTTTGCAGAAGTTCTACAGTATTGGTTACAGAACACCACAGATTGTGAACACTATATGAGGCCCAGATTTTTGGAATTTGTAATACAGACACTGCTTGCAGATGTTGTTCATTTTCTACACAAAGCCACACACTATGGACAGTAGATGTGGCCCAGATTATTAAAGTCTGTGGATGATGTACAGTATATGTTACTAATAAGTAAAAATTAAAATATCTTGCTGCTGTCAAACACACACAGTATTCCGTAAAAGGACTTTGGGGTCTTTGAAAAGCTTTTGGTAGTAAAAACAGCACATGTCTCTCCCTGCACTATCTGTCCCTTCAGAAGCACTGTCCCTGAGACTGCAGTAGGTAAATAGATTGCTGCTCTAAAACACACACACACACAGTAGTCCTTAAAATAACTTTTGGGTCTTGGAAAAGCTTTCTCAGAATAAAAACTGTGAAAATCGCTCCCTACACTGTCTTTCCCTTCCTACGCTCTGCTCTCCCTGTCTACGTCTAAGCCTATATAGCACCCAATGACATTCCGACCAGCCAATCACTGTAATGCCAGCAGCCAACATGGCTACTGGCATTATACTGGCATTACAGTGAGGGCAGTAATTACCTGCACCTTTACTGGCTGCTTAAAATCCGCAAAACATGTGGGGCGGATACTCGAGCATTATGCTCAAACACATGCGGTACTCGGTCAAGTACCGCCATGTGCCGAGCATAGCAATGCTCGAGCCGAACAGATATTCGACCGAGCATGCTCGTTCATCAACCAACCCAATGGGATAACGTAATCACTCACGTAATCACTCCATAGTCTGTAGGAAGGAGGCTAGACCTCAGGCCTCTCCAAAACCCAGTGGTGAGGTTATTTTCACCACACGGGTTTTTAGTAAAATTTTTAAATTAAGTTTTTCTGACAAAAAGGATTAGAAATAAAGATGTGTGAATCGAAGTTGACAAAGTGGAATTTGATCCGAATTTCAGGAAAAATTCAGTTTGCACCGAATGCGAATTTCCTTTGTGGTAACGAATCGCTTTTTTTCCTAAAATGGCTGCTACACGTGTAAGGACATGGCACAAGGAACTTTGGGAACGCTGGATCACCCATAATGCCATGCGTGCCGGCAATCAGCAGCCAGCCAGCACTGTTATGTCACAGCCCTATAAATACGGCAGCCATCTTAGATTCTGCCATTCACCAGCGTGCTTAGTGAAGGGAGAGACGTGTCTGCAGGCGCTAGGGACAGTGATAGGAAACACTTGATTGCGGTAAAAAAAAAAAAGATTTATAAGTGCAGGGAAAGATTACTCAAGGTGTAGTGAAAGGATAGGGTGTATTCATTCCACCAGCATTTGTGTTGAACAGGGTTCAGTCGGGAAGGTGACAGCCTGGGTAATAGGAACAATCCGATTACATCTTGCTGCACTGACTGGGGATCCAAATTGCCATTATACAGCTCTGTAATTCCAGCAAACCTATCTTATTAGGGTGCAAGTGCTGTTTGATACAGGCATTAACAGGGTTTATTACAAGAAAATATTTCTATGTTTTATTTGCCCTTGTGTGGTGTAGTTAACAAGTCCACACTACGGGCGGCTTCACTTAATGTGCTCTGCATGCTGAAGGTCCTGAGCAATGGCGTGCTAAGGGGAGGCGTGGGGGTCCCAGGTGCTGCTCTCAGGGGGGGTGCCAGCGTCCAGAAGCAATGAGCACTTCCATCAATACAGATGGAAGTGCTCATTGCTGGTGCACATGGAACTGAGTCCTGCCACTCACCGCTCAGCTCCCTGCACTCTATCCCTCCTTCAGGCCGATGGTGCTCTGAATGGTGGAGCAGGAAGACTTCTCCCTGCTCCACCATTCAGCCTGCAGACACAGATCGCGTTGCCGACATGTGTGGGCAGAGCCTGCAGCCCTGTAATCTGCATAAGCTCCACCCACACTGTGCTGCAGAGCGATCTGTGTATGTAGGGGAGAGAGGTATGTGAGCTTCAGGAACGGGACAAGGTAAGTAGGTACTGTGATTTTATTGTTTGTTTTTTAACATAGAAGCACAATAGGCATTGCAAATGTGAATGGTGCACAATGGACATGTCTGAGTACTCTGGAGGGGGCACAATGGGCATTTCTTCTCCGGAGGGGGCACAGAGGGGATTGCTAATGTGAAGGGGACACAATGGGCATTTCTACTATGGAGGGTGCACAGAGGGCATTACTACTATGAAGGGGGAACTGAGGGCATTATTATTGTGAAGGGGGAACAGAGGGCATTATTACTGTGAAGGGGGCACAATGGGCATTACTAACACAGAGGGTATTACTACTATTAAGGGGGCACAATAGGGATTTCTACTATGGAGGGGACACAAAGGGCATTATTACTGTGAAGGGGGAACAAAGAGGGCATAACAGCTGTGAAGGGGCACAGATAGGGCATTACTACTGTGAAAGGGGCACAGAGAGGGCATAACTACTGTGAAGGGGGCACAATGAAGGGATAAGTACTTTAAGGGGCTATAATGTGATTGGCTGTTGGTAATTTCCACACATTGCACATTATTTTATTTAAATATTTTCGCCCACCTTTTAGCTCAAATTATTTTTTTTCACGATTTTCCTCATCTGAAAACTAGGTGCGTCTTATAAAGCGAAAAAAACGGTATATGTTTAAAAGCATTTTCTGGCTTGTATTAGTGGGAAAATGGTTTATTAGCAGTTGTGTGGTAAAGGGCAAAATTACAGCACTCTTTGTCATGTATTAGTGGCAAAAGTAAAATATATTGCCGCTTAGCAGTGAAGTTATCTGTTTTAAAGCCCTTTTTTGCATGTATTAGTGGAAAGAGAAAAAAAAAATATTTGCAGCTCAGTGGTGCAGTTATCTGTTCTAAAGCCCTTTTTTCCGTGTATTAGTGGA
Source organism: Bufotes viridis (assembly GCA_033119425.1). NCBI lineage: Eukaryota > Metazoa > Chordata > Amphibia > Anura > Bufonidae > Bufotes > Bufotes viridis. The sequence goes on from CM065590.1 coordinate 180,322,575, forward strand.
AAAAGAAAAAATATCTTTGTAGCTCAGGAGTGCAGTGATATATTCGCAAGCCCTGTATGCCGTGTATTAGTGGCGAAATAAAAATATATTCACCGTCCAGCATTGCATTATCTGTTGAAAGGCCTGTGGTGTAAAAGCAGAAAAAGATTAGGGCCTAATTGCCTTCTGCGGTGCAGCGATATATTCTGATTCCCAGTTTGCCGTGTATTAGTGGCGAAAAAAATATATATTCGCCATCCAGTGTTGTACTTCTCTGTTGAAAAGCCTGTTGTTTAAAAGTAGAAAAAAAATGTGGGCCTTATTGACATTCTGCGGTGCAGTGATATATTCTATAGCCTTGTTTGCCGTGTATTAGTAGCGAAATAAATATATATTCGCCATCCAGCATTGTACTTCTCTGTTGAAAAGCCTGTTGTGTAAAAGTAGAATAAAATTTAGGCCTAATTGACTTTCTGTGATGCAGTGATAAATTGTGAAGCCCAATTTACCATGTATAAGTGGCAAAATAAATATATATTCGCAGTCCAGCATTGCATATATCTGTTGAAAAGCCTGTTGTGTAAAAGTTGAAAAAAAATTGGGCCTAATTAACGTTCTGTGGTGCAGTGAAATGTTCTGCAGTGAAATGTAAACCCTTTTTCCCTGTTTGCCGTGTATTAGTGGCAAAATAAAAATATATTTGCTGTCCAGCGTTGCACTTATGTTTTGAAAAGCTTTTTGTGTTGTGTAAAAGTAGAAAAAAATTTGGGCCAAATTGCCATTCAGCGGTGCAGTGATATATTCTAAAGCCCTGTTTGCTGTGTATTAGTATTAACATTTGATTAGAGTTGAGCGAACCCGAACTGTAAAGTTTGGGTTCGTCCCGAACTTTAGGGTTTTTGGTGCCCGAACCCAAACCCGGACATTTTCGCAAAAGTTCGGGTTCGAGTTCGGTGTTCGGCGATTTCTTTGCGCCTTTTAAAAGGCTGCAGGGCAGCCAATCAACAAGTGTTTCACTAGTCTGCCCTTAGAAGCCATCACAGCCATGCCTACTAATGTAGTATTCCCCAGATGAAGCGATAAGAAGTGAAACACGTGTTGGGAATGAGGAGTAGTGACATACTTTGCACTTTATTTGAGTGGTACTGTATACTTTATGTCTCGTCTGATTCCTTTAGGGCAGGCATGGCCAACCTGCGGCTCTCCAGCTGTTGTAAAACTACAACTCCCACCATGCCCTGCTGAAGGCTGCTAGCTGTAGGCAGTCTGGGCATGCTGGGAGTTGTAGTTTTGCAACAGCTGGAGAGCCTCAGGTTCGCCATCCCTGGGAATGTATGGTGATTGTATGCATATTCTTGTAAGGGCACTTGGCATATTACTATCTGAATTTTGATTCAAAAATTGGTATACTTTATCATACAATTCTGATTGTGAGACCAATACCCTCTATTGCTATTTATATGACATACAATACTCCTCTTTGTGGGCTTGTTTTAGCCTACTGTATAGCTTTCATCACTTGACCTGTATTTTATGTATTTTTTAAAAAACATATATATTATAAAGATTTAATGTGTTTATGTAATTTGGTAGTGCCTTTTTTGGTATATATGCTACTAATGGCGTGGCTGTGATTGGCCAAGAGCAGCATGTGACCCAGCCACTATATAGGCTGGAGTCACCTAGCGACATCACTCTGCTCTTCTTAGTCTGCTGCTGCTGTGAGGGAGAGATTATGGAACAATTCTGTTGAACTTGGTGGAGTTCAATCTTCAAACTACAGAGATTATTGACGGTGCTATGCTACATTTTTGTACCCTGCGCTGAGCCCAGTGACACTGAAAAATCAGTTTTAATCCATCTGCTAGTTTGGCGGGCGTCGGCGGCGATTTTTGCAAGTGCAGTGCCCTTGCAACTGCATGTGAACTGCATGTGTGCCAGGGACATTACTTTAATTCTGTTCTGGTAGCTGTTCAAGTACCCCTGCAGCCTGCAGTGCATACCTGGCAGTAAAAATTATTCAATTACATTAGTCTGTCACATATTTTTGTGACCTAAAGCGAGTTTTTATCTGTCTGTAACAGGCACTGCATATCTGACAGTCAAAAAAAAAATAAAGCTAAATACTGCAGTTACCTTTCTGATATAAAAAAGCACACTTTTTTTACAGGCTATGCTGCATTTCTGACAGTCCAATTAAAATGTTACATACTGCAGTTACATTGCTGCTATATAGGCTAGATAGCAAATTTGCGTGCTACGCTGCATTTCTGACAGTCCAATACAACCATAACATATTGCATTTACATTGGTGCTATAAAAAAAACACACTTTTTGTGCTAGATAGGTGACAGGGAGGTAAATTTCAAAAAATCATCTGTTACACTGGTGGGTGACATTTTGCCAGGTTTGCTGTATTCAAACCTCCGCTCTGCATAGGTGACAGGGAGGTAAATTTAAAAAAATCGTCTGTTACATTGGTGGGTGACATTTTGCCAGTTTTGTCGTATACAAACCCCTGCTCTGCATAGGTGACAGGGAGGCAAATTTTAAAAAATCATCTGTTACATTGGTGAGTGACATTTTGCCAGTTTTGCCGTATGTAAACCCCTGCTCTACATAGGTGACAGGGAGGTAAATTTCTAAAAATCATCTGTTACATTCTTGGCCCATGAAATAGCCCTGCACTGTATACCTGACTTGGAAATATATTCAGTAAATTAGGTGGCCTTTAGATTGTTGGGTGATGTGCACCCCTTCTTTCCTTCAAAGTGCCCCTGCACTGCATACCTTACTGGGAAATATATTCTGTGAATTATGTGGCCTACGGATTGTTGGGTGATCTGTACCCCTTCTTTCTTTTAAAGTACCCCTGCACTGCATACCAGACTGGGAAATATATTCTGTAAATTAGGTGGCGTTCAGATTGTTGGCCGATCTGTACCCCTTATTTCTTTCAAAGTACCCCTGCACTGCATAACAGACAGGGAACTTAGGTCATTACAATTGGCGGTTACATTGTTGCCTGAAATGAAGCCTTTTTGGCTGTGAAGCCAAAGGTAGTCGCCAACAACAATGTTTTTTTTTTTTTTCTATTTAATAAATTGGGGTAGACCCCTAAACATTGGGAAATATAAAAAAGAAAACAAAGAGTAAGGGCGCTGTAGTATAACAATGGTTGGGTGAGGCCGGTATACATGTCTATTCTGCATAAGGTACGAACAAGTCCTGTAGGATCCATGCCTGGTTCTTAGTAATGAACATGAGATTGTCCACGTTGGCTGTGGACAGGTGGCTGCACTTGTCTGTGATAACGCCCCCAGCCGTGCTAAACACACGTTCAGACAATACACTGGCTGCAGGACAGGCCAGCACGTCCAAGGTGTAAAGGTGAAGTTGAGGCCATGTCCCCTATTTGGAGACCCAGAAGTTGAATGCGGGAGACCCAGTGGCGTAGCTAGAAATGACTGGGCCCAACAGCAAATTTTTGAATGGAGCCCCCTCCTCCAGTAATTTTTTCGCAACCCTTTCTTTTCATGCTGCCCCCATTTCTGTGGCTACTAAAGATCGCTCTCTCAGACCAGGCCCAGCAGCTGTTCGATCCGTTTTCAACACTGTCTATACTGCCATTGTATATAATTTCACTGTATAATACTGTTGAGGGGGCCCTGACAAGGTCTTTTAGTCCCCCTCCTCCTGGATGGGCCTCTTCTGTGTCAGGGCCCTAAAGCAGCTGCTTTTCCTGATTCCCCAGTAGCTACGACCCTGGGCAGACCCATCAGTCAATATGTGTAGGTGTGTAGAGATACTATTCCACCATTATGCTGAAATGCTGCCTCTTGCTAAGACTTTCCATATCTGCTGGTGGTGCTGGTTGTTATGGCATGGTGACAAAGATTTTCCACATTTCGGCCATGCTAACCCTGCCTTAGGAGGTGCGGGCGGTGACCCAGCTGCATTGGCGACTTCTTCCTCCTACTACTCTGCTTTAGACTTGTGCTTCCACTGAGCCCCCGGTGTCAGGTGTGAAAGCAATCAGCAGCGCATCTACCAGCGTTGGCTTCTTCTGATCATGCTTTCAGCACCTTGTCCTTGTAATGTGGATCCAGCAGGGTGGCCACCTAGTAATCTGCACAAGTTAGAATGTCGGCAACTCGGCAGTCATTGCACAGGCACTGCAGCATGTAGTTGCTCATATTTGCCAGGCTGCCCAGAGGCAACGACAAGCTGTCCTCTGTGGGAGGAATATTATCTGTGTCCTCCGTATTCCCCCAGCCACGCTCAAGAGATGGCCATGAGCTGCTTTGGGTGCCACCCTGCTGTGAACAGGTTTTTTTCTCCTCCTCCTCCTCCTCCTGAACTGTGCCCTGGCTGGACAACTGTGTATCTGGCCTATGTTGGTGCAAGAACCCATACTCCGAGCCACTTCTATATGACTGGCCTTATAAGTTAAGGGTAAGACATGTATATAGTTTTGTTTATTTATATAGTTTATCTGACTTATAGTTATTTAAATATGCTTAAAATTAAATTTGTAGTTTGTGAATGGGCATTAATGAGTGGTTTGAGTGAAAGGGGGGGGGTGTAGGGTGGGAGTCTGGTCGGGTTAATTTTCTCTTTTTTGAAATGTTCCTTGTATAGTTTTTGTTATGATTTATAATAAAAAGTCCTGATAACCATGGAAATGTTGCCCAACAATCTAACCGACAGATTTAATAAAATTAATTGCCTGTCAGATCTGCAGCTCAGGCCGCAGGGGTCCATGAGCACCAATAAAAGTGAATTTGTCCCACCAGAATCTAAGAGCTGGATTAACTGAATTGATTTTCAATGTCAGGTGTTCAGGAATTTCTGCACCACCAAATTCAGCACATGCGCCAGGCAAGGGATGTGTGTCAAACTGGCTAGGGCCAGAGCTGCTATGAGATCTCACCTATTATCGCACACCACCAGGCCAGGCTTTGTGCTCAGTGACACCAACCACTCATTGGTCTGTTGTTCCATGCCCGTCCACAGCTCCTGCACTGTGTGGGTTTGTCCCCCAAACAGATGAGTTTCAGAACAGCCTGCTGTCGTTTCCCTCTGGCTGTGCTGATGTTGGTTTTCAAGGTGTTACGCTGAGCGGATGAGGAGGTGGTAAAGGAGAAAGTAGAGTAGGAAGAGGAGGCAACAGGAGGTAAAGAGAAATGCCCTTCAATCCACGGTGGCGGAAGGGCATGTGCTAAACTGCTATCCGCCTCAGCCCCAGCCACCACTACATTTACCCAGTGTGCTGTTAGGGAGATATAACTTCCCTGCCCGTGCTTACCGGTCCACATATTGGTGGTTATGTAGACCTTGCCACAGATGGCTTGGCGCAGTGCACATTTGATTTTGTCCACCACTTGGTTGTGCAGGGAAGGGCTCGTCTGGAAAAGTAGTGGCGGCTGGGAACCACGCACTGTGGGACAGCCACTACCATAAGTTTTTTAAAAGTCTCCATCCACATCCACCAGACAGAATGACAGCATTTCAAAGGACCAGGAATTTTGAAATCCTGGCATTAAGGGCCAGGGATCATGGGTGGGTGGGGGTACTTCCTCTTTCTATTTCTCTTTCTCTCCAATGTTTGGGAGATGAACAGCTGAATGTTTCCATAGTATAGTGTGGAGTTGCTTGGTAATGGTGAAAGATGTGGTGGCATTGCTGCCAAATCCGCTGTTTGCGGGGTGGCAGGTGCCACTGTCACTAACTTATGCTCAGGTTTAGAACTTTAATTTTTAATGTTAATGTATTTTATGTTATTTTAAGTTATTTCCCTATCCAAATTTGCAGGGCACTTGTCCTACTCTTACCCCCATTTTGCTTCAATTTCCAGCCCTCTAGCCCTTTTCAGGACTTTTTTAGAGCCATTTTAGTGGCCCAAAGTTCGAGTCCCCATTGACTTCAATGGGGTTCGGGGTCAAGTTCTGGTCAAGTTTGGGTGCCGAACTCGAACTTTGCGGCGAAGTTCGGCCAAACCCGGTGAACCCGAACTTTCAGGTGTTCGCTCAACTCTACATTTGATCTAACAGTATGTCAGACAAAGAAGTGCCAGGCCCTGCACAAGGAAGTGGCAGAGGCTGAAATGTTTCTGGCACAAACACAGGTCGCAGCAAAGTAAGGGGGCGTGGCAGCATGGATCAATTTGAGAGGCCTGGAGTCATCTAGCGGTCGTATCTTGACGATTAAACCAGCTGTTCTTGAATGGTTGGCTTGGTCATCCACTTCATCCCAAGTGACATCAGAGACCCCCAGCCAAGACTCAGTGGGTTCATCAGACAAAACCCTTAGTTTTTATGGCGCGTGAGCAGGCCCTGTGCCCTTACCTGTCCTCAACCTGCCTCTGTCCTATTTTTGTTCCCTCAGCCAGAGAAGTATCAGCTAAGCTCCACTATACAACGAGGACGAGCTACTAGAGGACAGTCAGCAGCTACTGCCCAGCCAAGATGTGGAGGAGACATCTACTGCTTCCTCCACTAGGCGGGCAAGTACTGATGAAGAGAGTGGCATGGGTGCTGGTGTTGCGAGTGGTCAGGCTTCTGACGCAAAGATGGTTGAGGAGAAAATCAGTGATGTGCAGACAGTACTCGATGATGATGGTGTAGCTGATCGCACTTGGGAGCCGGGTGATGAGGGGCTTCATCATCATCAGGAGAAGAGGGTGGCAGCTTGCCCGTGAGCCAGCGGCAGAGCCAGCAAGTCGCTTGCGTGGTCGGGAGTAAGCAGGGGGGCAGCAGTGGAAGGTCGGGAGTGAAACGTGCCTGGCTAGACCATCCGCTTCGCAGGAGCCTACCTGCCCCGGAAGTAGTGGTGCACGGGTTCACGGAGGCAGTGGCGGCAACAGTCAGTCAGTGTAGAGTGTTGGGAGTTAAATCACCTACTCGGTGGTGTGGTAGTCTTTTGTTAAAGGAGGTGAGCATGGCCATACGTAGAATATGTGGGCAAAAGGTGAAGAGTGGACAGGGTGCCAATGTTGGAACCAAGGCCCTGGTTCAACATATAGGTGGCCTGGGAGAACAGGACACTGATGTGGTGGTCCAGCCTGCCACAGCGACCGCTGTATCAACCAGTGGTACTCGTGGTTTCAGGCAATCAAGGCTCCACCAACTCAGGCAAACAGACCTGTCTGTCCTTCCCGTCATCTGCTTGTCCTGATGCTCCAGCTCCTCCTTCTACTTCGACTTCTTTTCAGTCATTCCGTCATGAACAGAGATGAGCGAACACCTGGAAGTTCGGGTTCGTGAAGTTCGGCCGAACTTCCCGAAAATGTTCGGGTTCGGGATCCGAACTCGACCCGAACTTTATCCCGAACCCGAACCCCTATGAAGTCAATGGGGACCCGAACTTTTAGGCACTAAAAAGACTGTAAAATAGTACAGGAAAGGGCTAGAGGGCTGCAAAAGACAACAAAATGTAGGTAAATCCCCTGCAAACAAATGTGGATAGGGAAATTAATTAAAATAAAATAAAATAAATAAAAATTAACCAATATCAAATGGAGAGAGGTCCCACAGCAAGGAATCATGCGTCATATCACCCACCACTGGAGAAGGCCACTTTCAGTTATTTCGTCCCAGCACCCAGACCGAGGAGAGAGGTCCCACAGCAAGAAATCGTGCGCCATATCACCCACCACTGGAGAAGGCCACTTTCAGTTATTTCGGCCCAGCACCCAGACCGAGGATACAGGTCCCACTGCAATGAATCATGCGTCATATCACCCACCACTGGAGAAGGCCACTTTCAGTTATTTCGGCCCAGCACCCAGACCGAGGATAGAGGTCCCACTGCAAGGAATCATGCGTCATATCACCCACCACTGGAGAAGTCCACTTTCAGTTATTTCGGCCCAGCACCCAGACAGAGGATACAGGTCCCACTGCATGGAATCATGTGTCATATCACCCACCACTGGGGAGGCCACTTTCAGATATTTCGGCCCAGCACCCAGACAGAGGAGAGAGGTCCCACAGCAAGGAATTATGCGTCATATCACCCACCACTGGAGAAGGCCACTTTCAGTTATTTCAGCCCCAGCACCCAGACAGAGGAGAGGTTCATTCAACTTTGGGTTGCACCGCAAGATCATGGTATAGTTAAAAAAAATGAGGATTCAATAAAGAAGTGCCCCGGAGTACAAGAATACATGGTTGAGGGGGAGGCAGTTATAAATGTCTATTGTGCACAAGGGAGGCACAGGTCCTGTGGGATCCATGTCTGGTTCATTTTTATGAACGTCAGCTTGTCCAAGTTGGCAGTGGACAGGCGGCTGCGTTTGTCAGTAATGACGCCCCCTGCCGTGCTGAATACACGTTCAGACAAAACGCTGGCCGCCAGGCAGGCCAGCACCTCCAAGGCATAAAATGCTAACTCTGGCCACGTGGACAATTTGGAGACCCAGAAGTTGAATGGGGCCGAACCATCAGTCAGTACGTGGAGGGGTGTGCAGACGTACTGTTCAACCATGTTAGTGAAATGCTGCCTCCTGCTAACACGTTCCGTATCAGGTGGTGGTGCAGTTAGCTGTGGCATGGAGACAAAACTTTTCCACATTTCTGCCATGCTAACCCTGCCCTCAGAGGAGCTGGCTGTGACACAGCTGCATTGGCGACCTCTTTCGCCTCCTCTGCCTTAGCCTTAGGCTTCCACCTGTTCCCCTGTGACATTTGGGAATGCTCTCAGGAGCTCGTCTACCAGCGTGAGCTTGAACTCGTGCATCTTCCTATCACGCTCCAGTGCAGGAAGTAAGGTGGGCACATTTTCTTTGTACCGGGGATCCAGCAGGGTGGCAACCCAGTAGTCCGCTCACGTTAAAATGTGGGCAACTCTGCTGTCGTTGCGCAGGCACTGCAGCATGTAGTCGCTCATGTGTGCCAGGCTCCCCAGAGGCAAGGACATGCTGTCATCTGTGGGAGGCGTATCGTCATCGTCCTCCGTATCCCCCCAGCCACGCACCAGTGATGAGCTGTGTCGGCTGCCACCCCGCTGTGAACCTGCTTCATCCTCATCCTCCTCCACCTCCTCCTCATCCTCCTCGGCCTCCAGTAGTGGGCCCTGGCTGGCCACATTTGTACCTGGCCTCTGCTGTCTCAAAAAACCTCCCTCTGAGCCACTTCTAACAGACTGGCCTGAAAGTGCTAAAAATTACCCCTCATCCTCCTCCTCCTGGGACACCTCCTCTTCCATCATCGCCCTAAGCGTTTTCTCAAGGAGACATAGAAGTGGTATTGTAACTCTGATAACGGTGTCATCGCCACTGGCCATGTTGATGGAGTACTCGAAACAGCGCAACAGGGCACACAGGTCTCGCATGGAGGCCCAATCATTGGTGGTGAAGTGGTGCTGTTCCGCAGTGCGACTGACGTGTGCGTGCTGCAGCTGAAACTCCACTATGGCCTGCTGCTGCTCGCACAGTCTCTCCAGCATGTGCAAGGTGGAGTTCCACCTGGTGGGCACGTCGCATATGAGGCAGTGAGCGGGAAGGCCGAAGTTCCTCTGTAGCGCAGCCGCAGACAAGCGAGCAGCGGCAGGATGTGAACGCCGGAAGCACGCACAGACGGCCCGCACTTTATGCAGCAGCTCTGACATGTCAGGTTAGTTGTGAATGAACTTCTGCACCACCAAATTAAGCACATGCGCCAGGCAAGGGATGTGCGTCAAACTGGCTAGTCCCAGAGCTGCCACGAGATTTTGCCCATTATCGCACACCACCAGGCCGGGTTTGAGGCCCACCGGCAGAAACCACTCGTCTTTCTGTTGTTCAATACCCTGCCACAACTCCAGGCAGCAGCAGAAGAGGGAGCAGGGGGAGCCAGAGTGAGTTCCTTGCTTTTAAGGTGTTTACTCCACTGCAGTTCATGCTTTGCATGTAGATTCCTGGTCATGCAGGTTGTGCTAAGGTTCAGAACGTTAATGCCTCGCTTCAGGCTCTGATGGCACAGCGTGCAAACCACTCGGGTCTTGTCGTCAGCACATTGTTTAAAGAAGTGCAATGCCAGGGAACTCCATGAAGCTGCCTTTAGGGTGCTCGGTCCTTGGTGGCGGTGGCCAGTAGCAGGCGAACTCTCTTGGAGGCGGCTGTTCTGCTTTTGCCCCCTGCTCTATCTTTTGCTATGCTGTTGGCTCGGTCTCACCACTGCCTCTTCCTCTGAACTAAGAAAGTCAGTGGCACGACCTTCATTCCATGTGGGGTCTAGGACCTCATCGTTCCCTGCATCGTCTTCCGCACAGTCTTCCTCCCTGACCTCCTGTTCGGTCTGCACACTGCAGAATGACGCAGCAGTTGGCACCTGAGTTTCGTCATCATCAGAGATGTGCGGACTCCGATGAGGTGGTATTCCCATGTCCTTATCATCAGGAAACATCAGTGGTTGTGCATCAGTGCATTCTATGTCTTCCACCACTGGGGAAGGGCTAGGTGGATTCCCTTGGGAAACCCTGCCAGCAGAGTCTTCAAACAGAATAAGAGACTGCTGCATAACTTGAGGCTCAGACAGTTTCCCTGATATGCATGGGGGTGATGTGACAGACTGATGGGCTTGGTTTTCAGGTGCCACCTGTGCGCTTTCTGCAGAAGACTGGATGGGAGATAATGTTGTGAAAATGCTGGATCCACTGTCGGCCACCCAATTGACTAGCGCCTGTAACTGCACAGGCCTTACCATCCTTAGAACAGCATTGGGCCCCACCAAATATCGCTGTAAATTCTGGCGGGTACTGGAACCTGAGGTAGTTGGTTCACTAGGACGTGTGGCTGTGGCAGAATGGTCACGTCCTCTCCCAGCACAAGAGGGTACACTAACACCACCACGACCGTATCCGCGTCCCTTACTAGATTTTTTCCTTATTGCTACCGTTCACCAAGCACCACAAAATGAAAAAAAATATTTGGCCCAATGTATTGATTTCAAATTCAGGCCTTTTTTAACAGGCACCTAACACTATCTGCCTATTTATTTATGTAGCATATTACACTAATCCAATGCAATATGTTGACGAGTTTATTTCACCTTTTGTACCTGCGTTACCATCTTATATTAGAGACACTAAAGATGCGGTCACCAGACTACAGGAGATACAAGTCACTGAGGGTACGTTTCTTGCCAGCCTGGATATAGAGGCGCTATATACCAATATACAACATGAACTGGGAATACAGGCAGTTCATTCTTACCTCACCACTAAGGGCACTCAGTTTCACTTGCACAATCAATTCATTTTGAAACTTTTGCGGTTTCTACTTACTCACAATTATTTTTTATTTAATTCACGTTATTATTTACAGCTAAATGGGACAGCTATGGGAAGTAAATGTGCACCGAATTTTGCAAATCTTTTTTTAGGATGGTGGGAAAACACAATTGTCTTCACTGAGCAATATGAACACTTCACTAAACACATTTTATTTTGGGGACGCTTTATTGATGATGTTTTAATTTTATGGGATGGCACTGAGACACTTTTTCAAGAATTCGTACAGAATCTTAATCAGAACCATATAGGTATGAGCTTCACTTCAGAAATTAATTCTGAAACCCTCACTTTCTTGGATCTTAGAATCTCCCTGTCGCCAAGTGGCCGCATCGTCACTGAGGTCTATAGGAAACCCACCTCTACCAATACGTTATTACATTGGCAAAGTTATCACCCACCTCCCCTTAAAAGGGGGATTCCGGTAGGCCAATACATTTGGTCCATAGTTTTTACAATACCAACCCCGCCCCACTTACCTGGTTGAGATCTACAGTTGTGGGAAGTCACCCTAGCTTCTGCCCATACGTCCAAAAAAGGAAATTTTTCATTAACCCTAAAGATGAGAGAAAATACAATATAAGAGAGTTCATTAATTGTCAAACCAAAGGGATAATATATATCGCCCAATGTCCGTGCCCCAAATTATATGTGGGCAAGACTATACAGGAATTTCGTAGGAGGATTTGCAAACATATAAGCAGTATTAACACAAAAGCTGATACAAGTATCTCAAGACATGTTAGAACCTTTCATTCTGGAAATCCATCATGCCTTCAATTCTGGGGACTATGTAAGAGAAACCTAGGACCACGCTGTGGAAATTTGGATAAAATCCTATACCAAGAAGAAGCCAAATGGATATATCGTTTGGAGAGTTTGAGTCCACATGGACTCAATGAGGGATTCACATTTTCATCGTTTTTGTAATACGATCTAGGTGTACTTTCAATAAATATGACCACACTAATTCAATTGTGAGTAATATAGGCTGAACACTCTAGGATCCTTTGAGCTAGCATTAACTATAGATTATGACACAATACGCATAAATCACTAAGGCCAACTTGGTATCTGTCTAGCAAAATAGGCGCATCACTCTCAGTATGTCATTTTGGACAAACAATGACTTCACTTGCTTACGTGACATGTCTCACCAATAACAACGTTTATGCTACCTGTGAGGTGAGTCACAGGAGCGTGCAAGTAATTTGTAGGACTATGAGTCGAGAATGTACCAGTATAACACCTTATAGAAGTGTTAACCATGCCAGTCTTTATCTTTGGATATATTAGTTCTCCATTTAGGACATTAATTTAATTCTCGATATTGGGCATACTACAATATGGTGCCAGTTTAGCACAAAAGCAATGTAATATAATAATATGGTGGAGTACTTGCTTTTTGAGACCCTGACGGGGTCTAAATGCGAAATAAGTATAACAGCTAAGGTAGCACTGTACCCAACACTTGTTGGCACTGTATCCAACATCTGTTAACCATGCCAGCTCAACATCAGGCATTTGTGGTTGTACAATACCAAGGGGCCAGTTTTGTGGTGCCCTAATGAGTTATAATTTTGTATGTATCAGTAAGGGATGATCTCCTGACCCTCTTTGGCCCTGGGGGTTAGGGTACCAATGTATGCATAGGAACATATAGAGGGGATTCGGAACCCCTTATGTACATTACCTGAGGGACCCAGGCGCGTCTGGATACATTGAGACGCGCTTGGTTAGGATGTTACTATTTATATTTGACACTGCTTGTAATTAAGCCTGTGCCTACTATCTGAGGGACCCAGGCGCGTCTTGATACATCTAGACGTGCTTGGTTATTATGTTACCCTTTATATCTGATACTCTCTGCAATTAAGCTTGTGCTTATTAAGGATGGTGTACTCAGGCATTACAATGTCTTGCAACCAAGCCCGGTGCATTCAGTATTATGGACGTGGACAGTTTCATATCCTCTACATGCTCTGCCCTTGATTATATGCGTGTATACAGGGGATCGTCCACGTCGGCAGTGTGTAAAGATTAGTGGTGTCGGCGCCTGTGTAGTCGCAGTGTGGCAGGCTTGGCAAGGGCTGGGAGGTGGTTCATGCATAGTGAGTAGTCTTTACTTGACTATAGAATAAGTGTTAGCGCAGCAAGGGTCTGCGCAGCACGTCATCTGATAGTCATCCAATAACTAGTCATTCAATTTGATTATGGAATAAGTGTTAGCGCAGCTTGGGTCTGCGCAGCACGTCATCTGGCAGTCATCCAATGACTCAGCCAATGAACTTAAACCTGACCAGCTCACTGGCCTTTAAAACTGTCAGTTTAATGCTAATGGCACTATTGGCCAATTCATAGGATTACAAATTATAAATAGGAGTGTTCAGCACGGCGTTTCAAGTCTGTCCTTTCCCCTGAAGATGCCAGTTTATCTGGTGAAACATGTTGGGGGACAGAATTTGTTGGTTTTAGCTCTGCTCGAATTGCTAAACACTGATTAGGAAACAGTTATTTACTTTAGGGTGTACATTCACAGCACCGAGTATTGATTGCAGACTTGTGGGAAGGTTAGGAAGGTAGTGCACACCCTCCGTTACCACTAGCAACCTGTGCGATAGCAGTGTGCAAATTCGAGCAGTAGTTTTAACAAGTGTGTCAAAACTTACATACATTTTTAGAGAACTACTAATAAAAGTGAAGTTTTACTGATTTAAACATTAAGGGTAAAAGTGGTGATTTGAGCTCAATTGAGCAAAGTTTTTTGTTACACTAATCCAGGCACAGCAGTAACCACTGATTTAGGGGAATATCTCTTTTAGGGCTAGTATTTAGGCCCTGGATGAAAGGTATCCTTTTATGGACAGATTTACAATTGGCCTGCAACAGCTCGAACACCAGATTCAGGGTATTGCTATTTTGGCAATTGAATTTCACCCCAGAACAAAATATATCCTTTGCAGGACACTATGAAACTTGGCCAGCCAGAGCTGAAACCACTGATTTATGGTATTGCTATTTTGGCAATTGAATTTCACCCCAGAACAAAATATACCCTTTTACGGACAGATTAACACTTGGCCTGCAACATCTGGGGCACCAGATTTAGGGTATTGCTATTTTAGCAATTTAATTTCACCCCATAACAAAATATATGTTTTTGCGGACACTATGAAACTTGGCCAGCCACAGCTGAAACCACTGATATATGGTATTGCTATTTTGGCAATTGAATTTCACCCCAGAACAAAATATATGTTTTTGTGGACACTATGAAACTTCGCCAGCCACAGCTGAAACCACTGATTTATGGTATTGCTATTTTGGCAAATGAATTTCACCCCAGAACAAAATATATAATTTGCAGGACACTATAAAACTTGGCCAGCCACAGCTGAAACCACTGATTTATGGTATTGCTATTTTGGCAATTGAATTTCACCCCAGAACAAAATATACCCTTATACGGACAGATTAACACTTGGCCTGCAACAGCCGGGACATCAGATTCAGGGTATTTTTGGCAATTTAATTTCACCCCAGAACAAAATATATGTTTTCGCGGACACTATTATACTTTGCCTGCCACAGCTGAAACCACTGATTTATGGTATTGCTTTTTGGCAATTGAATTTCACCCCAGAACAAAATATACCCTGTTACGGACAGATTTAAAGTAGGCCTGCAACAGCTGGAACACCAGATTCAGGGTATTGCTATTTTGGCAATTGAATTTCACCCCAGAACAAAATATATAATTTGCAGGACACTATGAAACTTGGCCAGCCACAGCTGGAACTACTGATTTATTGTATTGCTATTTTGGCAATTGAATTTAACCCCATAACAAAATATACCCTGTTACGGACAGATTTAAACTAGGCCTGCAACAGCTGGACCACCAGATTTATGGTATTGCTATTTTGGCAATTGAATTTCACCCCAGAACGAAATATACCCTTTTACGGACAGATTAAAACTTGGCCTGCAACAGCTGGGACACCAGATTCAGGGTATTTTTGGCAATTTAATTTCACCCCAGAACAAAATATATGTTTTGGCAGACACTATTATACTTTGCCATCCACAGCTGTAACACCAGATTTATGGTATTGCTATTTTGGCAAATAAATTTCACCCCAGAACAAAATATTTGTTTTTGCGGACACTATGAAACTTGGCCAGCCACAGCTGAAACCACTGATTTATGGTATTGCTGTTTTGGCAATTGAATTTCACCTCAGAAAATAATTTTTCCTTTGCCAGACAGCAGGCAGTATTATACTTAACTAGACAAAGCTGGAACACCAGATTTAGGGGATTGGTATTTGGGCAATTGTATTTAACCCCTTAATAAAAAATAGAAATTGCTATCCTGAGTTTCTAGGGGTGACAATTAGCACAGCCAAGCCCCTGATGTAGGATATAGCAAAAAAAAAAAAACTAGTATTGATGGATTGATGGACTTGGTGGCAGCTTGTTCTGGGGCACCACAAGTCACAAAATGGCCACCGATCACCCCAGAAAATAAGTGACAGAAAAACGCTCTGTGCAGCCTAAAAACCAGTGAGCAAGTAACTAGCAGAAGTTCAATCATTCACAGCTGTAGATCGATCAGTTCATTAGGTGCTGTTGCTGACTTTTCCCTGCCTAATCTCACCCTCACAGAAGCTGCGTCCTCCCCCTACACTAATCAGAGCAGTGTGACGTGCGGCGCTACGTGACTCCAGCTTAAATAGAGGCTGGGTCACATGCTGCACTTGGCCAATCACAGCCATGCCATTAGTAGGCATGGCTGTGATGGGCTCTTAGGGCAAGAAGTAAAACGCTAGCTGATTGGCTGCTGTGCAGCCCTTCAGAAAGCGGGAAGTAATCGCCAAACAACGAACCCGAACTTTTTTGAAAATGTTCGGGTTCGGGTCCATGTCCATGTCGGGTTCGGGCCCAAAATTTTGTACGAACCCGAACTATGCTCGAACTCAACACTAGTCAGCAATCAATCACCGAAGCGGCGCAGAAGCTGAATGTGCTCCTGTCTAAGTTGATTAGTTTTCCAAGTGGTGACTCTGCGCCTTTCAAAGAACTGATGGCTTGTGTCGAGCCTATGTGGAGAGTCCCAAGCCATCATTTCTTTGCCTTAAAGGCAGTACCAAACCTGAACACACAGGTAGAACAGTAGGTGGGGAGGTCCTTGAGCATGTCGGTGTCTGCCAAAGTGCACTGCAGTGCCAATGTGTGGAGCTGTGACTACTGGCAGGGACAATACATGTCCTTTATGGCCCACTGGGTGAAAATGGTTCCTGCACAGCCACACCTGCAACTTGGCCAGGTGATGCCGCTTCCGCATCCACATTGCAACGCCGTTGGTCCTATGACAATGTCCCCCTCTGCCTCCTCATCCCCCACCGTGTCCTCAGCCTCCACTGCATACCACATGTACAGGGCATGGCGGTGTCACGCTGTTCTGCACCTCGTTTCCCTGGGCGAATAGAGGCACACAGGGGAGGAACTGTTCCATGTCCTTCATCAAGAAATCGAATCTTGGCTTTCTCCGCGACAACTCAAAATCAGAACCATGGTGACCGACAACTGAAGAACATTGTGTCGGCACTGCGTCAAGTGGGGCTGAGCCATGAGACCTGCATGGCACACGTGTTCAATCTGGTTGTCAAGCGGTTCCTTCCACCCATCTGCAAGACACCTAAAAATGGCCACTAGTACACCTCTAAGCACTGAGCATTGAGCTGCAGCGGCAGAACGGCATCCCCCAACATAGGCTGATGTCAGCCAGTGGCAGCTCATGCGTGATTCCTGCAGTTTGCTCAGGTCCTTTGAGGAGGCCATGTTAATTGTCAGTCGCCAGGACTACAGGATGAACAATGTCATACCACTGCTTCATGTCCTGGAACAGATGCTGAGAAATCTGGCTGGTCAGGGGACTGGAGATGTGGCGCTAGATCTCAAGGCCACATGAGCCCTGTGGTGGCTGAACTGGAGGAGGAGGAGGCCATTGGAACAAAAGCAATGTGTAGCGAAACGGGTGGTTTTTCTACACAGGTGACAGGAGAGGAGAAGCAGGAGCAGCCAGAGGGGCTACAGGGCGATTAAGAAGATGAGGCACAGGACCCAGACACACCGTGGCAGTATGCAGTGGAGATTCACTTGCACAAATAGCCCGATGCATGCTCACTTGCTTGCATAGTGACAGCCTAATTGTCACCATTCGGCAGAGGAATGACTTCTGGCACTCCACCTTGTTGGACCCTTGCTACTGGTCCAAAATGGGGGCCTTTTTTACACCCAACGAGAGGGAGGACAAACTGAACTACTAAAGAGACATCCTATGTAATCATTTGGCCGCTGCCTATCTGCACCCTTAGTCCATCCTCTCGCATTTCCGACTGGGGGGCCCTCTGCACTCACGCTCCACTGCCATGGTTGCTGAGGAGGGGTGGGATGGCAGGATCAGTACCAGCTCTTTCAGAAGCAGCCTGAATGTAGAGTCGCTGATGAGCAGTTTTCTTCACCCACATAGTGAAGAAAGTCCTCACCAACAGCAGCAGCTAGACCTGGAGCAGCATCTAAACCAGCAGGTGGTGGCATACTTGTACAGCACCCTGCCACCCTACATTGAAGATCCGCTGGACTACTGGGCAGCCAAACTGGATTTGTGGCCGCAACTAGCAGAGTTTGTCATGTAAATGCTGTCCTGCCTGGCCAGTATTTTGGTATCAGAGGGGGGGTTTAGTGCAGCAGGGGCCATAGAACTCGCTCCAATAAAAACTCGCCTGTCCACCCAAAATGTGGAGAGACTGACCTTTGTCAAGATAAGTCAGGCATGGATTAGCCAGGATTTCCACCCACCAATGCCTAAGACATCAGATTAGATCATCCATGCTGCCTCACCCAAACCTTGACAAAAGAGACTGGTTTGTTCTGGCTACCTACCTGAGCTACTATTCTGATGCTGCCACCCGCCTGATGCCACACATCTGATGCCAAGTGCTCCTTCTTACACCAACCATCATCGGCTGGTCCTGTTATTGCCACCCACCTCCACACTCTGTCGTCGTGCTACTCTGTGGCCTCCTCATGATGCTGCCGCCACCTTCATACTCTGTCATCGTGCCCCTCTGTGGCCTCCTCCTGATGCCACCACCTCAGACTCTGTCTTCATGCCACTCTGTGGCCTCCTGATGTTGCTGCCACCTCCGCAATCTCTCATCGTCATGCCAGTCTGTTGTTTCCTCATGCTGCTGCCACCTCCAGACTCTGTCATTGTGCCACTCTGTGACCTCCTGATGCTGCCGCCACCTCCAGACTCTGTCATTGTGCCACTCTGAGGCCTCCTCATGTTGATTCCACCTCACCACTATTTAATAGGGCCACTCTGTGGACTTATCATGCTGTTACCACCCTCCCCACTTGACTGGGCCAATATTTAGTTTCAAGATAGTATCCTTCTTTAAGTACTGGGGCGTTCAAATAACCCCTGATACAAGGGATTATGAAAGTCAAAACTTAACTCCTTTGCTAGATAGATTCAAAGATAAAGTAATTACATGGGCTAAACTGCCGCTCTCCATGATAGGGAGGACCAACCTTATAAAAATGATATTGATGCCCCAGTTGCTATATTTTCTCCATAATACACCCTGCTGGATCCCTCTGCACTTTTTCTATAAAGTAAATGCTCTGTTTAGGGACTTAATTTTCTAAAAAGGGTATCCCTCGTATTAAACTTATCACTTTACAACAACCCAAAACGAACGGGGGTCTGGCCTTACCTGACCCGTGGCTATAATATTTAGCAAGACAGCTACAACACATAAGGGCTGGGGGGATATAGAGAAGATAACCACGTCAGGAAAGATAGTGGGCTATCTTCTGGGGTGGCCCTGCTTGTTGTCTGCGCTGGAGGATGGCACCTTTCACACTAAAGGGAATCAATACGGTGTCTTACGCACCATTCACAAGGTGTGGTGGAAGGCCAGAAGCATAACAAAGGTTTCTGGTTACACGATGTATACCCCGATATGGCCTAATTTCATGTACAACGAGTTAGACAAAATTACAGAACTACGGGTGTGGAACTTATATAATCTTAATAGGATGGCTCAGTTGTACTCGTAGGGTACATTGAAAGAATACACACAGTTACAGCAGGAATTCAATATCCCTAAGAAATTCTTTTATCTGTATCTGCAACTTAGACACGCTATAAAGGCACAGGAGAAAAAAATTGCCCCAGCACCAAAACATAGTATTATAGATCTTACAGCGACAAGTAATACCACTAATGGGGTAATATCACTTTATTACAGTGTACTTCTTGATATGCAACTCAAGAAAACACCCCTACAATTGTATAACAAGTGGAAAACTGATATATCGGCCCTAACTGAGGAACAGTGGGAAGGAGTGTTAGAAAATTACCCGCTGCTAGCGGTCAGTGAAGCGCATAGAGTCTCCCAATTGTACCTACTGCACAGGGTATACAGAACGCCAGTGGTCGTAAAAAAAATAGGACATAGGGATAATGACCTCTGCCCAAAGTGTGATATGTCCAATTCGGACTTAATTCATCTCATGTGGAACTGTCTGAGACTGAGACGGTATTGGACAGAGGTCATAGAACTAATAAACACTGTCTTTAATGTAAGCCTAGATGTCGCACCTTTACCATGTGTACTAGGATATTTTGAGATTTTGCCGGGTATGGCAAAAAAGAAGCTGGCTATTGAGCGGATCCTATATCAAACTAGGAAAAATAGTGCGTTCCACTGGATAGAAAAAACACCACTGACGATACATGAACTGGTGGCTAGAGTACAAAATTTGGTTCAAATGGAGAAGTATGTTTATCACAAGACAGGCTCCATTAAAAAGTTTGAGACAATTTGGTTTTCCTGGATGCAGCATTACCGAGATATATATGGCACCTAGGATAGACACAAGGTGATGTTCTACTATGGGTATTGAGTTTATGAGACATGTATATGAGATGTGTGTAGATATATATTGGGTACATTATGCGTATGATCGTACATGTTGATCTACTGCTGGACTCACTGCTGGATTCATGGACTTTGGACTCTATTGGTCACAGGACTATGGGAAGGGGGTGGATGGATGGGAGGTTGGAGGAGGGGTTTTGGGGGTTTATTGTTGTTCTTAACATGTTATTGAAAAAGACAAATAAAAATATCTGATTTAAAAAAAAAAAGTGCTGGGAAGGCTTGAGAGGGGTTAGTGATTAGCAACAAAAGGTCGTTGGCGTACGCAGCCTGTTTAATGTGCAAGGATTAACATTTCAAACCCTGTATCTCTGGCGTTTGACGGATGTATTGAAGCAAGGGTTCTAAAGACAGAATAAATAATATAGGCGAAAGGGGACATCCCTGTCTGGTGCCATTTTTTTGGTGAACAATCTGTGACATAACATTGTTAACTTTTATTTGGGCACTAGGAGAGACATACATGGACATTATTGCATCAATGAAGACCCTGTCGAAGCCAAACTTTGACTGGGTGCCCCGTAAGAATGGCCAGGACACCCTGTTAAAGGCTTTTTCTGCACATGTACTAAGCAGCACCAATGGGGTCTTTCCCCTATTGACTACTAGGGTAATGGCATTTTTTACCTTATATGTATTGTCCTTGCCTTCTCTGTTAGGGACAAATGCACATTGATCAGGGTGGATAAGGGAGTGCAACAGTGGTTTAATCCTGGAGGCTAAAATCTTAGCAAAGACCTTTATATCTAAGTTCAATAGTAGTGATGATCGAGCACCCCGATGCTCGGGTGCTCTGCCCGAGCACATCGGGATGCTCGGGTGCTCTATTGAGCACCCGAGCCCTATAGTAGTCAATGAGAGAACCCGAGCATTAAACCAGGCACCCCCTGCTCTGAAGAGGGGAGGGTGCCTGGTTCATAGAAAAAGGTCAAAAATTTATGGGAACACCACCGAAATGGGTCGGGGGCAGAATGGGGAGGATGTCTGAATGCATCTTGGACTACAATGTTGCTGCTGGGAACGATGTTGCCCGAGTTGTACGTCACTTTTACAGACTGACCATAAAACTCACAAAACCGAAGATAAAAGCGATTTTAGATGAAAAATTGTTAGGAAACATTCTTTCCTGTATATTTACTTTTATATAAATAGCAAGTTCAGAATTTTTTTTCATGCTTTTCGGAAATGGAGAGATGACTAAGAGGGACGGCCGATGGCTTCGATTGTGTTGACTGGACTATCATCTGATGATAATAAACTTGTAAGAGGAACGGAGTGGACGTTGAGCTGACCAGTGACCGTGTATATAAAATTGTATGTGAGGGTCTGCTGCCGCTTTGTTAACTCTAGATAACTTCTAAGCTGATCGCACGTCCCCGTGATGTTGACAATCTATTAATGTCTGCTCTTTCAACTTTCGATGTTCTTTTATGTGCCTACCATGTGACCACGAGTAATGGGGAATCAGGGTTCGCTTCCGGAGAGGGAGCCTGATGGATGGCCATGGCTACCACTTCCAAGAAAGGCAGGCGGGGTGCTCCAACTTCCCAGTACCACCTCAGTGATGTAGTGATGATAAATAATAATACAGGACTCTTAAGAGAGCCTGTCATTGGAACAAGTCCAAAAAAATTACAGGGAATGTCATGGGTATTTAGGATGAGGAAACGTTATACAGGAGGAGAGGTAAAGTATGATTGATGGCCTGCTGGTGACCCACTAAAACAATAGGGGTGAAGGTCTTCAGCTGAACTGACCATCTAAAACATATTGGGTGAGGGCCTGCGGATGAGCTGACCATCGAAAACATTATTTATGCGAGGGCCTGCGGGTGAGCTGACCATTGAAAACATTATTTATGTGAGAGACTGCGGGTGAGCTGACCATCCAAAAATTATATGAGAAGGCATATAAGCAATGGCATTATATGCAACAATAAAGCATGTAGATATGATGGACAAGGAGGAGAAGGAGGAGAAAAGGAAGATTCAACCATATACCCTTTTTGTGGCGGAAGGAGTGCATGGGAATACAGAGTATTCAGTACATTCTAAACAACACATTTAAAGTGCCTTGATGTTCAGTCATGGCTTTCCTCTGGTGGAGTGGAGAAGTCATGGGCAATCCAGGCCTTGTTCATTTTTATCTGAGTAAACCTATCAGCATTTTCAGTTGACAGCCGGATACTCTTATCTGTTATAATGCCACCAGCAGCACTAAATACCCGCTCAGACAAAACGATGGCGGCAGGGCAGGCTAGCACCTCCAAGTCGTAGAGTGCAAGTTCGTTCCAAGTGTCCAGCTTGGACACCCAGTAGTTGTAAGCCACTGAAAGATCACTGAGGATGCTGACACGGTCTGCTACGTACTCCTCCACCATCTTCCAAAACTTTTCCCTCCTTGTGACACCAGGACGTGCATCATGTTGAGGGTGCTGGCTGGGTGTCATAAAACTGTCTCAGACCTTGGAGAGTGTTGCCCTGCCTTTGCTGGAAGTGCTGTGTGTTCCCTTGTCTCCCCACCTCGTTTGTCCAAGGAAGTATGGACTCTGCTACCAGTCAGTTGGAAATTTATGCAGCAATCTGTCAACAAGGAACTTATGGTATAGAACCATTTTGCTTGTCCTCTCCACCGGAGGAATGAGAGATGAGAAGTTTTCTTTGTAGCGGGGGACCAGATGGGTGAACAACCAGTAATCCCTGTCATCTAAAATGCATATAACACGGGGGTCACGGGAAAGGCAGCCTAACATGAAGTCAGCAATGTGTGCCAGAGTACCAGTGGGCAAGAATTGGCTGTCGTCATCAGGAGGATGACTGTCAATTTCCTCATCCTCTTCTTCTGTCCACCCACGGTGAACAGATGGAATTAAAGTTCCACCCTGTGTAGCGGAGGCAACCGTCCCCTGCTTCTCCTCCTCCTTCTCCAATACGTGCTGAGAAGACAAACTGAGCATGTTCTGGCTATCACCCAGGGTCATGTCTTCTTCACCCATTTCCAACTCTTCCCCACGAGCAGCGTCAATTGTGAGCAGCGAGCGTTTGAGTAGACACAGAAGTGGGATGGTTATACTGACAATAGCGTTATCTCCGCTCACCTTCTGTGTCGATTCCTCAAAGTTTCTTAACACCTCTCAGAGGTCATACATCCATGCTAACTCCTCGCTTATGAAGAGTGGAAGCTGACTGGAAAGGTGACGACTGTGCTGCAGCTGGTATTCCATTACCGCCATTTGCTGCTCACAAAGCCTGGCCAACATGTGGAACGTGGAGTTTCAGCCCGTGCTCACGTCGCTGGCAATTTCATGCTCTTCTGCAGCGTCAACAGACTGGCTGAAGCTGTTGATGACTTGTGGAAATGTGCACACACGTGGCGCACCATCGCCAGTAGGTCGGGCAAATTGGGGTAGGTGTTCAGAAACCGCTGAACCACTAAGCTAAAGATGTGGTCTAGGCATGGGATGTGTGTGAGCTTGCCGAGCACCAAAGCCACCACCAAGGTACGCACAGTATCACACATAACCATACCTGTTGCAGGTTGAGTGGCGAGAGACACAGCTCAGTCTGGTCTCTTATTCCCTGCCACAGCTCTGCGGCGGTGTGCTGTTTATCCTTTAAGCATATCATCTTCAGCACGGCCTGTTTACGCATCCCCACAGCAGTGCTACACTGATTCCAGCTATCAGCTGATGGCTGGCCTCAGTGTCCACAAGCCTAAATGGCAACATTTCAACTGCCAGTAACTTAGAAAGTTGGGCGGTTAGTGCCATGGGCTGTGGGTGGGTGGCTGGGTATTTGCGCTTGCGTTCAAATGCCTGGAGTAAAGACATTTGGACGCTGCACTGGGACAGGGAAGTGGATGTGGTCGCTGATGTTGCTTGCGACGGGACAGGTGCAGTGCGGGAGGCATCCTGGCCTGCACCTTCGACAGGCGATTGGTCGTCACCCAACATAGGGGAAGAGGAGGCAGTGGTGTGACCCGCGGACACAGATTGTGGACCCAGGCGTTCCTCCCACCTATTGCGGTGCTTGGCTGCCATGTGGCGGATCATGCTGGGGGTGGTGAGGTGGCTACTGTTCAGACCTTGGCTCATTTATGTGTGGCACAGGTTGCAAACTACTATTCTTTTGTCTCAAAAAGAGCCAAACCGCGCAACACCTACCCTTTGGCAAGGAGATTTCCGCAATGGGGTGCTCCGTGGAACACTTGCGGGCCTGTTTGGCGTGGCCCGCCTTCTCCCTGTCGCCACCCCACGGCCTCCTCCAGCCTGTTGCGGTGCTGCAGATCGCTCCCCCTCGGAACCGCTGTCCTCGCTCGCGTTTCTGCATTCCCATGTTGGGTCAGTGACCTCATCGTCCACCAAGTCCTCTTCAACTTCCCGACTGCGATCATCCTCCTCATTTGCTGACCCCAACACAACTTCAGTCATTGACAATGGTATATCATCCTCTTCATCAACCTCTGCAGACAGTAATTGTGATTGACTTGATGGCAACTGTGTCTCGTCATCATCCACCTCCTTAAACACATCATCTTGTGAGTGTGAAGGCTCTAGAGGTTGAGAATCAGGGCACAAGATCTCATGTTGTCCCTCTTCAAGAGTGCTTACGGAAAGGGCCAAATTAAGTGATGGGGTTGAAAATAGCTCCTCCTGGGAACATCCGAGTAATGGATCGTTTGTTTGGTCAGACTGTACATGGTGGGAGGAAGGATGATCAGGGTGAGGAATGTGTTGTTGACCAGACTGTTGGTTACTGAGACTGGACTTGGTGGAAGACAGGGTGGTGATTAAACCAGTTGAAACAATTTCTGCTGCAATCCAAGCGACCACCTGGTCGCACTGGTCTGACCTGAAGAGTGTTGTCTTGCGATGCCCTGCAAACTGGGACATGAAGCTAGGTATATTGGATGACTGTTTTCCTTGTGCTCTGGCAGTAGGTACAGTTGCAAAGCGCCCTGAGCCACGGCCTCTGCGTGAACCATCAGAATTACTTAATACTCGCCTTCTTCATATTGACACTGGATGCCACTGTTATTTTAATTAAATATAGGCCGCACACAGTCTAGATTTGCATCTCACTGATCACAGCAAGCAGAGTTTGTAGAATACAGAAAATGACTGTCTGTCACTGTTATTTGAATTAAATATAGGCCGCACACAGTCTAGATATAAGTGTACATTTGCGTCTCACTGCTCACAGCAAGCAGAGTTTGTGGAATACAGAAAATGACTGTCTGTCACTGTTATTTGAATTAAATATAGGCCGCACACAGTCTAGATATGTGTAGATTTGCATCTCACTGATCACAGCAAGCAGAGTTTGTAGAATACAGAAAATGACTGTCTGTCACTGTTATTTGAATTAAATATAGGCCGCACACAGTCTAGATATGTGTAGATTTGCATCTCACTGATCACAGCAAGCAGAGTTTGTAGAATACAGAAAATGACTGTCTGTCACTGTTATTTGAATTAAATATAGGCCGCACACAGTCTAGATATAAGTGTACATTTGCGTCTCACTGCTCACAGCAAGCAGAGTTTGTGGAATACAGAAAATGACTGTCTGTCACTGTTATTTGAATTAAATATAGGCCGCACACAGTCTAGATATAAGTGTAGATTTGCATCTCACTTCTCACAGCAAACAGAGTTTGTGGAATACAGAAAATGTCACTAACGGTCGCCCTGACAAAAAAATAAAAAATTCCTCCAAAACAATTTTGGCTGCCTGCCACCTCTAACAATAGTCCTTAAAAGGACTGTTAGTTCTTTGAAACGTCTTCTCAATGATAATTTTTAGATGAAATTTGCCATACACTGGCTGTCCCTTCCTAACAGCAGCTCTCCCTGATTCGCAATGAGCCGAACCCAAGTGTCCGGGTGCTATATAAGACCCGATGATGCGTTCCGGCCAGCCAATCACTGTAATGCAAGTAGAAAACATGTCTAATGGCATTACAGTGATGGCAATACTTACCTGCACGTTTATTGGCTACTTAGCAAGCGCCAAACGTGTGGGGAGGAGACTTGAGCATGGCGCTCGAGCACATGTGGTACTTAGCCGAGTGCTCGGATCTGCCGAGCATAGCGATGCTCGAGCCGTACCGATAATCGGCCGAGCATGCTCGCTGAACACTATTCAATAGCGATTTGGGGCGATAATTGGAGCATAACATAGGGTCCTTATTCGTTATGTATTAAAGAAATATGTGAAGATAATCTCGCCAGGCTAAAATCTTAGCAAAAACCTTTATATCTAAGTTCAATAGCGATATGGGGCGATAATAGGAGCATAGCATAGGGTCCTTATTCGGCTATGTATTAAAGAAATATGTGCAGATAATGTTTGTGGAAGGAACGGAAAACCTTTAATCGCATAATTGTATGTGTTGAGCATATAAGGAGCCATACAATCTGAAAAAGTGAAATAGTACAGCAGCGGCAGGCCATCTGGGCCAGGCGCCTTCCCTTTAGCCATATTTTTTAGCGCTTCTACAAGTTCAGATTTTGTAACAGGGTTGCAGAGGGTTTGAGCTTGGTCAGCTGAGAGGGAAGGAAGGTCAAGAGAGTTCAGAAAGGAGTCAATTAATTCCTCCCTTCTGGTTTTAACTGCTTCTGTATCAGATGCATTAATATAATATTAATATGCAGAATAAAAGGCATGAAAGGCTTTTGCAATGCCATGATCTTCCGTAGACACGGAATTATCTAGTTTAATAGACATAATTCTAGTTTTCCGCTTCCTTTGCTTCAATAAGGCCAACATGAATTTAGTTGGTCTATTGCCATGTGCAAAAAAATTCTGACGTAGTGAAAGATAGAACTTGGCTGACTGCACATTGAGCAGATCTCTCAGTTCCTCCCTCAGCTTAACCAACTCATTGAGGTGTAGATAAGGACCATTTATGAGCGATATCCAGGGCATTAATTTTATCATATAAGGAAACTATTTTCTCTTTCCCAACTTTGTTTAGGTGAGAGGCTACAGAAATGAACTTACCCCTGATGACCGACTTATATCTCCTCAGTATTTTTAAGTGTAAAATATTCCGTGAGACATGTCTTAATTTGTTTTTTGACCTTCACATTATCCAGGAGAGTCTCGTTCAGTCTCCACTGAAAGATTTTGGGGCGGCTTTCTGGCGCCGTGAAGGACATAAAAACTGGGAAATGGTCAGAATGAATCATGGTGCCAATAATATAATATGTGCATAAATGTACATGGCTCGCGGGGAAAAATATATAGTCGATCCAATGGTAGGAATTATGTGGCGCTGAAAAAAAGGTTTAATCCTTGATGGCAGGGTGGAATAATCGCCACACATCCACCAAAGATTGGCCGCTGTGACTTGGAGGGAACTGAAGATCTGCCTGTAGAGGAGTCAAGGGGAGGGTGCATAGAATTGTTGAAGCTACTTACTTAAATGTTGAAGTCCCTGGCAGTAATGACTAGGCCGCCGCTAAACAACTCCAATTCTTGTTAGTGGTTACTGAAGATTGGGATTTTTTCATGATCTACTTGTCGAAACCTGGTGCATATCAGAGGATTGACGTTTTTCAGATGGATCAGGCCTTGATCCGGGGTGTCTGCCAATCTTCACCATAGATTTAAGACCTCAGACCTCAGGTACCCCCTGTACCAAGCGGTTCTCCTCACATATCTACTTTAAAGACACATCAAGGATTATATTAGCATCATACAGGCCTCACCGGACCCACTGAGAGATATGGCTTATATCAGAATGCTGTCATGTAGGCAGTAACTGGTGCAGTAAGTCTGCCGAGGGCACCAAGTATGGCTGCTAAAAGCTGCAGGAGAGATATCCGGACTTTTAATTCCTTATATTGCAGAAAAGTTTATATTTCCCCAGCGCAGATGTGGAATATACATTAATGAATTATTTCTTCCTTTGTGTGTTTTGCACATCAAAAGCCCAGGGAGCCGGTTATTCTGAGGCACAAATAGGGTCTATAGTCTACCTGAGTGGCACAATTAATGTCTGCACTGCTGACTTATAAGGAAGATGGTGCCTACCCTGCACTTTGCATTGTCCTCTGGGGAGTTAAGGCTGCCCGCTGGTGAGTCAGCTCTGCTGGGTCTGAGCTGCTTCTGCCGAAAGGAGACAACAATATGGTGCTGGGGCAGCGAGTGGACGAGCGCGTCGTTAAACTGGGGAACGGTGAGACAAGGAGGTTGACTCACCCAACCTGCAGTCAAGGTTAGTGGTCCCAGTGCTCAGTCCCAGAGGTGCCGAAGGCTTGCTGAGTGCTCTACTCCAGTGAGTCGGCTCTGTTGGGTCCGCGCCGCTCCCCGACAGGAGAGACCAATATGGCACTGAGGCAGCGTGTGACTAAGTGCAGTGATGGTGGGGCGAGGAGGACGACTGCCCGGCCTGCATACACGGTGAGCGGGCCAGTAATTAGGGCTGTGCAGGGGAGGTCATGGGCGGTGCAGCAGTGGCGCGCATTGCAGGCCGGCGGGTGGGATCGTGATATCCCGCCCGCCTCCTCTAATCTTTTCCATGGTGGTCTAGTGGTTTAACAGAGTGTCAGCACATTGCTGACACTCCGCTATAAACATCTGGCATCTGTGCTTGTACAGATGCCAGCCGTTCAACCCCTTCCATACCGTTGTCCGTATGGACCGCTGTATGGAAGGGGTTAGAAGGGAGGGAGCTCCCTCCCTCTCCTATCGGGGGCTGCTGTGCCTTTGCAGCCCCAGATTCTTGATGGGAGCACAGAGGTAGGGAGCTCCCCTCCCTCCCCATCACCTGCTGCTCTGTTCTGGCAGCGGGTGATGGTTACCATGGTAATGGCAAGTCTAATCTGACCTCTGCTAAAGGCATAAGTCTGATAAGACTAAGTCTAAAGTAAAAAATACAGTACAGTAAACAATATAGTGTACTGTATTATACTGACATCAGACCAACTGGATGTTCAAGAACCAAGTGAGTCTGGGTAAAAAATAAGTTAAATAAAACACATATTAGGTATCGCCGTGTCCGTAAAAACTTGATCTATAAAAATATCACATGACCTAACCCCTCAGATGAACACCGTAAAAAAAAAAAAAAGGCAATTTTGTAAAAAAGACATCTCATCCCGCAAAAAATGAGCCCCTACATAGCACAATTATCCCAAAAAATAAAAAAAATATGGCTCTTAGACTATGGAGACACTAAAACATAATTTTTTTTTTGTAAATTGCTGTTATTGTGTTAAAATAAAATAAATAAAAAGAAAGTATACATTTTAGGTATCGCCACGTCCAGAAAAACCTGCTCTATAAAAATCTCCCATTATCTAACCCCTCAGGTAAATACCGTAAAAAATTTTTAAATGAAAACAATGTTAAAAAAACATTTTTGTCACCTCACATCACAAAAAGTGTAATAGCAAGCAATCAAAAATGTATATGCACCCCATAATAGTGCCAATCAAACAGTTATCTCATTCTGCAATGATACCCTAAGGCCCCTTTCACATGGGAGAGTTTCCGCGGGTGCAATGCGTGAGGTGAACGCATTGCACCCGCACTGAATCCGGACCCATTCATTTCTATGGGGCTGTGCACATGAGTGGTGATTTTCACGCATCACTTCTGCGTTGCGTGAAAATCGCAGCATGCTCTATATTTTGCGTTTTTGACGCAACACAGGCCCCATTGAAGTGAATGGGGCTGCGGGAAATCGCAAGCATCCGCAAGCAAGTGCGGATGCAGTGCGATTTTCCCGCATGGTTGCTAAGCCGACGGGACCCGATCTTCATTATTTTCCCTTATAACATGGTTATAAGGGAAAATAATAGCATTTCAACAAAGAATGCTTTGTAGAATGAGGATTAAGGGGTTAAAAATAAAAAAACTTAACTTAACTTACCGTGATGGACCATGTGATTGAACCATGTGATGTGACGTCATCACAGGTCCTTTAGACTACAGCTAATGCTTGAAGAGAGAAGAGAGATCGCCAACTACGCGATCAAGTGGCTAAGGTAAGTTAAGTTTTTTTATTTTTAACCCCTTAATACTCATTCTACAAAGCATTCTTTATGAAGAATGCTATTATTTTCCCTTATAACCATGTTTTACACAATAACAACATTTTTGAAACAAAAAAAAAATCATATTTTAGTGTCTCCATATTGAGTGCCATAGTTTTTTAATTTTTTTGACGATTGTCTTAGTTAGGGTCTTATTTTTTGCTGAATGAGATGCCGGTTTCATTGGTATTTTGGGGTGCATATGACTTTTTAATGGCTTGGTATTACACTTTTTGTGATGTAAGGTGACAAAAAATGGCTTTTTTTACATGTTTTTTTCTTTATGGTGTTCACCTGAGAGATATTTTTATACAGCAGGTTCTTACAAATGCGGCAATACTTAATAGCTGGCAGTCCTGATGCCTGTTCAAGGCATCGTTGCTGCCATAACAATCATCGGGTCCCCGTCACTGCAGCACGGGGACCCAATGGGGATGTAGTAACTGCCGCAAACTTCCTGTATGCCGTGGTCAGCGCGACCTCGGCATACAGGGGTTAATCCGCCGGCATGAGTTTTTTCACCGATGCTGGCGGATACAGCAGGGGTCTGGCTGTCAGTATCAGCAGGGCCCCTGCTGCTGATCGCGGCAGGAGGTGGTGGCAGCCGGTTAATCCTAGGACGAGAATGTTCATCCTAGTGCATTAAGTAGCCACAAGTGAGGACGAGCATTCTCGTCCTAGGTCCTGGAGGGGTTAGACAGTTTTTAAAAATATAAATAAAATATAAAAGTTCAAATCACCCCTCTTTCCCCTAAATAAAGATGCAAGTACATAAACACAAAAATAAACATCATGGGTATTGTCGCATGTAAAAACACCCATTCTATTAAAATATAAAATATTTATTTCATATGGCAAACGGACAAACAGAAAAAAAAAAAAATCAAAATGGCCAATTAGCCTTTTTTTGGTCCCTTCAGCTCCCACAAAAAAATTGAAGGATCAAAAAATTCTAAGTGATCAAAAAGTCACACACATCCCAGAATGGTATTAATGAAAAGCGCAGAGCAACCTGCAAAAAATGAGCCCTCACACAGCTCCATACACTTAAAAAATAAATAAATAAATAATAGGGGTAAGAATATGGGGATGCAAAGAAAAAAATAGTTTCTTCCAAAGTTTTTTTTTCTCCAGTATTAGGCCTCATGCACACGACCGTTGTTTGTTTCGCGTCCGTTCCGTTTTTTTTCATGGACAGGATGCTTCCCCATTCATTTTGATGGGTCCATTAAAAAATGCGTGTTTACATTCCATCAAAAAAATAGAGCATGTCCTATTTTTTTCACGTTTGCGGACAAAGATAGGCATTATTACAATGGATCTGCTATAAAAACGGATCTGTAAAAAAAAACGGTCCATCATCCGTTTCTTTGGGCGTACGCAAAATTTGCAGTCGGAACGGACGTGGAAAAAAACAACGGTTGTGTGCATGAGTCCTTAAAACACAAAAAAACTATATATGCAGGGGTATCATTTGAATTATAGTTACCTGGAGAATGAAAGTAAGGCCTCTTTCACACTTGCGTTGTGAGGATCCAGCGTGCACTTCCGTCGCCGGAAATGCCCGCCGGATCCGTCACAACGCAAGTCAACTGAAAGCATTTGAAGACTGATCAGTCTTCAAAATGCTTTCAGTGTTACTATGGCAGCCAGGA
This sequence comes from Bufotes viridis, assembly GCA_033119425.1. Classification (NCBI taxonomy): domain Eukaryota; kingdom Metazoa; phylum Chordata; class Amphibia; order Anura; family Bufonidae; genus Bufotes; species Bufotes viridis. The sequence continues at coordinate 180,354,542 of CM065590.1, forward strand.
CGCTACTAAAGTTCTGGTTGTCATAGTAAGTAATGGGGAGCCAGGGGAGCAGATACTTACAGTCTGTGCGGCTCCCGGGGCGCTCCACAATGATGTCAGAGCGCCCCATGCGCATGGATCACGTGATCCATGCGATCATGTGATCCATGATAATGGGGCACTCTGACATCATTGTGGAGCGCCCCGGGACTCGGGAGCCGCACGGATGGAAAGTAGACTTCTTCCCTGCCTCTTAACCATTCACAAAAGCTAAACGTCGGATCTGGCGATGCGCCGAAACGACGTTTAGCTTAAAGCCGGATCCGCATTAATGCTTTTCAATGGGCATTCATTCCGGATCCGTCCTTCCGGCATGCCTTCAGGATTTTTGGCTGGAGCAAAATCCGCAGCATGACGTGGATTTTGTGGCAGCCAAAAAACTTATCAGTACTGAACTGAAGACATCCTGATGCATCCTGATGCATCCTGAACGGATTTCTCTCCATTCAGGATGCATTGGGATAATCCTGATCAGTATCTTTCCATCCCAGAGCCCCAAAGACGGAACTCTAGGACGGAAAGATAAAACGCCAGTGTGAAAGAGGCCTTACAGCTCATTTTTACCACATAGGAAACGCTGTAAAAACAAAACCCATAAAACTGTGGCAGAATTTTGTTGTTTTTTTGGAATTTTTCCCCGCTTCCCACTACATTGTATGCAACCATACATAGTGCCATCAAAATGTACATCTTTTCCAGCAAAAAAAAAAACAAGCCCTCATACAGCTAATGTGAATGGAAAAAAAAATAATTTTTTGCTTTGGGAAAATTGGGAGTGAAAAAATGTAAATGAAAAAATTGAAAATGTCCTGATCATTAAGGGGTTAAGGCAAAATGGCGGAATGTTTTCATGAGCCTGAAAGGGAGGCAAAATTGCTGTATTACCAGTATATGCTCTGCACACAGTTTTTGCCAAGCAGATACTGCCACCCGTGTTTCTGAGCATGAGGCCACCATTCACCCCTGCCAAGTCACTGGGATACTCCCACTTTCCTTGATTGACAGGGCCACAAGGCCAGATATCATCAGCATTCTCTCACCTGACCCGGTATTCCCACAATTGTAATCTATCATCAATGCATGTTTCTGCTTGCTCAACAGCATAGATAACTACTATGCCTTTTTCCCATAGTGGAATGTATTGATCACATGAGGAGAAAGGACACTGATGATACCTGGTCCTGTCAATCAAGTGGAGTGGGAGTGCACATCCCTACACAGAGTGAAGGTGCACCAAGGGGATAGAGCCACCATTCAGTACACTTAGACTCTCATTTGTGTGTACATTAGAAGAAGGATTTCTTGTAAATGTTAAAATAAACTTGCATAACAAAGGTATGTTTTTAATCAGCGGGATCAACTCTATTATAGGATGTTATGCCTTTTAATAGAATGGATCCTGCTGACATATACTCTTTAACCTCATTTACTTATGCTGAACATTGCATACTGAAGATGAGAGGATCCTCAAATACAGTAAATGCGGACCAATTTATTTTAAGATGCTGTGATCATTTTACATCTTGTACTCAGTCATTTGCTCTTGAGAGCGGCAATTCTCATTTTGATTCATGTGCTTCAAAATCTTTTAAAGGAAATGCCAAAACTGTTGTTACTACTTAGATGACTCATTAGCAATGTCTTTAGTCAAATTAATGAGAAAGGTGTGTTGAACATGAATGGTCGTTATGTACCGATTAAATATATTCCTAATTAAAATCATTTTCTCCCATCACTAGTTGTTATTAATTTCCAGGTTACAATGAAAGAGGATATTGCTCTTTTCATTCTGAATAACAGATATAATTCTTGCAATGCTGACATTTAAAATAAAAAAAATTATGTTCCTTTCAATGTACCACGAGAAGATAAGAAAAGTAATTGTATCACATCAAGTTCACTCCCAACCATGTGTACATATCAGTAACCTTATATCTATTTACAAGGCATATTAAGTGAATATTTACATTTAATATTGTACCGAGAAGGTTTTCATTCTTGGAGGTAAAAAATAAACATTAAAGTTAACTCATTGCTTGTCTGGATCAATATGATAATTATGTCCTTTTTAGATATTCAGAAATGACAGTTTTTAGAATACAATCAAATATGCTCCTTATATAACAGGCTCTTCTAAATGTATGTTATAATACTCGTATATCCATTAAAAGAGCTTGCCAAGTCTAGTCTGTGTAGATGCATCCATGTTAATTAAGTTATTAAAGGGGTTCTTCAGGAATAAAAAAAATACTTAAATATTATTTTATAATAAATATATTCACAATTACCTTTCATTACTTATAATGGCTCATTTTGTCTAGGGAGCAATCATTAGGAGAAATAAAATGGCCGCCGTCCTATCAGTACACACAAATCCTTTCCTAATCACACAGGAGGACAAGTTACTTTACCACAATAAGCCATAGTGCTGACTCATCCTCCTCTCTGCTCTTCTTGACAGGAATCATGATCCTGAATACACAGGTGAATCTCTGTGGGAATTGAGAAGATTATGAGACATGAGAGGAGGTGGGGATGTGGCTAATGAGCAGCAGCACTTGTATGCAGTCTCCATTACCACAGCCCAAGATTACCACAGTCTGTCCTGTTTATCCTCTCTGTACTTCAGATCTCCTTCATGAACTCCAGTCCCACAGAGATTCAGCTGAAGATCTTATCATCTGTATTTAGGATCATAATTCCTGACAAATAGAGCAGAGAGGAGGATGGGGCAGCTCTTTACCTCAGTGTTGTAACTTGTCCTGCTGTGTGATCAGGATAGGTTTTGTGTGAACCAATAGGACGGCAACCATTTTGTTTCCCCAGACAAAACGAGCCATCATGAATAATGAAAGGTATTTGAGAATATAATTATAATAAAGTAATATTTAAGTATTTTCATTTTCCTAATTCCCAGACAACTCCTTTGATTATTGATAAGGGTCCATTTAAAAGTCCGTACAATGGGTCCGGATCCATTCTGCAATTATGCGGAACGGGTGCAGACCCATTCATTTTCAATGGTGCCGGAAAAGATGCGGACAGCACACAGTGTGCTGTCAACATCTTCATTTCCGGTCCGCGGCCCGGAACTTCTGGTCCACAACTCTGCAAAAAAACAGAGCATGTCCTATTCTTGTCGGCGGCTGCGGACAAGAATATGAATCCTCTATTAAGTGCCGGTGATGTGCAGCGTCAGTGTTTTGTGCAGCGTCAGTGTTTTGTGGTCAGGTGACGAAGCCGGACGTTGCCGGCGATACGCGTGGGGCACTTTTTTGGTCGGCGGGGGTCCACATGGGGGCATCAGGCACAGGTTCTTTCTAAACTTTGCATATTCATGTTGCTGGGTATGTTTATGTTTCATGTTGTTATTTGGACCTAGCATATTTTTGCACATGTGATCCTGTAGTAGCCTGCACCCGCTGTGTAGGGTCATTGTACCCACACTTGTCAAACATTGTATACAATTTTTAAGGTTTTTTGTGTGTCTTGTCTAGTTTTTCTATTAATAAATTGATTATTTTACTTTATAATTGATTGGATGTGCATTTGTTTAATAGTCTTCTTGGACTCATCTGTAGTCCCTTTTGGTATTACTATATATATTAATACACTGCATCTATTATACCTCATGCCTCATATGTCAGTACACTGCTGTATATGCTACATATCTTAACACTCTAAACTTTTGAATGCATGTCTCCAACTGTTCAATGTTTCAGTACTTTTTGCACAAAGGGCAAGGGAATCTGTCACCAGCATATTAGCTAAAAAAAAATCATGAATTCATGTGTAATAAATTACCTTCTTTCCATTTGTGTTCTTGTTTTACTTGTGTGCCTTGTCATTTCTTCAAAAAACGCTTCTTCCGATATGCAAATTAAGCTATAAGGAGCCCAGAGGGGCATTATTCCTTTACCAAGGTGCCCAGGAATGCCCCCTGATGTGCCGGGCCCGCCTAAATTTTAAAAAGAACGCCTCTAAGATGTAAAATAGCCTCCCAGAGGCAAGGCTAAGTCTTTCGCCCCCCCGCCAGCTCCTCTCTCTGCCGCAAATATCCCCAATCCGCCCCTCGTCGGCAGCATGAAATCCCGTTTTTAAGAAATGACAAGGCACACAAGTAAAACAAGAACACATATGGAAAGAAGGTTATTTATTAAACATGGATTTGTGAAAAAAAATGTTGCTAATATGCTTGTGATAGATTCCCTTTAACAGCAAATTTCACAACAGATGTTTGATCCATGAATCGCCCAATAAATTACCTGGCTCAATTAGAATCGGTATTTAAACAGTCCTCCTCATCATGCTGTTAACATTTTGACATCATGAGACCAAGAAGACACCTAACAATTGATCAACAGTATCTCACCATTGCAAGACTTCAAGCAGAATATTCTCAGATGCACTGAGCATAGACTGTCACCAGCAGGTTGCAACAGAGATACAGAGAGACTGGAAGGTTCATAAAAAGGCATAGAAGTGGATGGCATTTGGCCACATCCCACACTGATGACCGCTTTATTCTGAAAATTGCTCTGCAGAACCAGATTATGAATTCCACACAACCCTGGGCACATTTAAGGAAGGTGAGAGGCACCCAGGTGTCACTTTAGAGTTCAGACCATTCAAAACCGTTTACATCAGCGTGGTGGCTAGATGACCTGCAAGGGTTTCTGACCATAGGCATCATCGTCTTGCATGGGTCAGGGAGCATCTACGCTGGATGAGTGACCAGTGGGCCTATTATACATAAACTTACTTTGCCTCAGACTCAGTCTCAACAGGCAGTCTAATATATAGGTGTGTTTATCTAGTACACTTTCTGCGCCATTAATACTTGACCAGGGGTCATTGATGCCCCTGTGACTACGTTTAATTTTGCAAATCTGACATGTGTCACTTTATGTGGTAATAACTTTGGAACGCTTTTACTTATCCAAACCATTCTGAGAATGTTTTTCATGACACATTGTACTTCATGTTAGTCATTAATTTGAGTCAATATATTTAACCTTTATTTATGAAAAAAATTACCAGAAAATTTAGAAAAATTCGCAGTTTTCAAAGTTTCTATTTCTCTGCTTTTAAAACAAAAATTGATACTTCATAATATGTTTATTACTTAACATTCCCTATATGTCTACTTTATGTTGGCATCATTTTGTAAATGTCATTTTATTTTTTAGGACTTAAGAAGGCTTAGAATTTTAGAAGCAATCCTTAAAATTTTTAAGAAAATTTCCAAAACCCACTTTTTAAGGACCAGTTCAGGTCTGAAGTCACTTTGTGGGGTTTACATAGTGGAAACCCCTATAAATGACCCAATTTCAGAAACTAGACCCCTTAAGTTACTCAAAACTGATTTTACAAACTTTGCTAACCCTTTAGGTGTTCCACAAGAATTAAAAAAAATGGAGATTAAATTTCTAAATTTCACTTTTTGGCAGATTTTCCATTTTAATCCATTTTCTCTTTAACACATCGAGGAGTTAACAACCAAACAAAACTAAATATGTATTACCCTGATTCTGCGGTTTACAAAAACACCCCACATGTGGTCGTAAACTGATATAAGGGCACACGGCAGGGTGCAGAACAAAAGGAGCGCAATATGGTTTTTGGGAGGCAATTTTACTGGACTGATTTTTTGATGCCATGTCCCATTTGAAGTCCCCTGATGCATCTTTACAGTACTCCCAAAAAGTGAACCTATTTTGAAAACTAGGGGATAAGGTGCCAGTTTTATTGGTACTATTTTGGGGTACATATGATTTTTAATTGCTATATATTATGTTTTTGTGAGGCAAGGTAACCAAAAAATGTCACTGTTTTTATTTTTACAAGATTCATCTGACAGGGTAGATCATGTGCTACTTTTGTAGAGCAGGTTATTACTGGACGCAATGATATCAAATATGTCTACTTTTTTGTTTGTTTCAGTTTTACATAATAGATCATTTTTGGAAAAAAATGTTTTTGTTTCTCGATTTTCTGAACACCTTTTTTATTTTTCTGTCGATCATCTTGTGCAGGGACTAGTAAAAGGCAATTTTATTTTTATAAAAAAATTTTTTAAATTAAGTCCCACTTGGATCTTTAAGATCAGGCACTTTTACACTGCCACAATCCGATTGATTAGTCTGCACAGACTAACCAATCTGATCAATCTCCGGCGAGGACCACTCCGATTGGTCTCTTGCCGGCATTACTGGACTGTATGATGTCCGTGACAGCGGCAGTCATGGGGCAGAAGCTTTAATCCAAGCGTTTTGAAGCGCTTGGATTAAAGAACTGAAGCAAAGAAAGTGGGTTGGGACAGCACCATCCGTGGTCTATAGACCATGTGTCCATAATGTGGCGGTGCACACGATGTCAGATCCTGGCCCGCGGACCCCTTGTCAAAGTACGGTCAACCAAAAGGATCTTTAAGATCCAATGGGGCTGTTGGCTGTACTATACTTAGTAAAACTATAGTAACTGTCAGGTTTCCTGATAGATGGCAACACCAGACGCCTTTGCAAAGCGTCCGGTTACCATGGCAACCATCAGGCCACTGCCATCGCAGCGCGGCAGCCCGATGGTTGTGAAGGGAGCCCCTCCCTCTACTAACCCCATGGATGCAGCTGCATCTAAGGGGTTAGATCAGCATGTCAGCATACAGCTGATACTTGCTGCTGATGGCGGCAGCTCAGGAACAGAGCCGCCGCCATCACATACAGTAGGGGACCGCATCAGGGGCAGGGGTACAAATACAGACAGGGAAGGGAGTACGGCCAGCATGGAGGGGGCACGGACGGGGCACTGCCGGGACAGAAGTGCGCAAGAGAGCATGGCCAGCAAAAAGTTTGAGGCGGGGCACACAGGGGTGGGGGGTTGTATGGGGTGCGCACAGATTGATGCTGGGGGCACAGATGGGGACCACATTTTGGGTGCACCAAGTACACACTACCTGATTTTAGGTTTTCAACTGCAGAATGCAGATCAGAGCCTGAAACAGGCACTTTTACACTGCCACAATCCAATCGGATCGATCTCCGGCGAGGACCACTCCTATTGGTCTCTTGCCAGCATTACTGGACTGTATGATGTCCGTGACAGCGGCAGTCATGGGGCAGAAGCTTTAATCCAAGCGTTTTGAAGCGCTTGGATTAAAGAACTGAAGCAAAAGAAAGTGGGTTGGGACAGCACCATCCGTGGTCTATAGACCATGTGTCCATAATGTGGCGGTGCACGCGATGTCAGGTCCTGGCTCGCGGACCCCTTGTCAGATACGGTCAACCAAAAGGAAATCGCAGCACTCCAAAGTCTTCAATCAATCTTTGCTTGATAAAAACTCCCAGTGAGTTGAAACGTTGCATTTTTGTGGTGGAATAAAGAACATTGATTGAAGACTTTGGAGTGCTGCGATTTCCTTTTGGATTAAAGAACTGCCATAGCGTTTATATACGTGCTAGCTGCACGGGGCATATACAGATAGTGCGTATATAGCTGTATGGCAGTCGTGAAGGGGTTAATCTGTTCTATTATAGATAGACACATTGATTAACATTGACAACTGACTGTCTGAAAGAGGCTTTATGGTTGCACAAAATACAGGATTGTTTGTTTTTGTCCTATTTTCTTCTGAAGAATCAGAAGAGTGAAAACATAAACACTGAAGGTAACACAGCCTTAGGCCTCATGCACACGACCGTTGTTTGTTTCCGTGTCCGTTGCTCCGTTTTTCGTTATTTTCTGCGGACCCATTGGTTTTCAATGGGTCCGTGGAAACCTCGGCAAATGCACCGTTTGTCCTCCGCGTCCGTGGTCCGTGATTCCAGTCCGTCAAAAAATATAACCTGTCCTATTCTTGTCCGTGAAAAGCGGTTCACGGACCCATTCAAGTCAATGGGTCCGTGAAAATGCGGATGGCCATCCGTGTGTCATCCGCGTTCCGTGTCCGTTTTTTTGCGGATCCCTTGGCAGGCACTTGGGAAACATTGTCAGCCTGTCTTTTGGTAAAATCTTTTGGGTCATGTCCGCTAAAAAAGCGGAAGACACACGGAAACACAACGGAAGGCAAAAACGGACACGGATCACTGAACAACGGAACCCCTTTTGCGGACAGCATAAAAAACGGTCGTGTGCATGAGGCCTTACTGCCACTGCTGCTGTCCTTCCTCCCCACTCTGTCATGGGGCTGCTATTGTCAAGGTTAGTGCCACTGCTACTGCTGCTGCCACCATCCACACCATATCATGGGGCCACTATTATCACAGTTACTGCTAATAGTGCAGCTGCCGCCATTGTTCTCACTCTGATAATAAATTAAAAACTCTAGAAATTAGATGTCGACATGCAGTGGTCGTGTGATGTTTCGACCGTTATGGACTTTTTCAACCTGGTGCCACTTGAGAAAGAAAGATAAGTCAGAAGATATGTGCTTAGTAAATAAAGTGTGCGTCCGCACAGAAGTGTAGATGAGCTCAGAACAGATTAACTATGAATGTGGGTACACTAGAACTTAATGCAAAACGGCAATACCCTCTCCCTGCACTTGCTCTGTACTGTCCCTGCAGTTTAAGTTCCAAGCCTTCACAGTGAGATTGGGCCACCAAGTGGGATGCATATGATTAGGCAGAGTGGCCTGGGTATATCTTAGATTTATCGCGATTCATGACAAATTAATTTGAAGTGAATCAAATTTCTTGACGAAGTTCTGCAAATTGTCCAAATCAAATTTTTTCAAACTTTACTCATCTTTACTAATAATAATAATAAAAAGAGAAATTTAAAGAACTTTGCTTATCGGTAAAACATTTTTTATCCTGCACCCTACATCTCAGGTTATGTGAATCTAAGGGAAAATATAAAGGAGAACACATCTATAGTAGTAATGTTAATTATGTATCTGCAGTAAGTCACCGATAAGGGTACACGTACATGTGTCGTGCAACATTTCATGTAATGTATTCAATGGTGTAGCAATGTCAGATTTTATTCTGATTTGCTTTTGCACAATACATGTTGCCATGTAGACGTACCCATACACAATATAGTATGTGTGCGACATATAGGCTTTATTAATACATATATATATTTTTCTTTCTGTCCATCAACAGGATCTATCTGGAGCCTGCTAGAGAACTTACAGGAAATATTTAGAAATTATGCTAACCTTATGTCTAAGGCAATATTTTAATTTCTTTTACAAAATAGCTCATATTTAGTATGAAAATGTTTCAAAAGGTATTTGAATTTGCAAAAAATAAATATTTTTTCCGCAACCTGAATGCTAGATTACCTTTTACTCATAAAATGAATATGATATCATTAACAACAATACAGCATTCCAGGTGCTGCCACAAGTCATTTTGAGGGAGAAAATTGATTGGGTATCTGTTCCAGAATAAAAATGAACTGTGTGCCTTGAATGTTGACAGGCAAGGTGATATGAATCCAGTCTTATCTCTGTGTTATTGCTCTTGCCAGTCAGTATCTCACTATTAAGATAAAGCAAGTTACCCTGCCGTGTTAAGCCGTTGATTGAAAGGCTGATAATGGCATCTGGATTTTTCACAACAACTGCAATATTGTGCTGGCTAGAAAAGAAGATGGATTAGTTTAATGGAAATTGATGTTTTTTCTTTTTTGCTATAAATAGTAAAAATGCTACTTTTGAATGTTTCTTTGTCATCACAACTACATCTTATGACATCTTTATCTTGTGAAATACTCCAGTAAAGAGGGCATTTATTGTTTAGATATTTATTTTTATGTTGTTATACTGTTCTTTCTCATGTTGGAAAAAAGAAAATGTAATAAAGATACATGATAAAATGGCTTATGTGGCACTGATACTTCTTACCTGGTATGTTTACTAAACAACTCCTGTATCCACATGCATAGTAGTGGAAAGCACCATTGACTATAGGATCTTCACAAAGAGGATTTTTGCTATCGATGTAAAATATAAAATATGAAATACAAGTACTGGAAATATTTGTGCTTCTTATTCAGTGTATACAGTAAATGACTAGGGGCGTAGCTATAGGGGGCTCAGCGTGCACGTGTAATTAAGACCAGGCCCCTAAGCCAGGGGAAACCACGGGGCCCAACTTGCCAATGATGCCCCAACAAATATGTATCACTGTCCTCAGGACGACAATAAAGTTAGGTGCTGCAGAGGAGCACAAGACCAATGTCTCTCTACCCCACCATTCCGTCAGATAGGCTACAGGCCTAGTAGCTTTAATCTATAACAGGAGGCGCAATGATATAATTAGTTGACGAGTGGAATTCGAACCAAATTTCAGGAATTCGCACCTAATCCGAATTTCCTTACGCTTCGAAACACATTTTTTCCTAAAATTGCTACGGCAGGTGTGAGGACATGGAGCAAGGAACTCTGGGAACATGGGCTCACCCATAATGCCATGCATGCAGCCAATCAGCAGCCAGCCAGCCATGTGTGTCACAGCCCTATAAATAGCCTCAGCCATCTTGGATTCTGCCATTTCCCAGTGTACTTAGTGCAGGAAGGGACGTCAGCAGGCGCTAGGGACAGTGCTAGGAAAGACTTCATTGTGCTAAAAACGATTTATAAGTTCAGGGAAAGATTATTCAAGGTGTAGGGAAAGGATAGGGATGAATCATTCCATAGCATTTATGTAGAAGATGTATGAAAAAGAAAGATTTTCTGTGGCACTCTAAAGCACTCTCAATGTCCAGCCGTGTCCTCCTCAGCAATTCCCTCACTCCCTAACTTGCCATAAAGAGTCGCATCCAGTGGTGCTCAGTCTCGATAAGAATTACAGTCCATGTGATACATAGATATAGCTAAGAAAGAATAGCTGGGACGGCACTCACCATTTGATGCACTTTATTCACATATAATCGCAAGTTTCGGCAGTATGGGGCAGACCACCTTGGCGTGGACGCCCGCAACAGGCGATGGCCGTTTCGCGCAACAGCGCTTCCTCAGGCACTGATGTGGAGGCGTACACTGCTCCTCCTCCTTATGACGGCAGGTATGCATGTTGCCAGGCACCCACAGACGCTGCCCCAATACATAAGGTATATCATAAAACGGACGTACACATTAAAAAATGCAGCACAATTTCACATTTACAAAAACATATTCAGATCTATTCTATCATTCATCCCCAGGTCACCTGTAGCCTGGGTGCGCAGTATCCACCGCGCCTCCCGTTGTAATAGGAGGCGGTGTCTATCACCTCCTCTGAGTGGAGGTTTAACCAGTTCCAGACCACAAAAGGACAATGTCTTCAAACTGCCCCCATGGGCTGTACGGAAATGGTCAATGACCCTGGGGCAGCCCTTTACAGAACTAATGGAATTCACATGTTCTCTAATTCTTTCAAAAGGCACCTTATCGTCTTACCAATGTAAAAGCGTCCGCACTCGCAAAATAAGGCGTACACTACAAAAGTGCTTTTGCTATTGATAAAGCAATTCACCTTATGGCTAACCTCAGAGACATTGACCACCTTCATTCCATTATTATATTTGCACATGGAGCAACTCCCGCATTTAAAATTACCTGTTGGTATCCTTCGATTTAGCCAATTTCGGGAGACATCCGGGCTAAAATGGCTGGACACCAATTTATTTCTCAATGTGGGGCTCCTACGAAAAGCGATTATGGGCCTGGAACCGGTAACATCATCTAAATCAGTGTCTCGTTTCAAGATGTCCCAATTTTTATAGATAGATGCACGTATATGTTCTGCCATAGAGGTATAGTTGAACGACAGAACAAACCGGTTGTTTTCCCTTTTCTTTTTTCCTCTCTCTTGCATCCCCCCATCCTTCTCACCTTTTCTAACTTTTTTGCCATACAGGAGGCTCAAATATGTATTTTCCCTTCCTACTCTTTCCATATCCCGTGTGATCACCCTTTCGGGATATCCTCTACTCATGAGGCGCTCTTTCAGTTCTGCTGCTTGCTTCCAGTATCCACCATCAGTGCTATTGAGTGCTATTGCTCAAAAATTGGCCATATGGTACCGATTTTTTAACGGAGTATGGATGGTGGCTGTCATGGCGGAGCAAAGAGTTGGTCGCCGTGGGCTTCCTAAAGCCCTCCGTGACCAACCCCTCGCTCCCAGCCCTGACAGCCACGTCCAAAAACTCCAGATAATCACCACCGAACTGCATGGTAAATTTCATACCCATGTCGTTCGAATTCAAGTACATCAGAAATTCTTCACATTGCACTCTTGGACCTGACCACACCATAAAGATGTCGTCAAAAAAACGAAAAAAAGCTTTTATATAATTCACATAGGGATTCATAGGAGAAAATACATAGCGATCCTCAAGTCTGGCTAATGTGGTAAGGTGCAGGGTGCCGTCGTGGATGGCAGGTATGTGTCACCGAGGTTCATAGCCTCGGTGAGGTAAGAGCCGTTTTTGTTGATGTCAGCAGCAGCTAGTGCTACTGACATAGTTTTAAATAGCATGGCTGCAAAGCCGATCCGGGCCGGCTCTTACCGGGAGCAGCTAAAGTGTAGGGTGGGTGGCTGCTCCCCACGACCCAGTCCGGGTTTTGGGCTGGGTTTATAAACTCAGCCAGCACCAGCAGCTGGGGCTGTGATTGTCCTGGAGCTGCTAACAGTCCTGTGGAGTTCTATGATCTGGAGGAAAGAGCTCAGCAAGGTGGTGTTTTTCCTGCAACTTGAAGGTGGAATCTCCTGCGGCTGGGCCGACTGCTAGGTGTGAACCCTCACCTAAACCTCCCAGGTGACTGAACCCTGTGTTGGCCTGTTTTGTTTGGCCACATGATTTCTGTTATGTGTGAATCACCACCAAGAGACTGTTTTTCATTTATGTTGTGCAAGTGTGAATAAAACACTGTTTGTTGCACATTCTGGACTCCTTGTTTTGCCTCAGTACTGCACCCGCACCGCTATCTACCAGAGCGACTCCCACATTTGGTGGAGGATGCGGGCATGCGCAGTGAGGCTGGCGTGAACGCCGAAGTTTGTTTTTGCTGGGCACGACTGGATGTCCTATATTAGGCCGGCAAAGTTGCAGCCTGTGATCCCTGAGCTCTGTGCACCGCGTATGCGCACTTGGACGGCAGGGACCCAGGGCTTTTATTTGTATCGATTGCATAGTAAGGAGATCAGGGTCATGAACTAAGTCTGTTTGGCAAGATGAATGACAGATTTATAAGTTGTCAACTTAAATTTGTAATCAGTGAAATTTTGTTGTGTTCAAGTTTTTCTCCATAGTTGTTCGGCACTGGACACTGGAGGAAGGGAGTTTGAGGTGTGAGCCAGGGTTGTTGTTATCTCTGTTTGGAGGTTCTGAGTATAGGGGACGCTACTTTATCCAGGGTGCATCTGAGGGTGTCATTATAGTGTTTTGCAGCTAGTTCTGGACAAGAGGGAAGAGATTGGGGACAGTAATGACTGTAGATAGTCTGTAAGTTTCTTGGTGTCAATGGCATGTAGATTTATGAATGTGTGATAAGTAGTAGTGTGCTGAGATGGATGAGGATCTCTGACAGTGAAGGAGAGAAGGTTGGGGTCAGAGAGCTGGAGAGGAGAGTTAGTAAAGTCAGAAATAGAGCATAGTTGGAGAAAGACCAGGCCAAGTGTTTTATAATCTTTATGTGTGTAAGAGTTTGAAAGTTGTGAAAATCCAAGACAGGAGTTTAGAGAGTAAACTGGGAGGCAAAAGGGGAGATAGGGCTGAAATTGCCCAAAATGAGAGTTTGTAGTTCAGAGGACAAAAGTGTGGTAACCAGGCAGCAAAATGATCCAAGAACTGGGTAGGTGAGCCAGGGGTTATGAATATATATTACAAGTAGTGTTTTTTTTCTTGTGGCACATAACTTAACATATGACAAGCAGTTTTCCATGCAGGTGGGTGGGGGATTGAAATATATCTTTTACTAAGACAATTAAAATGTAAATTACCACAAAGAGGTAAAAGATACCACTAGAGTTGAGCGAACACCTGGATGTTCAGATTCGGCCGAACTTCCCAAAAATGTTCGGGTTCGGGATGCGAACTCGACCCGAACTTCGTCCCGAACCCGAACCCCATTGAAGTCAATGGGGACCCGAACTTTTGGACACTAAAAAGGCTGTCAAATAGTCTAGGAAAGGGCTAGAGGGCTGCAAAAGGCAACAAAATGTAGGTAAAGGCCCTGCAAACAAATGTGGATAGGAAAATGAATTAAAATAAAATAAAATAAATAAAAATTAACCAATATCAATTGGAGAGAGGTCCCATAGCAGAGAATCAGGTTTCAAGTCACCCACCAATGGAGAAGGTCACTTTCAGTTATTTCGGCCCCAGCACCCAGACAGAGGAGAGAGGTCCCACAGCAAGGAATAAGGTGTCATATCACCCACCACTGGAGAAGGCCACTTTCAGTTATTTAGGCCCCAGCACCCAGACAGAGGAGAGAGGTCCCACAGCAAGGAATAAGGCGTCATATCACCCACCACTGGAGAAGGCCACTTTGAGTTATTTAGGCCCCAGCACCCGGACCGAGGAGAGAGGTCTCACAGCAGAGAATCATGCGTCATATCACCCACCACTGGAGAAGGCCTCTTTTAGTTATTTAGGCCCCAGCACCCAGACAGAGGAGAGAGGTCCCACAGCAAGGAATAAGGCAACATATCACTCACCACTAGAGAAGGCCACTTTGAGTTATTTAGGCCCCAGCACCCAGACAGAGGAGAGAGGTCCCACAGCAAGGAATAAGGCGTCATATCACCCACCACTGGAGAAGGCCACTTTGAGTTATTTAGGCCCCAGCACCAAGACAGAGGAGAGAGGTCCCACAGCAATGAATAAGGCGTCATATCACCCACCACTGGAGAATGCCACTTTGAGTTATTTAGGCCCCAGCACCCAGACAGAGGAGAGAGGTCTTTACAGCAGAGAATCATGCGTCATCATATCAGCCACCACTGGAGAAGGCCACTTTCAGTTATTTAGGCCCAGCACCCAGACAAAGGAGAGAGGTCCCATAGCACAGTATCAAGCTTCATATCCCCCACCACTGGAGAGAGGAGGAGGAGAGAGGTCGCATGGCAGAGGTTCATGCTTCATGTAACCCACCATTGTAACAGGCCACTTTCAATTATTTAGGCCCCGGCGCCCAGATTGAGGAGAGGTTCATTCAACTTTGGTTTGCACCGCAAGATCATGGTAAAGTTAAAAAAATGAGGATTCAGTTAAGAAGTGCCCCGGAGTACAAAAATACATGGTTGAGGGGGACTCAGTTATAAATGTCTATTCTGCACAAGGGAGGGACAGTTCCTGTGGAATTCATGCCTGGTTCATTTTTATGAACGTCAGCTTGTCCACGTTGGCTGTGGGCAGGCAGCTGCATTTGTCAGTAATGACGCCCCCTGCCATGCTGAATACACGTTCAGACAAAACGCTGGCCGCTGGGCAGGCCAGCATCTCCAAGGCATAAAATGCTAACTCTGGCCACATGGACAATTTGGAGACCCAGAAGTTAAATGGGGCCGAACCATCAGTCAGTACGTGGAGGGGTGTGCAGACGTACTGTTCGACCATGTTAGTGAAATGCGCTAACATGTTCCGTATCAGGTGGTGGTGCAGTTTACTGTGGCGTGGAGACAAAACTTTTCCACATTTCTGCCATGCTAACCCTGCCCTCAGAGGAGCAGGCCATGACACAGCTGCATTGGCGACCTCTTGCTCTTCCTCTGCCTTCGCCTTGGGCTTCCACCTGTTCCCCTGTGACATTTGGTAATGATCTCAGGAGCGCGTCTACCAGCGTGCACTTGTACTCGCTTCCTATCACGCTCCAGTGCAGGAAGTAAGGTGAGCTCATTGTCTTTGTACCGGGGATCCAGCAGGGTGGCAACTCAGTAGTCCGCACACGTTAAAATGTGGGCAACTCTGCTGTCATTGCACAGGCACTGCAGCATGTAGTCACTCATGTGTGCCATGCTGCCCAGAGGTAAGGACAAGCTGTCCTGTGTGGGAGGCGTATCGTCATCGTCCTCTGTATCCCCCCAGCCACGCACCAGTGATGGGCCTGAGCTGTGTTGGGTGCCACCGCGCTGTGAACCTGTTTCATCCTCATACTCCTCCACCTCCTCCTCATCTTCCTTGTCCTCCAGTAGTGGGCCCTGGCTGGCCACATTTGTACCTGGCCTCTGCTTTTGCAAAAAAACTCCCTCTGAGCCACTTCTAACAGACTGGCCTGAAAGTGCTAAAAATGAGCCCGCAACCTCCTCCTCCTCCTCCTCCTGGGCCACCTCCTCTTCCATCATCGCCCTAAGTGTTTTCTCAAGGAGACATAGAAGTGTTATTCTAACGCTGATAACAGCGTCATCGCCACTGGCCATGTTGGTGGAGTACTCGAAATGGCGCAACAGGGCACACAGGCCTCGCATGGAGGCCCAGTCATTGGTGGTGAAGTGGTGCTGTTCCGCCGAGCGACTCACCCATGCGTGCTGCAGCTGAAACTCCACTATCACCTGCTGCTGCTCGCACAGTCTGGCCAGCATGTGCAAGGTGGAGTTCCACCTGGTGGGCACGTCGCATATGAGGCGGTGAGCAGGAAGGCCAAAGTTCCGCTGTAGCGCAGACAGGCGAGCAGTGTCAGGATGTGAACGCCGGAAGCGCGCACAGACGGCCCGCACTTTATGCAGCAGCTCTGACATGTCGGGGTAGTTGTGAATGAACTTCTGCACCACCAAATTCAGCACATGCGCCAGGCAAGGGATGTGTGTCAAACCGGCTAGTCCCAGAGCTGCAACGAGATTTCGCCCATTATCGCACACCACCAGGCCGGGCTTGAGGCCCACCGGCAGAAACCACTCGTCGGTCTGTTGTTCAATACCCCGCCACAACTCCTGCGCGGTGTGGGGCCTGCCCCCAAACATATGACTTTCAGAATGGCCTGCTGACCTTTACCCCTGGCTGTGCTGAAGTTGGTGGTGAAGGTGTGTGGCTGCCTGGATGAGCTAGTGGAAGCAGAGGAGGAGAAAGCCGAGTAGGAGGAGGAGGCTACAAGAGGCAAATAATGATGCCATGCGATCCTTGGCGGCAGAAGGACGTGCGCCAAAGAACTCTCCGCCTGGTGCCCAGCCGCCACTACATTTAGCCAGTGTGCAGTTAGGTAGATATAGCGTCCCTGGCCGTGCTTACTGGTCCACGTATCTGTGGTTAGGTGGACCTTGCCACAGATGGCGTTGCGCAGTGCACACTTGATTTTATTGGATACTTGGTTGTGCAGGGAAGGCACGGCTGTCTTGGAGAAGAAGTGGCGGCTGGGAACAACATACTGTGGGACAGCCATGGACATCAGCTGTTTGAAGCTGTCTGTGTCCACCAGCCTGAATCACAGCATTTCAAAGGCCAGTAGTTTAAAAATGCTGGCATTCAGGCCCAGGGCTCGAGGGTGGTTAGGTGGGAATTTATGTTTTGTCTCCAAGGTTTGTGAGATGGAGAGCTGAACGCTGCTGTGTGACATGGTGGAGATGCTTGGTGATGTAGGTAGTGGTGTCAGTGGCACATCCTCTGTTTGGTGGGCGGCAGGTGCCAACATTCCTTCCGAGGCAGAGGAAGAGGCAGAGGCAGCAGCAGAAGAGCGAGCAGGGGGAGCCTGAGTGAGTTCCTTGTTTTTAAGGTGTTTACTCCACTGCAGTTCATGCTTTGCATGTAGATGCCTGGTCATGCAGGTTGTGCTAAGGTTCAGAACGTTAATGCCTCACTTCAGGATCTGATGGCACAGCGTGCAAACCACTCGGGTCTTGTCATCAGCACATTGTTTAAAGAAGTGAAATGCCAGGGAACTCCTTGAAGCTGCCTTTGGGGTGCTCGGTCCCAGGTGGCGGTGGCCAGTAGCAGGCGAACTCTCTTGGCGGCGGCTGTTCTGCTTTTGCCCCCTGCTCCCTCTTTTGCTACGCTGTTGGCTCGGTCTCACCACTGCCTCTTCCTCTGAACTATGAAAGTCAGTGGCACGACCTTCATTCCATGTGTGGTCTAGGACCTCATCGTCCCCTGCATTATTTTCCTCACAGTCTTCCTCCCTGACCTCCTGTTGGGTCTGGACACTGTAGAAAGACGCAGCAGTTGGCACCTGTGTTTCGTCATCATCAGAGACGTTTGGACTCCGAAGTGGTGGTATTCCCATGTCCTCATCATCAGGAAACATCAGTGGTAGTGCATCAGTGCATTCTATGTCTTCCACCACTGGGGAAGGGCTTGGTTGATTCCCATGGGAAACCCTGCCAGCAGAGTCTTCAAACAGCATAAGAGACTGCTGCATAACTTGAGTCTCTGACAGTTTCCCTGATATGCATGGGGGTGATGTGACAGATTGATGGGCCGGGTTTTCAGGCGCCACCTGTGCACTTTCAGCAGAAGACTGGGTGGGAGATAATGTTGTGAACGTGCTGGATCCACTGTCGGCCACCCAATTCACTAGCGCCTTTACCTGTTCAGGCCTTACCATCCTTAGAATGGCATTGGGAAATTGGCAAATATCGCTGAAAATTCTGGTGGGTACTGCAACCTGAGGTAGTTGGTTCACTAGGACGTGTGGCTGTGGCAGTATGGCCACGTCCTCTCCCAGCACCAGAGGGTCCACTAACACCACCACGACCGTGTCCGCGTCCCTTACTAGATGTTTTCCTCATTGTTACCGTTCACCAAGAACAACAATAAGTAAAAAAATATTTGGCCCAATGTATTGATTTCAAATTCAGGCCTTTTTTTACAGGCACCTAACACTATCTGCCTATTTATTTATGTAGTGTATTACACTAATCCAGGCACAGCAGTAACCACTGATTTAGGGGACTATCTCTTTTAGGGCTAGTATTTAGGCCCTGGATGAAAGGTATCCTTTTATGGACAGATTTACACTTGGAGATGAACAGTAGCGTGTGAAAAAATATGTAGGATTATGCCTTCAGCAATTGTATTTTAACACTTTGTGTAATATACCCTTTAACGGACAGAAATACACTTGGAGATGCACAGTAGCGTGTGAAGTTATTGAGGATGACTCTCTCAGCACTTGTATATACACCTTGAGTGTAATATACCCTTTTACGCACTGATTAACACTTGGCCTGCAACAGCTGGAACACCAGATTCAGGGTATTGCTATTTTGGCAATTAAATTTCATCCTAGAAAAAAAGATACCCTGTTACGGACAGATATAAACTAGGCCTGCAACAGCTGGAACAACAGATTCAGGGTATTGCTATTTTGAAAATTTAATTTCACCCCAGAACAAAATATACCCTGTTACGGACAGATGTAAACTAGACCTGCAACAGCTGGAACACCAGATTCAGGGTATTGATATTTTGGCAATAGAATTTTACCCCGGAACAAAATATACCTTGTTACTGACAGATTTAAATTAGGCCTGCAACAGCTGGAACACCAGATTCAGGGTATTGCTATTTTGGCAATTGAATTTCACCCCAGAACAAAATATATCCTTTGCCGGACACTATTAAACTTGGCCTGCCACATCTGAAAACACTGATTTATGGTATTGCTATTTTGGCAATTGAATTTCACCCCAGAACAAAATATATCCTTTCCCGGACACTATTATACTTTGCCAGCCACTGCTGGGACACCAGATCTAGGGGATTGCTATTTTGGCAATTGAATTTCACCACCGAAAAATATCTATCCTTTGCCAGACAGCAGACAGTATTATACTTGGCTAGCCACAGCTGGGACACCAGATTCAGGGTATTGCTATTTTGGCAATTGAATTTCACCCCAGAACAATATATACCCTGTTACGGACAGATTTAAACTAGGCCTGCAACAGCTGGAACACCAGACTCAGGGTATTGCTATTTTGGCAATTTAATTTCACCCCAGAACAAAATATATCCTTTGCCGGACACTATTAAACTTGGCCAGCCACAGCTGAAACCACTGATTTATGGTATTGCTATTTTGGCAATTGAATTTCACCCCAGAACAAAATATATCCTTTGCAGGACACTATTAAACTTGGCCAGCCACAGCTTAAACCACTGATTTATGGTATTGCTATTTTGGCAATTGAATTTCACCCCAGAACAAAATATATCCTTTGCCGTACACAATGAAACTTGGCCAGCCACAACTGAAACCAATGATTTATGGTATTGCTATTTTGGCAATTGAATTTCACCCCAGAACAAAATCTATCCTTTGACGGATACTATTAAACTTTTCCAGTCACAGCTGGAACACTAGATTCAGGGTATTGCTATTTTGGCAATTGAATTTCACCACAGAAAATTATCTATCCTTTGTCAGACAGCAGACAGTATTACACTTGGCTAACCATAGCTGGGACACCAGATTTAGGGGATTGCTATTTTGGCAATTGAATTTAACCCCTTAATAAAATATATAAATTTCTATCCTGAGTTTCTAGGGGTGACAATAAGCACAGCCAATCCCCTGATGTAGGATATAGCAAAAAAAAAAAAACACTAGTATTGATGGATTAATGGACCTGGTGGCAGCTTCAAGTCACGAAATCGCCGCCAATCACCCCAGTAAAAAGTGACAGAAAAATGCTCTGTGCAGCCTAAAAACCAGTGAGCAATTAACTAGCAGAAGTTGAATGATTCACAGCTGTAGATCGATCACTTCATTAGGTGCTTTTTCTGACTTTTTCCTGCCTAATCTCGCACTCACAGAAGCTGCGTCCTCTCCCTACACTATTCAGAGCAGTGTGACGTGCGGCGCTACGTGACTCCAGTTTAAATAGAGGCTGGGTCACATGCTGCACTTGGCCAATCACAGCCATGCTATTAGTAGGCATGGCTGTGATGGCTTCTTAGGGCAAGAAGTAAAACGCTAGCTGATTGGCTGCTGTGCAGCCCTTCAGAAAGCGGGAATAAATTGCCGAACAACGGACCCGAACCTGAACTTTTTTGAAAATATTCGGGTCCGTGTCCCGAACACCCCAAAATTCGGTACAAACCTGAACTATGCTCGAACTGTTCGCTCAACACTAGATATCTCCACTTTAAATGAAATGAATACTGATGAAAAGTCTTTCACACAGAAATCCTAACTTAGGCCCCTTTCACACGAGTTTTCCGCGCGTGTGCAATGTGCGACGTGAACGCATAGCACCCGCACTGAATCCTGACCCATTCATTTCAATAGATCTGTGTAAGGGTGTTTTTTTTCACGCATCACTTTTGTGTTGTGTGAAAATCGCAGCATGTTCTATATTCTGAGTTTTTCACGCAGCTCTGACCCCATAGAAGTGAATGTAAGTAAGTGCGGGTGCGATGCATTTTTCACTGATAGTTGCTAGGAGATATTGTTTGTAAAGCTTCAGTTTTTTATCATGCGCGTGAAAAACGCATCAAAACGCATCGCACCTGCGCTGAAAAAACTGAACAACTGAACGCAATCGCAGGCAAAAGTGAATGTCTTTGCCTGCGAAATCGCACGGTTTTCACTGAGCACATCCGAACCTAATCTGGACACGCTTGTGTGAAAGAGGCCTTAAAGGGGTTGCCCGGTATTGTGGACCTTTGTCAAATAATAGTGTACTGACACACACATTATTAACATGCAGGTCCTACCTTTTAAACATATTTGTGAAGCCCAATTTTCACCAGTAAATGCTGGGCCAGAAGTGAAAGTTTCCTTGTCTTCAGCCTCCTCTTCTGCTGCCCACGGAGCACGGTGACGTCACTGGCAGCCTAGATAATTATGCAGAGAGGTCGGAAACTTGGCCGGCCGAGATCGTGATAAGCCCCGCCCCTATGTGTTAAGCCCTGCCCTTCCAGTCCGGTGACCCTCATCGGGAATGGAGCTTCAGAATGAATGGAAGCAGATCACTATGCTCGTTAGCATAGAAAACTCCTCTCATGTAAAAGACTTACTAATGGGGCAGAAGGCTGGATAAAGCATGCATTAATTTGACCACATCACGTTTCACAGGACTAGGGAGCATTCACACAACCGTGGTGTGTTTTGCGGTCCGCAATTTGAGTGTCCTCAAAACACGGATACCGGCAGTGTGCGTTCCACAATTTTGTGGACCGCACATGGCCGGCGCTATATAGAGAATGCCTATTCTTGTCGTGGTTGAGGACAAGAATAGGACATGCTCTTTTTTTTTGTGCAGGGCCGCGGAATGGAACAACGGATGCGGACAGCACACAGTATGCTGTCCGCATCTTTTGCAGCCCCATTGAAATGAATGGGTCTGCATCTGTTCCGCAAAATTGAGGAACGGACGTGGAACAGACGTGGAAGAAAAATAAGTTCGTGTCAATGTTCCCTTAGGCCTCATGCACACAACCGTGTGTGTTTGCGGATCCGGATCACAAATCACGGATGGCGCCCGTGTGCATTCCTGCAATTTGTGGAACGGAACAGGAGGCCCATTATAGAGATGCCTATTCTTGTCTGCAAAAGGACAAGAATAGGACATTCTCTAATTTTTTTTGCTGGGCCACGGAACAGAGCAACAGATGCGACAGCACACGGAGTGCTGCCCGCATCTTTGCGCCCCATTGAAGTAGAATGGGTCTGCACCTGAGCCACAAAATATGCATCTCGGACGCGACAAAACACGGCCGGTGCCTAGACCTAGGCTACTACACCTGCGTAAGGTACAGATCCGCCTGTATTTACACAGACAGATCCGCCTCATGCGCACAACATTTCTATTAGTTCAGAGCGGATCTGTTTGCATTAGTTTTCATGAAAAATTACGTCAAAGCGGATCCGCTTTGACTTACACTGAAGTCAATGGGGCCGAGATCTGTTTTCAAATGCACCATATTGTGTCGTGAACATGGATCGTCCCAATTGACTTACATTGTGGGCAAGCAGAGTTTTGATGCCATTCTTGTCGTGGTTGAGGACAAGAATAGGACATGCTCTTTTTTTTTGTGCAGGGCCGCGGAATGGAACAACGGATGCGGACAGCACACAGTATGCTGTCCGCATCTTTTGCAGCCCCATTGAAATGAATGGGTCTGCATCTGTTCCGCAAAATTGAGGAACGGACGTGGAACAGACGTGGAAGAAAAATAAGTTCGTGTCAATGTTCCCTTAGGCCTCATGCACACAACCGTGTGTGTTTTGCGGATCCGCGGATCTGCAAATCACGGATGGCGTCCGTGTGCATTCCGCAATTTGTGGAACGGAACAGGAGGCCCATTATAGAGATGCCTATTCTTGTCTGCAAAAAGGACAAGAATAGGACATTCTCAATTTTTTTTGCTGGGCCACGGAACAGAGCAACAGATGCGGACAGCACACGGAGTGCTGTCCGCATCTTTTGCGGCCCCATTGAAGTGAATGGGTCTGCACCTGAGCCACAAAATATGCATCTCGGACGCGGACAAAAACAACGGCCGTGTGCCTGAGACCTAAGGCTACTTTCACACCTGCGTTAGGTACAGATCCGTCTGGTATTTACACAGACAGATCCGCACCTATAACGCAAACATTTCTATTAGTTCAGAACGGATCTGTTTGCATTAGTTTTTTTTAAAAATGTCAAAGTCAAAACGGATCCGTTTTGACTTACACTGAAGTCAATGGGGACGGATCTGTTTTCAAATGCACCATATTGTGTCCGTGAACATGGATCCGTCCCAATTGACTTACATTGTGGGCAAGCAGAGTTTTGATGCCTGCCTCCACAATGGAATGGAGGCAAAACGGATGCATTCTGAGCGGATCCTTATCCATTCAGAATGAGTTGGGGCAAAACTGATCCGCTTTGGACCGTTGGTGAGAGCGTGTGATAGATACATGTGAGAGCGTGCCCCTATAGTGTGATGCTGTCAGGTATGTTTATGGATACATGTGGGAGTGTGGCCCTTACAGTGTGATGCTGTCCTATATGTTTATGGATACATGTGGTAGCCTGCCCCTATAGTGTGATGCTGTCCCATACATTTATGGATACATGTGGGAGCGTGCCCCTATAGTGTGATGCTGTCCCATATGTTTATGGATACATGTGGGAGCATGCCCCTAGAGTGCAATGCTGTCCCGTATGTTTATGGATACATGTGGAAGCGTGCCCTATAGTGTGATGCTATCCCGTATGTTTATAGATACATGTGGGAGCATGCCCCTATAGTGTGATGCTGTCCCATACATTTATGGATACATGTGGGAGCGTGCCCCTATAGTGTGATGCTGTCCCATATGTTTGTGGATATGTGTGGTAGCCTGCCCCTATAGTGTGATGCTGTCCCATATGTTTATGGATACATGTGGGAGTGTGCCCCTATAGTGTGATGCTGTCCTGTATGTTTATGGATACATGTGGGAGCCTGCCCCTATAGTGTGATGCTGTCCCATATGTTTATGGATACATGTGGGAGTGTGCCCCTATAGTGTGATGCTGTCCCATATGTTTATGGATACATGTGGGAGTGTGCCCCTATAGTGTGATGCTGTCCCATATGTTTATGGATACATGTGGTAGCCTGCCCCTATAGTGTGATGCTGTCCCATATGTTTATGGATACATGTGGTAGCCTGCCCCTATAGTGTGATGCTGTCCTGTATGTTTATGGATACATGGGGGAGCGTGCCCCTATAGTGTGATGCTGTCCCATATGTTTATGGATATTTGTGGGAGTGTGCTCCTATAGTGTGATGCTGTCCCATACATTTATGGATACATGTGGGAGCGTGCCCCTATAGTGTGATGCTGTCCCATATGTTTATGGATACATGTGGGAGCATGCCCCTATAGTTTGATGCTATCAGGTATGTTAATGGATACATGTGGGAGCGTGCCCCTATAGTGTGATGATGTCAGGTATGTTAGTATTTTATGTTAGTTCACTGTCTGCCTCTATTGCCTCTGGGCTCTGCAAACATTGAGCACATGACATTGGCCAGAGACTAGGAGGAGTTTATGGGGGAGGAATATGAGGCAGGAGGATGCATATATATGAGGGGGGTGGATCAATGGAGGAGTGGATGATGTGCAGGAGGCATGAATATGTATGAGAGGGGTGGGGGCAGGGATAGGATGTTACACTGTAGAAACCAGGAGATGCTGTGCTGTGCTGGGACCCACAGTGCGGTGCGGCAGGAAGTGATGGCACAGATAAACAGACATGTAAACAATCTGTAGGAGCCATGCTCCAGTGTGATAGCTACCTAAAACCATCTTGGGAACATAGACTTGGCTACTAAAGGTTAGTAAGATTTAAAAAAAAATATAAGTTTGATCCCGGACAACCCCTTTAACCCCTTAAGGACGCAGGGCGTATGGGTACGCCCTGGTGTCCTGGTACTTAAGGACTCAGGACATACCTGAACGTCCTGAGAATTTCCGATCACCGCTGAGCATGTGAGCATTGTTTTATGTCGGTATTTCATGGTTTATATACACCAAGAGGAATCAGGTCCATATGTTAATACAAGAGCCAATAATAACTAGTACAACAACTAGTACCCCTTTTTAATAGATTTTATATTATTGAGTTACAATAAATAATACTATATATATTTATACCAGATGGTGATTGCCTACTTTTATTTTTCTACAATCGTTAATACAATTTCAGATGACTAGGTGAATCATCCTAAAAGCTGAGCACCTCTATCATAGACCTAGGTATAGGTGAGCCACAGGATATTTGCTAGGTATTAGGCCTTATTCACACGACCGTATGGCTTTTTCAGTTTTTTTCGGATCAGTTTTTCAGTTTTTTGCTTCCGTTGTGTTTCCGTTTCGGTTCCGTTTTTACGTTCTGTTTTTCCGTATGGCATATACAGTATACAGTAATAACATAGAAAAAATTGGGCTGGTCTTAAAATTTTCAATAGATGGTTCCGCAAAAAACGTAACCGAAACGGAAGACATACGGATGCACTTCCATATGCCTTCCGTTTTTTTTGCGGACCCATTGACTTGAATGGAGCCACTGAACGTGATTTGCGGACAAAAATAGGACATGTTCTATATTTAAGCGGAGCGGAAAAACGGAAACGGAAGGCATACGGAGACACTTCAGTATTTTTGCGGTCCCATTGAAGTGAATAGTTCAGTATACTGTCAGTATACTGAACTGAAAAAACGACCAGTATACGGTCCGCAAAATACTGTGGTGTGAATGAGGCCTTACTATGTATTATAGAAGTAGAGAAATTGAAACTTGGAAAATTGCATATTTTTTTATAAATAAAAATTAAAATTTTCGACTCCATTTACCACTTTCATGAAGTACAATATGTGACGAAAAAACAATCTCAGAATGGCCTGGATAAGTAAAAGCGTTTTAAAGTTATCACCACATAAAGTGACACTGGTCAGATTTGCAAAAAATGGCCTGGTCCTTAAGGTGAAATAAGGCTGCGTCCTTAAAGGGACCAACCAGGTTTGGTCTTACCGTGTCTAATTTATTCTTAGATAAATAGTGGGTAAAGATGTCTACCAAATGGGGTAATTGTATAGTACTCTCCAGATAATACATGTAGGCTGGTCCCTGATGGAGCCATGGTGCAAGTATCCTGTGTTGTCAAATTATGTACTTGACCCTATTACAACCCTATAAAGGGGGCCTTATTAATCCCTGCCTAACACACATAGAGAACCTGTCCCGATACTGGGCGACCTTGTAAGGAACCTAGTCCTAATGCAGTCATAAGCCCTGTTAATGTTCCTCACTCCTATTCCGACATTACATGTTTGGTCCCAAATCAAGGAACTCTTCAGGGGATTAAGTGTAATATGTCACCAAAAAGGTAAATGGGCAAGTAATGGTAAAAGTTTCCAAGAGAAAACTGCGTTACAAGGGGCACAATTGCGTGTAAGTGCCAGTGGGACCTAAGCAGTGAAATACATGGCCAAGGTTCCAAACAATAACTATTCCAGGGAGCCCATTAACAAGTCAGGAGGGGGCACCAATTCCGTTATTTACACAGAGAAAAGTTACAGCAGGTAATACAGTATTACAAGTGGCCAGTGCCCACCATATATAAACAGTTAAGGCCATACCTGTTGGTGATTTGATCAGAACTAAGACGAATTGTAGTGCTGAAGTATCATTTGAAAAAGAATCTGACATTGTCACCAATAGATTAAAACAAAATAGATATCCAAATTGTATGTTTATGCCAGCTAGAGGTTTGGTAGAACGAAGAAATACAGTAGATTTACTAGATAGATAACTATCTATCCAAACCAGTTGTGGTGAAATTACAGTACAATAATCAGATTGTGGAAATCATGAATATAATTCCTAATTACCAATGTTCATGAATGATGGGATATTATTAGTGATGAGAGAGCATGCTCGAGCATCGCTATGCTCGGCACATGGTGGTACTCGGCCGAGTACCTCATCTGCTCAAGCAGAATGCTCGAGTCTCCGCCCGCACGTTTTGCGGGTTTTAAGCAGCCAATAAAGGTGCAGGTAAGTACTGCCTTCACTGTAATGCCAGTTAACAATGTTACCTGCTGGCATTACAGTGATTGGCTGGCCGGAACGTGTCATCGGAGGTTATAAAGCACCCGATGACGCATGTTCGGCTCAAACGTAGTCAGGGAGAGCATCGGGTAGGAAGGGAAAGACAGAGCAGGGAGCAAATTTAAGCAATTTTAGTTACAGAAAGCTTTTCAAAGGCCCAAAAGTCCTTTTAAGGACTACTGTGTGTGTGTTTTAGATTAACAATATATTTAACAGCAGTGTCAGGGACACGTGCTAAGGAAAGGACAGATAGTGCAGGGAGGGAATCTTGCTATATTTAATACCAAAAGATTTTCAAATAACTCCAAGTCTTTTTAGGGCTACTGTGTGTGTTTCACAGCAGCAAGATATTTTTATTTTATAACTATTAGTGACATATACTGTACATCATCCTCAGACTGTGTCTTTTATAATCTGGGTCACATCTAGTGTCCATAATCTCTGGTGTTCTCCGTAACCAATACTGTCCTGCATCCTAAAACACTGTCTGTATTACAAATTCCAATAATCTGGTCCTCATATAGTGTCCGTAATCTGTGGTGTTCTATAACCAATACTGAACTGAATCTGAAAACGCTGTGTATATTACAATTTCCATTAATGTGGGCCTAGTAAAGTGTCCACAATCTGTGGGTTTTGTATCCCATACTGAACTGAATCTGAAAAAAGTGTTTATATTACAATTTCCATTAATCTGGGCCTAGTAAAGTTTCCACAATCTGTGGGTTTTTGTATCCCATACTGAACTTCCGATCATGCTCCAGTGACGGAATTAAGGGTGGCGCGTTGTCCTTGTAGCGGGGATCAAGCAGGGTGGCCACCCAGTAATCAGCATTGGTTAGAATATGGGCAACTTGGCGGTCTTTGCGCAGGCACTGCAGCTTGTAGTCGCTTATGTGTGCCAGACTGCCCAGAAGCAACCACAAGCTGTCCTCTGTTGAAGGTGTATAGTCTGTGTTCTCTGTACCCCCCTCTTAATCAGCTCATTAGCATATGGATTAAAAGTACTTTTTCTTCACAATAAAGCAACAGATCACCAAGTGGTAGGTATCATTATATTCAGCAGAGTGAGCCCTACAAGGCAGCATGCATGGTTTATCAGTGAATTTCCTGGTGACAGGTTCCCTTTAAGGTTTTTAAAAGTTTCCATCTCCACCAGTCGTAATCACAGCATTTCATAGGCCAAGAATTTTGAAATGCTGACATTCAGGGCCAGGGATCGCTGGTGGGTAGGGGGGTACTTCCTCTTTCTCTCAAGTGTTTGGGGATGGACAGCTGAACGCTTCCATGGGACAGTGCGGAGATGCTTGGTGATGGTGATGGTGACGGTGGTGGAGGTGGTGGTGTTGCTGCCACATCCTCTGTTTGCGGGGTGGCAGGTGCCACTGACTGTAACTCCAGAGGAGGAGGAAGAGGCCAAGACTGTAGCAGAAGAGGGAGCAGGAGGAGCCTGAGATCTTTTGTGGTTTTTGAGGTGTGTACACCACTGCAGCTCGTGCTTTGCATTTAGATGCCTGGTCATGCAGGAGGTGCTCAGGTTTAGAACATTTATGCCTTGCTTTAGGCTATAATTGCACAGAGTGCAAACCACCCGCATCTTGTTGTCAGCACATCGTCTGAAGAACTGCCATGCTAGGGAACTTCTTGGAGCTGGCTTTGGTGTGCTCAGTCACTTGTTGCAGTGGGCAGTAGCAGGCGTACTGGCTGGGGGATGGCTACTCTGTTTTTGTACACTGCTCCCTCTTTTGCTGTGTGGCTGGCGCTGTGTGACCACCACCTCTATCTCCAAACTGCACACGTCACTCACATGACCTTGATTCCATGTGGGGTCTAGAACCTCATCATCCTCCACATCATATTCCACCCACACTTCATCCCTGCCCTCCTTGCCTATCTGCACACTGCAGAAAGCCACAGAAGTTGGCACCTGTATTTCCTCATCATCAGGTCCTCCCATGTCCACTTCCTAAAACATGGGCATCAGTGCACTCAATCTCTTCTACTTCTGGGGCAGGGCTAGGTGGATGGCCCATGGAGACCCTGCCAGTAGAGTCATCAAAAGTATAAGAGACTGCTGCATGACTTTTAGCTCAGACTGCTTGCCGGATTTGCAAGGGGATGAGGTGAAAGATAGATGCCCGTGGGCTGCAGGTGCCAACACCCCTTTGCTCGGTTTTCCTTCCTTTGAGGGATATCTGGCTTTCATTGTGTTGTAGACCCATAACTGGGGCTCCACATTTATTTTGCATATTCCTGTTTCCCAGGGAGCTTTGCACTTCGGATTGCTGTGTTGAGACTCTCAAGTGAGGCTCCGCAGTGTTTTTGTAGCTGGTCTCCCTGAGATCAGCTATTGTTGGGTTTGAGTAGTCTCCGAGGCATTGCTCCCGGTTAGCCAGAATCCTACTCCGCACTGATGAGGGGCAACACCTCGAAACAGCTGTCTGTGGATGGATAACTGGCTTAGGTTTTCCCTGTCACATCCTTAAAGCTTGTAAAAAGCGGGATCTTGACATAGGAGCCACTTAATATGGTGGATTTGGTGATCTCTGTAATGGAGACACCCCTTTGCTCGGTTTTCCTTCCTTTGAGGATATCTGGCTTTCATTGTGTTGTAGACCCATAACTGGGGCTCCACATTTATTTTGCATATTCCTGTTTCCCAGGGAGCTTTGCACTTCGGATTGCTGTGTTGAGACTCTTAAGTGAGGCTCCGCGGTGTTTTTGTAGCTGGTCTCCCTGAGATCAGCTATTGTTGTGTTTGAGTAGTCTCCGAGGCATTGCTCCCGGTTAGCCAGAATCCTACTCCGCACTGATGAGGGCAACACCCTGAAACAGCTGTCTGTGGATGGATACCTAGCTTAGGTTTTCCCTGTCACATCCTTAAAGCTTGTAAAAAGCGGGATCTTGACATAGGGGCCACTTAATATGGTGGATTTGGTGATCTCTGTAATGGAGACACCCCTTTGCTCAGTTTTCCTTCCTTTGAGGATATCTGGCTTTCATTGTGTTGTAGACCCATAACTGGGGCTCCACATTTTATTTGCATATTCCTGTTTCCCAGGGAGCTTTGCACTTCGGATTGCTGTGTTGAGACTCTTAAGTGAGGCTCCGCGGTGTTTTGTAGCTGGTCTCCCTGAGATCAGCTATTGTTGTGTTTGAGTAGTCTCCGAGGCATTGCTCTTGGTTAGCCAGAATCCTACTCCGCACTGATGAGGGGTAACACCCCGAAACAGCTGTCTGTGGATGGATAACTGGCTTAGGGTTTCCCCGTCACATCCTTAAAGCTTGTTAAAAAAGCGGGATCTTGACATAGGGGCCACTTAATATGGTGGATTTGGTGATCTCTGTAATGGAGACACCCCTTTGCTCAGTTTTCCTTCCTTTGAGGGGTATCTGGCTCTCATTGTGTTGTAGACCCATAACTGGGGCTCCACATTCATTTTGCATATTCCTGTTTCCCAGGGAGCTTTGCACTTCGGATTGCTGTGTTGAGACTCTTAAGTGAGGCTCCGCGGTGTTTTGTAGCTGGTCTCCCTGAGATCAGCTATTGTTGTGTTTGAGTAGTCTCCGAGGCATTGCTCCCGGTTAGCCAGAATCCTACTCCACACTGATGAGGGCAACACCCCGAAACAGCTGTCTGTGGATGGATACCTAGCTTAGGTTTTCCCTGTCACATCCTTAAAGCTTGTAAAAAGCGGGATCTTGACATAGGGGCCACTTAATATGGTGGATTTGGTGATCTCTGTAATGGAGACACCCCTTTGCTTGGTTTTCCTTCCTTTGAGGATATCTGGCTTTCATTGTGTTGTAGACCCATAACTGGGGCTCCACATTTATTTTGCATATTCCTGTTTCCCAGGGAACTTTGCACTTCGGATTGCTGTGTTGAGACTCTTAAGTGAGGCTCCGCAGTGTTTTGTAGCTGGTCTCCCTGAGATCAGCTATTGTTGTGTTTGAGTAGTCTCCGAGGCATTGCTCCCGGTTAGCCAGAATCCTACTCCACACTGATGAGGGCAACACCCTGAAACAGCTGTCTGTGGATGGATACCTAGCTTAGGTTTTCCCTGTCACATCCTTAAAGCTTGTAAAAAGCGGGATCTTGACATAGGGGCCACTTAATATGGTGGATTTGGTGATCTCTGTAATGGAGACACCCCTTTGCTTAGTTTTCCTTCCTTTGAGGGATATCTGGCTTTCATTGTGTTGTAGACCCATAACTGGGGCTCCACATTTATTTGCATATTCCTGTTTCCCAGGGAGCTTTGCACTTCGGATTGCTGTGTTGAGACTCTTAAGTGAGGCTCCGCGGTGTTTTGTAGCTGGTCTCCCTGAGATCAGCTATTGTTGTGTTTGAGTAGTCTCCGAGGCATTGCTCCCGGTTGGCCAGAATCCTACTCTACACTGATGAGGGCAACACCCTGAAACAGCTGTCTGTGGATGGATAACTGGCTTAGGTTTTCCCTGTCACATCCTTAAAGCTTGTAAAAAGTGGGATCTTGACATAGGGGCCACTTAATATGGTGGATTTGGTGATCTCTGTAATGGAGACACCCCTTTGCTCAGTTTTCCTTCCTTTGAGGATATCTGGCTTTCATTGTGTTGTAGACCCATAACTGAATCTAATACAAAAAAACTAGAGACCCTATTAAGGGAGGGTTCCATAGCAACAAACAAACTTTGCTCAATTGAGCTCAATTCACCACTTTTACCCTTAATATTTAAATCAGTAAAACTTCACTTTTATTAGTAGTTCTCTAAAAATGTTTGTGAGTTTTGACACACTTGTTAAAACTACTGCTCAATTTGCACACTGCTATCGCACAGGTTGCTAGTGGTAACGGAGGGTGTGCACTACCCTCCTAACCTTCCCACAAGTTTGCAATCAGTGTATAACTACCTGCCTGACTAATCCTGCAAGGTACTCGGTGCTGTGAACATACACCCTAAAGTAAATAACTGTTTCCTACTGTTTCCTACTCAGTGTTTAGCAACTCGAGCAGAGCTAAAACCAACAGATTCTGTCCCCCAACATGTTTCACCAGATAAACTGGCATCTTCAGGGAAAGGACAGACTTGAAACACCATGCTGAACACTCCTATTTATAGTTTGTAATCCTATAATTGGCCAATAGTACCATTGGCATTAGACTGACAGTTTAAAGAGCCAGTGAACTGGTCAGGTTTAAATTTATTGGTTGAATCATTGGATGCCTGCCAGATAACGTGCTGCGCAGACCCAAGCTGCGCAAACACTTATTCCACACTCAAGTTGGATGACTGGTTATTGAGTAACTACCAGATAATGTGCTGCGCAGACCCTTGCTGCGCTAACACTTATTCTGTAGTCAGGTAAAAGCTACTCACTATATATGAATCACCCAGCAGCCCCTGCCAAGTCTGCCACACTGCGACTACACAAGCGCTGATACCACTAGTTCTTACATACTACCAACATGGACGATCCCTGTTTACACACATATAATCAGGGGCAAAGCATGTAGAGGATATAAAAAAAAAAAAAATATTTGAAAAAAAAAAAATTTTTAAAAAACCCATAACTGAGGCTCCACATTTATTTTGCACTTTCAGCAGGGGACTGGGTGGGAGACAATGTGAGGGAACTGCAGGCACTGTCAGCCACCCAATCTACTACCGCCTCTACTTGTTCTGGCCTCACCATTCATACACCAGTATTCGGGCCTACAAAATAACGCTGAACGTTCTGTCGCCTATGCGCACCTGAGGAATGTGTTTCATTTGGGCGTATAGCTGGCATAGATCAACCACGTTCTCTCCCTTTAACAGGAGCTCCACCAGCACCAGCAGCACAGCAACCAGGGCGACGTTCCGTATTTGATGCTCTCCTCATTCTTTGAGGATTGATTAACTATATTAATTTTCCTGTCATGTATGCTGTACAGGTGTACCTCACACAAATAATGGGTATATGTCACCCAAGGAACTTACAGACGTATTTATTATATTAATTTCCCTGTCACATATGCAGTGCAGGTATACCTCACACCAAAAATAGATATATGTCACCCACTGAACTAACAGACGGATTAACTATATTAATTTCCCTGTCATGTATGCAGTGCAGGTATACCTCACACAAAAAATGGGTATATGTCACCCAACAAACTAACAGACGGATAAACTATATTAATTTCCCTGTCATGGTTGCAGTACAGGTGTACCTCACACCAAAAATGGATATATGTCACCCACCGATCTAACAGACGGATTAACTATATTAATTCCCTGTCACGGATGCAGTGCAGGTCTACTTCACACAAAAAATGGGTATATGTCACCCACCAAACTAACAGACGGATTAACTATATTAATTTCCCTGTCACCGATGCGGTGCAGGCATACCTCACACAAAAAATGGGTTTATGTCACCCACCGAACTAACAGACGGATTAACTATATTAATTTCCCTGTCATGGATGCAGTACAGGTGTACCTCACACCAAAAATGGATATATGTCAGCCCACCGATCTAACAGACGGATTAACTATATTAATTCCCCTGTCACTGATGCAGTGCAGGTGTACCTCACACAAAAAATGGGTATATGTCAACCACTGATCTACCAGACGGAGTAACTATATTATTTTCTCTGTCATGCGTGCAGTGCAGGTGTACCTCACACCAAAAATGGGTATGTCACCCACCAAACTAATAGACAGATTAACTATTATATTTTTATGTCAGGGGTACACAGATGGTGAATTGCACCCCAAAAAAATCACTATAGGTCACCCACAGAAAAAATGGCCAGGTTAGATTCCTAACACTCTCCCTCAATTTAGCTGCTTGCTTTCTGTCCCTGTACTACTCAGAGCTGATGGGCGGTGCTACACGTGGTCCAGCTTGTATAGAGGCTGGGTCATATGATGCACCGGCCAATAACAGCCATGCCATTACTAGGCATGGCTGTTATGGTTTCTAAGTGCACACAGCTTAAAAGCTTGTTGATTTGCTGCCCTGCAGCCTTTCAACAAGCTTTATTAAATGCCCGAACACGAACCCAAACTTTTGCTGTAGAGTTCGGGTTCGCTCAACACTAACTCTTAATAAAAAGGGGTAGCACATGAAATACTGTATCAATTTGGTATCACCGTAATTGTATTATCCCACAGTATAGAGTTATCATATTAAATATACCACATGGAGAACCCCATAAAAAATAAAAATAAAAATCACTGACAGAATTGCAAGTTTTGCTTACTTCACCTCCCAAGAAATTAACAGCGATCAAAAAGTAATTTGTACCCAATAATGGTACCACTAACAATTACAGATTGTCCCACAAAAAATAAGACCCCTCTCATCTTAAAAAAAAAAAAATGGTGGCTCTTAGAAATTCCACGTACAAAAATCCAGGTGCTGCTTCTTCTCGAAAAAAGTGAAGTCCAGCTCACCCATTCATTTGCTCCAACTAGATTCCCCTGATGCACGGAGGTGTAGGTAAGACCTGGATACGGCTGTAAGGAAAATGAAGGAAACTCCAGCATCTAGTTCACGAGTATCTTCTTTTTATTGACAGTGTTGATGATACAGCGGCAATAAAATGTATCTTCTCACATCCTCAAACAGTCAAGTGACTGTTTGAGGATGTGAGAAGATACATTTTATTGCCGCTGTATCATCAACACTGTCAATAAAGAGAAGATACTCGTGAACTAGATGCTGGAGTTTCCTTCATTTTCCTTACTGCTGCTTCTCTCCTCTGTATGCTGCCAAAGTTTATTCTTTTGTTACTCATTGTGAAAATGAAAGATTTGGGGCTAAATAAATATTTTATTGGAAAATAATTTTCATTTTCACAACCAAGTATTTCTAAATGTTATGAGGCACTTGGGTCAAGGCACTCACTGCACCATTCAAATACATCCTTGAGGGATGTAATAAAAAAATGGGGTCACATTTTGGGGGGTTAGGTTCACTGTAGGTGTACCTCATGGTCTCTTCAAATTTTACATGGCAACTGAAAACCATTCCAGCAAAATCTGCCCTCCAAAAACCACATGGCACACCTTCCCTTCTGATCACTGCCATGTGGTAGATAGAAGAGTAATAAATATTGAGGGCTTTTGCTGTTAACCTTTGCTGTTTTACAGGAAAAAATGATTAAAATGGAAAATCAGCACAAACATGCAATTCACAATCTATCTTAAAAATGTAGTAAATTGATAACTTTTCCAATTTTGTTGTAAATTTTAGATTTTTTAGAATAAAGATGTAGCATATTGAGCCAAACTTACCACTAATGTGAAGTACTATGAGTCACAAGAAAACAATCTTAGAATCGCTTGGATAAGAAAAAGCGCTCCAGAGTTATTTTCACATAAAGTGACAAATGTCAGGTTTGAAAAATTAGGTGTTAGCATTTGGTCCAAACTGGCTTTTGCTGGAAGGGCTTAAAATGTAGATTCAGACTAAAACAGTTTACTGTACTAGTCATACAAAAATGGTCATAACCAGATGGGCAAAGAAGTACCAAAAGCAAAGGATGACAATGGATGGTCAAGAGCATATCAAACAGCAGGAACATGATGCAAGAACAAGCTAGTGAGCCCAAAGACTATCACTGGTACCATATGAGATTTAAATAGATAGCCAGGTTCAGGGACCATAACTCTAATTGATGTGGTGACCTGACTATCCACAGGTCAACCACTCAACCAAAAGGTAATAGGACAGACAGGCTATCATTTAGCCCACTGGCTATCTCCCCAGTGTAAGTGCGCAGCAGGGAAAAGCAGAGCAGCCATGTCACTAAAGGGGCATGGCTCAGCAGAATATCTCACCTGGCCATGCCGAAGCAGAGGATCAGGCCATTGGAGCCCGGACAGGTATGTTTCTTTCAAAAGCACAGCATTTCAGATGTAAGACTGCTACTTTCCTTTTCTAAAATGCTAGAAATAGGATATAGAGTCATAAATTGTGTCAGTATAATTATAGTTCACTTCTTTTTCCCATAAATTCCTCTCAATATTAGTTAAGTCTGGTATTTATAGTAACCTTCTTTTTCAAATTTACAATATTTAGATTTAAGCAAATTTACATTTCTAATATGGTTTTGTTTGCTAATTTATCAAGCTATATATGCTGAATGCATTATCTATTTTTAGATTAACACAAGTTAATATTTGGTATTTCAATCTCAAATAATTATTCTTCTCGCTGTCCTCTCTTGATTGCTGTGTAATTAACAGTAGAGACATAGGGGCCTTACTTCATGTGACAGATATTTGTTTAACTATTATATTTTTATGTCAGGGGTACACAGATGGTGAATTGCACCCCCAAAAAAATCACTATAGGTCACCCACAGAAAAAAATGGCCAGGTTAGATTCCTAACACTCTCCCTCAATTTAGCTGCTTGCTTTCTGTCCCTGCACTACTCAGAGCTGATGGGCGGTGCTACACGTGGTCCAGCTTGTATAGAGGCTGGGTCACATGATGCACCGGCCAATAACAGCCATGCCATTACTAGGCATGGCTGTTATGGTTTCTAAGTGCACACAGCTTAAAAGCTTGTTGATTTGCTGCCCTGCAGCCTTTCAACAAGCTTTATTAAATGCCCGAACACGAACCCAAACTTTTGCTGTAGAATTCGGGTTCGCTCAACACCAACTCTTAATAAAAAGGGGTAGCACATGAAATACTGTATCAATTTGGTATCACCGTAATTGTATCATCGCACAGTATAGAGTTATCATATTAAATATACCACATGGAGAACCCCATAAAAAATAAAAATAAAAATCACTGACAGAATTGCAAGTTTTGCTTACTTCACCTCCCAAGAAATTAACAGCGATCAAAAAGTAATTTGTACCCAATAATGGTACCACTAAAAATTACAGATTGTCCCACAAAAAATAAGACCCCTCTCATCTTAAAAAAAATAAAAAAAATGGTGGCTCTTAGAAATTCCACGTACAAAAATCCAGGTGCTGCTTCTTCTCCTCTGTATGCTGCCAAAGTTTATTCTTTTGTTACTCATTGTGAAAATAAAAGATTTGGGGCTAAATAAATATTTTATTGGAAAATAATTTTCATTTTCACAACCAAGTATTTCTAAATGTTATGAGGCACTTGGGTCAAGGCACTCACTGCACCATTCAAATACATCCTTGAGGGATGTAATAAAAAAAATGGGGTCACATTTTGGGGGGGTTGGGTTCACTGTAGGTGTACCTCATGGTCTCTTCAAATTTTACATGGCAACTGAAAACCATTCCAGCAAAATCTGCCCTCCAAAAACCACATGGCACACCTTCCCTTCTGATCACTGCCATGTGGTAGATAGAAGAGTAATAAATATTGAGGGCTTTTTGCTGTTAACCTTTGCTGTTTTACAGGAAAAAATGATTAAAATGGAAAATCAGCACAAACATGCAATTCACAATCTATCTTAAAAATGTAGTAAATTGATAACTTTTCCAATTTTGTTGTAAATTTTAGATTTTTTAGAATAAAGATGTAGCATATTGAGCCAAACTTACCACTAATGTGAAGTACTATGAGTCACAAGAAAACAATCTTAGAATCGCTTGGATAAGAAAAAGCGCTCCAGAGTTATTTTCACATAAAGTGACAAATGTCAGGTTTGAAAAATTAGGTGTTAGCATTTGGTCCAAACTGGCTTTTGCTGGAAGGGCTTAAAATGTAGATTCAGACTAAAACAGTTTACTGTACTAGTCATACAAAAAATGGTCATAACCAGATGGGCAAAGAAGTACCAAAAGCAAAGGATGACAATGGATGGTCAAGAGCATATCAAACAGCAGGAACATGATGCAAGAACAAGCTAGTGAGCCCAAAGACTATCACTGGTACCATATGAGATTTAAATAGATAGCCAGGTTCAGGGACCATAACCTAATTGATGTGGTGACCTGACTATCCACAGGTCAACCACTCAACCAAAAGGTAATAGGACAGACAGGCTATCATTTAGCCCACTGGCTATCTCCCCCAGTGTAAGTGCGCAGCAGGGAAAAGCAGAGCAGCCATGTCACTAAAGGGGCATGGCTCAGCAGAATATCTCACCTGGCCATGCCGAAGCAGAGGATCAGGCCATTGGAGCCCGGACAGATATGTTTCTTTCAAAAGCACAGCATTTCAGATGTAAGACTGCTACTTTCCTTTTCTAAAATGCTAGAAATAGGATATAGAGTCATAAATTGTGTCAGTATAATTATAGTTCACTTCTTTTTTCCCATACATTCCTCTCAATATTAGTTAAGTCTGGTATTTATAGTAACCTTCTTTTTCAAATTTACAATATTTAGATTTAAGCAAATTTACATTTCTAATATGGTTTTGTTTGCTAATTTATCAAGCTATATATGCTGAATGCATTATCTATTTTAGATTAACACAAGTTAATATTTGGTATTTCAATCTCAAATAATTATTCTTCTCGCTGTCCTCTCTTGATTGCTGTGTAATTAACAGTAGAGACATAGGGGCCTTACTTCATGTGACAGATATTTGTTTAAAATATCGGTGTGCTGCATACATTAACATTTCTTTATCCAGCTGTCTCTTAAGTGGGAGTGTAAAAATAATTGTACCATTTCTAATGTGCTGTGCTGCAGATAAACCCTAAAGGAAATCACTGAGTTACAGGATCGGTAGAATGAAAGCACAGAAGAACAGTGTATGTTTGACAGATACCTGCAGATTAATTGTATCCTAAATGAATATTAATTTTAATCAGGAGTTTTCAAATGTTCATTTAACTTTTGTATACTTTTGAAGAATGACAAAAAAATAAGCACAATATTAAACTTTACTTCACAAAACAGGGTAATATATCTGATTATGAAGTCATTTGTCCACAGTGGGGTAGAATATTAAGACTGGCGTACAGTTACACAGCTTTAATTCACATTACCTCTCTTTTAAAATGTTGTAAAAAGGAGGAAGTATGCTCTACCTGGACTGAAGCAACATTTAGATAGCTAATACATGTTAAAAAAACACTCATATGAATGCTAAGACCCAGAACGATTAAGGGCTTCGATATACCTGCTTCCACAAAATATTGATTAAGGGATTTGATATACCTGTTTCCACGAATATTGATAGAGGGCTGCAATATACCTGCTTCCACAAAATACTGATGAAGGGGTTCCAATATATCTGTTTCCACCAAATATTGATTGAGGCCTGTGATATACCTGCTTCCACAAAATACCGACTAAGGGGTTTGATATACCTGTTTCCACCAAATATTGATTGAGGCCTGCGAGATACCTGCTTCCACAAAATACTGATTAAGGGGTTCGATTTAACTGTTTCCACCAAATATTGATAGAGGGCTGCGATATACCTGCTTCCACAAAATACTGATTAAGGGGTATGATACATCTGCGTCTACAAAATACTGATTGAGGGCTGCGATATACCTGTTTTCACAAAATACTAATTAAGGGGTTTGATATACCTATTTCCACCAAATATTGATTGAGGCCTGTGATATTCCCTGCTTCCACAAAATACCGATTAAGGGGTTTGATATATCTGTTTCCACCAAATATTGATTGAGGCCTGTGATATACCTGCTTCCACAAAATACCGACTAAGGGGTTTGATATACCTGTTTTCACCAAATATTGATTGAGGCCTGCGAGATACCTGCTTCCACAAAATACTGATTAAGGGGTTCGATTTAACTGTTTCCATCAAATATTGATAGAGGGCTGCGATATACCTGCTTCCACAAAATACTGATTAAGGGGTATGATACATCTGCGTCTACAAAATACTAATTGAGGGCTGCGATATACCTGCTTTCACAAAATACTAATTAAGGGGTTTGATATACCTATTTCCACCAAATATTGATTGAGGCCTGTGATATACCTGCTTCCACAAAATACAGATTGGGGGTTTGATATATCTGTTTCCACCAAATATTGATTGAGGCCTGTGATATACCTGCTTCCACAAAATACAGACTAAGGGGTTTGATATACCTGTTTTCACCAAATATTGATTGAGGCCTGCGAGATACCTGCTTCCACAAAATACTGATTAAGGGGTTCGATTTAACTGTTTCCACCAAATATTGATAGAGGGCTGCGATATACCTGCTTCCATAAAATACTGATTAAGGGGTTCGATATACCTGTTTCCACCAAATTTTGATTAAGGCCTGCACTATACCTCCTTCCACAAAATACTGATTAAGGGGTTCGATATACCTGTTTCCAGCAAATATTGACTGATGCCTGCGAGATACCTGCTTCCACAAAATACTGATTAAGGGGTTTGATATACCTGCTTCCACAAAATACTGATTGAGGGCTGCGATATACCTGCTTCCACAAAATACTGATTAGGGGTTCGATATACCTGTTTCCATCAAATATTGATTTAAGCCTGCGAGATACCTGCCTCCTCAAAATACTGGTTAAGAGGTTTGATATACCTGTTTCCATTAAATATTCATACAGTGCTGCGATATACCTGCTTCCCCAAATTACTGATTAAGGGGTTTGATATACCTGCTTCCACAAAATACTGATTGAGGGCTGTGATATACCTGATTCCACAAAAAACTAATTAAGGGGTTCGATATACCTGTTACCACCAAATATTGATTGAGGCCTGCAATATACCTGCTTCCACAAAATACTGATTAAGGGGTTTGATACACCTGCTTCTACAAAATACTGATTGAGGGCTACAATATACTTGCTTCCACAAAATACTGATTAAGGGTTCAATATACCTGTTTCCACCAAATATTGATTGAGGCCTGCGATATACCTGCTTCCACAAAGTACTGTATATACAGTAGACAAGGGCCATTCTTTGTTCTGGGTGGTGGTGGATATGTGTGGGCTGGCTCGAGGAAATTCAATTACAGGTCACAGGTGTTATTTCTCTGAGATCATGCCTCAATAATTTATAGAAATGGGAGGTAGTCCACCATGTCGTGACCTAGGCGAGTCATGATCCCCCTGCTG
This sequence comes from Bufotes viridis, assembly GCA_033119425.1. Lineage (NCBI taxonomy): Eukaryota > Metazoa > Chordata > Amphibia > Anura > Bufonidae > Bufotes > Bufotes viridis. The sequence continues at coordinate 180,396,045 of CM065590.1, forward strand.
CGCTGTCCTTTTGAACTAACTAGCAGCAGTTCAATCATTCACAGCTGTAGATCGATCCAGTTCATTAGGTGCTGTTGCTGACTTTTCCCTGCCTAATCTCACCCTCACAGAAGCTGCGTCCTCTACACTAATCAGAGCAGTGTGGCGTGCGGCGCTACGTGACTCCAGCTTAAATAGAGGCTGGGTCACATGCTGCACTTGGCCAATCACAGCCATGCCATTAGTAGGCATGGCTGTGATGGGCTGCTTAGAACAGAGAAGTAAACGTAGCTGATTGGCTGCTGTGCAGCCCTTCAGAAAGCGGGGAAGTAATCACTCAAACAACGGGCGGAACTTTTGTCAAGTTCGGGTTCAGTGATCCATGTCGGGTTGGGCCCAAAATTTTGTACGCGAACCCGAACTATGCTCGAACTCAACACTAGTCAGCAATCAATCACCGAGCGGCGCAGAAGCTGAATGTGCTCCTGTCTAAGTTGATTAGATTTCCAAGTGGTGACTCTGCGCCTTTCAAAGAACTGATGGCTTGTATGCGAGGCCTAGTGGAGAGTCCCAAGCCATCATTTCTTTACCTTAAAGGCATGTACCAAACCTGAACACACAGAGTAGAGACAGTAGGTGGGGAGGTCCTTGAGGCATGTCGGTGTCTGCCACAGTGCACTGCAGTGCCAATGTGTGGAGCTGTGACTACTGGCAGGGACAATACATGTCCTTTATGGCCCACTGGTGAAAATGGTTCCTGCACAGCCACTACCTGCAACTTGGCCAGGTGATGCCGCTTCCGCATCCACATTGCAGCGCCGTTGGTCCTATGACAATGTCCCCCTCTGCCTCCTCATCCCCACCGTGTCCTCAGCCTCCACTGCATACCACATGTACAGGGCATGGCGGTGTCACGCTGTTCTGCACCTCGTTTCCCTGGGCGAATAGAGGCACACAGGGGAGGAACTGTTCCATGTCCTTCATCAAGAAATCGAATCTTGGCTTTCTCGCGACAACTCAAAATCAGAACCATGGTGACCGACAACTGAAAGAACATTGTGTCGGCACTGCGTCCAAAGTGGGGCTGAGCCATGAGACCTGCATGGCACGCGTGTTCAATCTGGTTGTCAGCGGTTCCTTCCCACCCATCTGCAAGACACCTAAAAATGGCCACTAGTACACCTCTAAGCACTGAGCATTGAGCTGCAGCGGCAGAACGGCATCCCCAACATAGGCTGATGTCAGCCAGTGGCAGCTCATGCGTGATTCCTGCAGTTTGCTCAGGTCCTTTGAGGAGGCCATGTTAATTGTCAGTCGCCAGGACTACAGGATGAACAATGTCATACCACTGCTTCATGTCCTGGAGACAGATGCTTGAGAAATCTGGCTGGTCAGGGGACTGGAGATGTGGCGCTAGATCTCAAGGCCACATGAGCCCTGTGGTGGCTGAACTGGAGGAGGAGGAGGCCATTGGAACAAAAGCAATGTGTAGCTTGAAACGGGTGGTTTTCTACACAGGTGACAGGAGAGGAGAAGCAGGAGCAGCCAGAGGGGCTACAGGGCGATTAAGAAGATGAGGCACAGGACCCAGACACACCGTGGCAGTATGCAGTGGAGATTCACTTGCACAAATAGCCCGATGCATGCTCACTTGCTTGCATAGTGACAGCCTAATTGTCACCATTCGGCAGAGGAATGACTTCTGGCACTCCACCTTGTTGGACCCTTGCTACTGGTCCAAAATGGGGGCCTTTTTTACACCCAACGAGAGGGAGGACAAACTGAACTACTAAAGAGACATCCTATGTAATCATTTGGCCGCTGCCTATCTGCACCCTTAGTCCATCCTCTCGCATTTCCGACTGGGGGGCCCTCTGCACTCACGTTCCACTGCCATGGTTGCTGAGGAGGGGTGGGATGGCAGGATCAGTACCAGCTCTTTCAGAAGCAGCCTGAATGTAGAGTCGCTGATGAGCAGTTTTCTTCACCCACATAGTGAAGAAAGTCCTCACCAACAGCAGCAGCTAGACCTGGAGCAGCATCTAAACCAGCAGGTGGTGGCATACTTGTACAGCACCCTGCCACCCTACATTGAAGATCCGCTGGACTACTGGGCAGCCAAACTGGATTTGTGGCCGCAACTAGCAGAGTTTGTCATGTAAATGCTGTCCTGCCTGGCCAGTATTTTGGTATCAGAGGGGGTTTAGTGCAGCAGGGGCCATAGAACTCGGCTCCAATAAAAACTCGCCTGTCCACCCAAAATGTGGAGAGACTGACCTTTGTCAAGATAAGTCAGGCATGGATTAGCCAGGATTTCCACCCACCAATGCCTAAGACATCAGATTAGATCATCCATCTGCCTCACCCAAACCTTGACAAAAGAGACTGGTTTGTTCTGGCTACCTACCTGAGCTACTATTCTGATGCTGCCACCCGCCTGATGCCACACATCTGATGCCAAGTGCTCCTTCTTACACCAACCATCATCGGCTGGTCCTGTTATTGCCTACCCACCTCCACACTCTGTCGTCGTGCTACTCTGTGGCCTCCCTCATGATGCTGCCGCCACCTTCATACTCTGTCATCGTTGCCCCTCTGTGGCCTCCTCCTGATGCCACCACCTCAGACTCTGTCTTCATGCCCACTCTGTGGCCTCCTGATGTTGCTGCCACCTCCGCAATCTCTCATCGTCATGCCAGTCTGTTGTTCTCATGCTGCTGCCACCTCCAGACTCTGTCATTGTGCCACTCTGTGACCTCCTGATGCTGCCGCCACCTCCAGACTCTGTCATTGTGCCACTCTGAGGCCTCCTCATGTTGATTCCACCTCACCACTATTTAATAGGGCCACTCTGTGGGACTTATCATGCTGTTACCACCCTCCCCACTTGACTGGGCCAATATTTAGTTTCAAGATAGTATCCTTCTTTAAGTACTGGGCGTTCAAATAACCCCTGATACAAGGGATTATGAAAGTCAAAACTTAACTCCTTTGCTAGATAGATTCAAAGATAAAAGTAATTACATGAGGCTAAACTGCCGCTCTCCATGATAGGGAGGACCAACCTTATAAAAATGATATTGATGCCCCAGTTGCTATATTTTCTCCATAATACACCCTGCTGGATCCTCTGCACTTTTTCTATAAAGTAAATGCTCTGTTTAGGGACTTAATTTTCTAAAAGGGTATCCCTCGTATTAAACTTATCACTTTACAACAACCCAAAGCGAACGGGGGTCTGGCCTTACCTGACCCGTGGCTATAATATTTAGCAAGACAGCTACAACACATAAGGGCTGGGGGATATAGAGAAGATAACCACGTCAGGAAAGATAGTGGGCTATCTTCTGGGGTGGCCCCTGCTTGTTGTCTGCGCTGGAGGATGGCACCTTTCACACTAAAGGGAATCAATACGGTGTCTTACGCACCATTCACAAGGTGTGGTGGAAGGCCAGAAGCATAACAAAGGTTTCTGGTTACACGATGTATACCCCGATATGGCCTAATTTCATGTACAACGAGTTAGACAAAATTACAGAACTACGGGTGTGGAACTTATATAATCTTAATAGGATGGCTCAGTTGTACTCGTAGGGTACATTGAAAGAATACACACAGTTACAGCAGGAATTCAATATCCCTAAGAAATTCTTTTATCTGTATCTGCAACTTAGACACGCTATAAAGGCACAGGAGAAAAAAATTGCCCCAGCACCAAAACATAGTATTATAGATCTTACAGCGACAAGTAATACCACTAATGGGGTAATATCACTTTATTACAGTGTACTTCTTGATATGCAACTCAAGAAAACACCCCTACAATTGTATAACAAGTGGAAAACTGATATATCGGCCCTAACTGAGGAACAGTGGGAAGGAGTGTTAGAAAATTACCCGCTGCTAGCGGTCAGTGAAGCGCATAGAGTCTCCCAATTGTACCTACTGCACAGGGTATACAGAACGCCAGTGGTCGTAAAAAAATAGGACATAGGGATAATGACCTCTGCCCAAAGTGTGATATGTCCAATTCGGACTTAATTCATCTCATGTGGAACTGTCTGAGACTGAGAGCGGTATTGGACAGAGGTCATAGAACTAATAAACACTGTCTTTAATGTAAGCCTAGATGTCGCACCTTTACCATGTGTACTAGGATATTTTGAGATTTTGCCGGGTATGGCAAAAAAGAAGCTGGCTATTGAGCGGATCCTATATCAAACTAGGAAAAATAGTGCGTTCCACTGGATAGAAAAAACACCACTGACGATACATGAACTGGTGGCTAGAGTACAAAATTTGGTTCAAATGGAGAAGTATGTTTATCACAAGACAGGCTCCATTAAAAAGTTTGAGACAATTTGGTTTTCCTGGATGCAGCATTACCGAGATATATATGGCACCTAGGATAGACACAAGGTGATGTTCTACTATGGGTATTGAGTTTATGAGACATGTATATGAGATGTGTGTAGATATATATTGGGTACATTATGCGTATGATCGTACATGTTGATCTACTGCTGGACTCACTGCTGGATTCATGGACTTTGGACTCTATTGGTCACAGGACTATGGGAAGGGGGTGGATGGATGGGAGGTTGGAGGAGGGGGTTTTGGGGGGTTTATTGTTGTTCTTAACATGTTATTGAAAAAGACAAATAAAAATATCTGATTTAAAAAAAAAAAGTGCTGGGAAGGCTTGAGAGGGGTTAGTGATTAGCAACAAAAGGTCGTTGGCGTACGCAGCCTGTTTAATGTGCAAGGATTAACATTTCAAACCCTGTATCTCTGGCGTTTGACGGATGTATTGAAGCAAGGGTTCTAAAGACAGAATAAATAATATAGGCGAAAGGGGACATCCCTGTCTGGTGCCATTTTTTTGGTGAACAATCTGTGACATAACATTGTTAACTTTTATTTGGGCACTAGGAGAGACATACATGGACATTATTGCATCAATGAAGACCCTGTCGAAGCCAAACTTTGACTGGGTGCCCCGTAAGAATGGCCAGGACACCCTGTTAAAGGCTTTTCTGCACATGTACTAAGCAGCACCAATGGGGTCTTTCCCTATTGACTACTAGGGTAATGGCATTTTTACCTTATATGTATTGTCCTTGCCTTCTCTGTTAGGGACAAATGCACATTGATCAGGGTGGATAAGGGAGTGCAACAGTGGTTTAATCCTGGAGGCTAAAATCTTAGCAAAGACCTTTATATCTAAGTTCAATAGTAGTGATGATCGAGCACCCGATGCTCGGGTGCTCTGCCCGAGCACATCGGGATGCTCGGGTGCTCTATTGAGCACCCGAGCCCTATAGTAGTCAATGAGAGAACCCGAGCATTAAACCAGGCACCCTGCTCTGAAGAGGGAGGTGCCTGGTTCATAGAAAAAGGTCAAAAATTTATGGGAACACCACCGAAATGGGTCGGGGGCAGAATGGGGAGGATGTCTGAATGCATCTTGGACTACAATGTTGCTGCTGGGAACGATGTTGCCCGAGTTGTACGTCACTTTTACAGACTGACCATAAAACTCACAAAACCGAAGATAAAGCGATTTTAGATGAAAAATTGTTAGGAAACATTCTTTCCTGTATATTTACTTTTATATAAATAGCAAGTTCAGAATTTTTTTTCATGCTTTTCGGAAATGGAGAGATGACTAAGAGGGACGGCCGATGGCTTCGATTGTGTTGACTGGACTATCATCTGATGATAATAAACTTGTAAGAGGAACGGAGTGGACGTTGAGCTGACCAGTGACCGTGTATATAAAATTGTATGTGAGGGTCTGCTGCCGCTTTGTTAACTCTAGATAACTTCTAAGCTGATCGCACGTCCCCGTGATGTTGACAATCTATTAATGTCTGCTCTTTCAACTTTCGATGTTCTTTTATGTGCCTACCATGTGACCACGAGTAATGGGGAATCAGGGTTCGCTTCCGGAGAGGGAGCCTGATGGATGGCCATGGCTACCACTTCCAAGAAAGGCAGGCGGGGGTGCTCCAATTTCCCAGTACCACCTCAGTGATGTAGTGATGATAAATAATAATACAGGACTCTTAAGAGAGCCTGTCATTGGAACAAGTCCAAAAAAATTACAGGGAATGTCATGGGTATTTAGGATGAGGAAACGTTATACAGGAGGAGAGGTAAAGTATGATTGATGGCCTGCTGGTGACCCACTAAAACAATAGGGGTGAAGGTCTTCAGCTGAACTGACCATCTAAAACATATTGGGTGAGGGCCTGCGGATGAGCTGACCATCGAAAACATTATTTATGCGAGGGCCTGCGGGTGAGCTGACCATTGAAAACATTATTTATGTGAGAGACTGCGGGTGAGCTGACCATCCAAAAAATTATATGAGAAGGCATATAAGCAATGGCATTATATGCAACAATAAAGCATGTAGATATGATGGACAAGGAGGAGAAGGAGGAGAAAAGGAAGATTCAACCATATACCCTTTTTGTGGCGGAAGGAGTGCATGGGAATACAGAGTATTCAGTACATTCTAAACAACACATTTAAAGTGCCTTGATGTTCAGTCATGGCTTTCCTCTGGTGGAGTGGAGAAGTCATGGGCAATCCAGGCCTTGTTCATTTTTATCTGAGTAAACCTATCAGCATTTTCAGTTGACAGCCGGATACTCTTATCTGTTATAATGCCACCAGCAGCACTAAATACCCGCTCAGACAAAACGATGGCGGCAGGGCAGGCTAGCACCTCCAAGTCGTAGAGTGCAAGTTCGTTCCAAGTGTCCAGCTTGGACACCCAGTAGTTGTAAGCCACTGAAAGATCACTGAGGATGCTGACACGGTCTGCTACGTACTCCTCCACCATCTTCCAAAACTTTTCCCTCCTTGTGACACCAGGACGTGCATCATGTTGAGGGTGCTGGCTGGGTGTCATAAAACTGTCTCAGACCTTGGAGAGTGTTGCCCTGCCTTTGCTGGAAGTGCTGTGTGTTCCCCTTGTCTCCCCACCTCGTTTGTCCAAGGAAGTATGGACTCTGCTACCAGTCAGTTGGAAATTTATGCAGCAATCTGTCAACAAGGAACTTATGGTATAGAACCATTTTGCTTGTCCTCTCCACCGGAGGAATGAGAGATGAGAAGTTTTCTTTGTAGCGGGGGACCAGATGGGTGAACAACCAGTAATCCCTGTCATCTAAAATGCATATAACACGGGGGTCACGGGAAAGGCAGCCTAACATGAAGTCAGCAATGTGTGCCAGAGTACCAGTGGGCAAGAATTGGCTGTCGTCATCAGGAGGATGACTGTCAATTTCCTCATCCTCTTCTTCTGTCCACCCACGGTGAACAGATGGAATTAAAGTTCCACCCTGTGTAGCGGAGGCAACCGTCCCCTGCTTCTCCTCCTCCTTCTCCAATACGTGCTGAGAAGACAAACTGAGCATGTTCTGGCTATCACCCAGGGTCATGTCTTCTTCACCCATTTCCAACTCTTCCCCACGAGCAGCGTCAATTGTGAGCAGCGAGCGTTTGAGTAGACACAGAAGTGGGATGGTTATACTGACAATAGCGTTATCTCCGCTCACCTTCTGTGTCGATTCCTCAAAGTTTCTTAACACCTCTCAGAGGTCATACATCCATGCTAACTCCTCGCTTATGAAGAGTGGAAGCTGACTGGAAAGGTGACGACTGTGCTGCAGCTGGTATTCCATTACCGCCATTTGCTGCTCACAAAGCCTGGCCAACATGTGGAGCGTGGAGTTTCAGCCCGTGCTCACGTCGCTGGCAATTTCATGCTCTTCTGCAGCGTCAACAGACTGGCTGAAGCTGTTGATGACTTGTGGAAATGTGCACACACGTGGCGCACCATCGCCAGTAGGTCGGGCAAATTGGGGTAGGTGTTCAGAAACCGCTGAACCACTAAGCTAAAGATGTGGTCTAGGCATGGGATGTGTGTGAGCTTGCCGAGCACCAAAGCCACCACCAAGGTACGCACAGTATCACACATAACCATACCTGTTGCAGGTTGAGTGGCGAGAGACACAGCTCAGTCTGGTCTCTTATTCCCTGCCACAGCTCTGCGGCGGTGTGCTGTTTATCCTTTAAGCATATCATCTTCAGCACGGCCTGTTTACGCATCCCCACAGCAGTGCTACACTGATTCCAGCTATCAGCTGATGGCTGGCCTCAGTGTCCACAAGCCTAAATGGCAACATTTCAACTGCCAGTAACTTAGAAAGTTGGGCGGTTAGTGCCATGGGCTGTGGGTGGGTGGCTGGGTATTTGCGCTTGCGTTCAAATGCCTGGAGTAAAGACATTTGGACGCTGCACTGGGACAGGGAAGTGGATGTGGTCGCTGATGTTGCTTGCGACGGGACAGGTGCAGTGCGGGAGGCATCCTGGCCTGCACCTTCGACAGGCGATTGGTCGTCACCCAACATAGGGGAAGAGGAGGCAGTGGTGTGACCCGCGGACACAGATTGTGGACCCAGGCGTTCCTCCCACCTATTGCGGTGCTTGGCTGCCATGTGGCGGATCATGCTGGGGGTGGTGAGGTGGCTACTGTTCAGACCTTGGCTCATTTATGTGTGGCACAGGTTGCAAACTACTATTCTTTTGTCTCAAAAAAAGAGCCAAACCGCGCAACACCTACCCTTTGGCAAGGGAGATTTCCGCAATGGGGTGCTCCGTGGAACACTTGCGGGCCTGTTTGGCGTGGCCCGCCTTCTCCCTGTCGCCACCCCACGGCCTCCTCCAGCCTGTTGCGGTGCTGCAGATCGCTCCCCCTCGGAACCGCTGTCCTCGCTCGCGTTTCTGCATTCCCATGTTGGGTCAGTGACCTCATCGTCCACCAAGTCCTCTTCAACTTCCCGACTGCGATCATCCTCCTCATTTGCTGACCCCAACACAACTTCAGTCATTGACAATGGTATATCATCCTCTTCATCAACCTCTGCAGACAGTAATTGTGATTGACTTGATGGCAACTGTGTCTCGTCATCATCCACCTCCTTAAACACATCATCTTGTGAGTGTGAAGGCTCTAGAGGTTGAGAATCAGGGCACAAGATCTCATGTTGTCCCTCTTCAAGAGTGCTTACGGAAAGGGCCAAATTAAGTGATGGGGTTGAAAATAGCTCCTCCTGGGAACATCCGAGTAATGGATCGTTTGTTTGGTCAGACTGTACATGGTGGGAGGAAGGATGATCAGGGTGAGGAATGTGTTGTTGACCAGACTGTTGGTTACTGAGACTGGACTTGGTGGAAGACAGGGTGGTGATTAAACCAGTTGAAACAATTTCTGCTGCAATCCAAGCGACCACCTGGTCGCACTGGTCTGACCTGAAGAGTGTTGTCTTGCGATGCCCTGCAAACTGGGACATGAAGCTAGGTATATTGGATGACTGTTTTCCTTGTGCTCTGGCAGTAGGTACAGTTGCAAAGCGCCCTGAGCCACGGCCTCTGCGTGAACCATCAGAATTACTTAATACTCGCCTTCTTCATATTGACACTGGATGCCACTGTTATTTTAATTAAATATAGGCCGCACACAGTCTAGATTTGCATCTCACTGATCACAGCAAGCAGAGTTTGTAGAATACAGAAAATGACTGTCTGTCACTGTTATTTGAATTAAATATAGGCCGCACACAGTCTAGATATAAGTGTACATTTGCGTCTCACTGCTCACAGCAAGCAGAGTTTGTGGAATACAGAAAATGACTGTCTGTCACTGTTATTTGAATTAAATATAGGCCGCACACAGTCTAGATATGTGTAGATTTGCATCTCACTGATCACAGCAAGCAGAGTTTGTAGAATACAGAAAATGACTGTCTGTCACTGTTATTTGAATTAAATATAGGCCGCACACAGTCTAGATATGTGTAGATTTGCATCTCACTGATCACAGCAAGCAGAGTTTGTAGAATACAGAAAATGACTGTCTGTCACTGTTATTTGAATTAAATATAGGCCGCACACAGTCTAGATATAAGTGTACATTTGCGTCTCACTGCTCACAGCAAGCAGAGTTTGTGGAATACAGAAAATGACTGTCTGTCACTGTTATTTGAATTAAATATAGGCCGCACACAGTCTAGATATAAGTGTAGATTTGCATCTCACTTCTCACAGCAAACAGAGTTTGTGGAATACAGAAAATGTCACTAACGGTCGCCCTGACAAAAAAATAAAAAAATTCCTCCAAAACAATTTTGGCTGCCTGCCACCTCTAACAATAGTCCTTAAAAGGACTGTTAGTTCTTTGAAACGTCTTCTCAATGATAATTTTTAGATGAAATTTGCCATACACTGGCTGTCCCTTCCTAACAGCAGCTCTCCCTGATTCGCAATGAGCCGAACCCAAGTGTCCGGGTGCTATATAAGACCCGATGATGCGTTCCGGCCAGCCAATCACTGTAATGCAAGTAGAAAACATGTCTAATGGCATTACAGTGATGGCAATACTTACCTGCACGTTTATTGGCTACTTAGCAAGCGCCAAACGTGTGGGGAGGAGACTTGAGCATGGCGCTCGAGCACATGTGGTACTTAGCCGAGTGCTCGGATCTGCCGAGCATAGCGATGCTCGAGCCGTACCGATAATCGGCCGAGCATGCTCGCTGAACACTATTCAATAGCGATTTGGGGCGATAATTGGAGCATAACATAGGGTCCTTATTCGTTATGTATTAAAGAAATATGTGAAGATAATCTCGCCAGGCTAAAATCTTAGCAAAAACCTTTATATCTAAGTTCAATAGCGATATGGGGCGATAATAGGAGCATAGCATAGGGTCCTTATTCGGCTATGTATTAAAGAAATATGTGCAGATAATGTTTGTGGAAGGAACGGAAAACCTTTAATCGCATAATTGTATGTGTTGAGCATATAAGGAGCCATACAATCTGAAAAAGTGAAATAGTACAGCAGCGGCAGGCCATCTGGGCCAGGCGCCTTCCCTTTAGCCATATTTTTAGCGCTTCTACAAGTTCAGATTTTGTAACAGGGTTGCAGAGGGTTTGAGCTTGGTCAGCTGAGAGGGAAGGAAGGTCAAGAGAGTTCAGAAAGGAGTCAATTAATTCCTCCCTTCTGGTTTTAACTGCTTCTGTATCAGATGCATTAATATAATATTAATATGCAGAATAAAAGGCATGAAAGGCTTTTGCAATGCCATGATCTTCCGTAGACACGGAATTATCTAGTTTAATAGACATAATTCTAGTTTTCCGCTTCCTTTGCTTCAATAAGGCCAACATGAATTTAGTTGGTCTATTGCCATGTGCAAAAATTCTGACGTAGTGAAAGATAGAACTTGGCTGACTGCACATTGAGCAGATCTCTCAGTTCCTCCCTCAGCTTAACCAACTCATTGAGGTGTAGATAAGGACCATTTATGAGCGATATCCAGGGCATTAATTTTATCATATAAGGAAACTATTTTCTCTTTCCCAACTTTGTTTAGGTGAGAGGCTACAGAAATGAACTTACCCCTGATGACCGACTTATATCTCCTCAGTATTTTTAAGTGTAAAATATTCCGTGAGACATGTCTTAATTTGTTTTTGACCTTCACATTATCCAGGAGAGTCTCGTTCAGTCTCCACTGAAAGATTTTGGGGCGGCTTTCTGGCGCCGTGAAGGACATAAAAACTGGGAAATGGTCAGAATGAATCATGGTGCCAATAATATAATATGTGCATAAATGTACATGGCTCACGGGAAAAATATATAGTCGATCCAATGGTAGGAATTATGTGGCGCTGAAAAAAAGGTTTAATCCTTGATGGCAGGGTGGAATAATCGCCACACATCCACCAAAGATTGGCCGCTGTGACTTGGAGGGAACTGAAGATCTGCCTGTAGAGGAGTCAAGGGAGGGTGCATAGAATTGTTGAAGCTACTTACTTAAATGTTGAAGTCCCTGGCAGTAATGACTAGGCCGCCGCTAAACAACTCCAATTCTTGTTAGTGGTTACTGAAGATTGGGATTTTTCATGATCTACTTGTCGAAACCTGGTGCATATCAGAGGATTGACGTTTTCAGATGGATCAGGCCTTGATCCGGGGTGTCTGCCAATCTTCACCATAGATTTAAGACCTCAGACCTCAGGTACCCCCTGTACCAAGCGGTTCTCCTCACATATCTACTTTAAAGACACATCAAGGATTATATTAGCATCATACAGGCCTCACCGGACCCACTGAGAGATATGGCTTATATCAGAATGCTGTCATGTAGGCAGTAACTGGTGCAGTAAGTCTGCCGAGGGCACCAAGTATGGCTGCTAAAAGCTGCAGGAGAGATATCCGGACTTTTAATTCCTTATATTGCAGAAAAGTTTATATTTCCCCAGCGCAGATGTGGAATATACATTAATGAATTATTTCTTCCTTTGTGTGTTTTGCACATCAAAAGCCCAGGGAGCCGGTTATTCTGAGGCACAAATAGGGTCTATAGTCTACCTGAGTGGCACAATTAATGTCTGCACTGCTGACTTATAAGGAAGATGGTGCCTACCCTGCACTTTGCATTGTCCTCTGGGGAGTTAAGGCTGCCCGCTGGTGAGTCAGCTCTGCTGGGTCTGAGCTGCTTCTGCCGAAAGGAGACAACAATATGGTGCTGGGGCAGCGAGTGGACGAGCGCGTCGTTAAACTGGGGAACGGTGAGACAAGGAGGTTGACTCACCCAACCTGCAGTCAAGGTTAGTGGTCCCAGTGCTCAGTCCCAGAGGTGCCGAAGGCTTGCTGAGTGCTCTACTCCAGTGAGTCGGCTCTGTTGGGTCCGCGCCGCTCCCCGACAGGAGAGACCAATATGGCACTGAGGCAGCGTGTGACTAAGTGCAGTGATGGTGGGGCGAGGAGGACGACTGCCCGGCCTGCATACACGGTGAGCGGGCCAGTAATTAGGGCTGTGCAGGGGAGGTCATGGGCGGTGCAGCAGTGGCGCGCATTGCAGGCCGGCGGGTGGGATCGTGATATCCCGCCCGCCTCCTCTAATCTTTTCCATGGTGGTCTAGTGGTTTAACAGAGTGTCAGCACATTGCTGACACTCCGCTATAAACATCTGGCATCTGTGCTTGTACAGATGCCAGCCGTTCAACCCCTTCCATACCGTTGTCCGTATGGACCGCTGTATGGAAGGGGTTAGAAGGGAGGGAGCTCCCTCCCTCTCCTATCGGGGCTGCTGTGCCTTTGCAGCCCCAGATTCTTGATGGGAGCACAGAGGTAGGGAGCTCCCCTCCTCCCCATCACCTGCTGCTCTGTTCTGGCAGCGGGTGATGGTTACCATGGTAATGGCAAGTCTAATCTGACCTCTGCTAAAGGCATAAGTCTGATAAGACTAAGTCTAAAGTAAAAAATACAGTACAGTAAACAATATAGTGTACTGTATTATACTGACATCAGACCAACTGGATGTTCAAGAACCAAGTGAGTCTGGGTAAAAATAAGTTAAATAAAACACATATTAGGTATCGCCGTGTCCGTAAAAACTTGATCTATAAAAATATCACATGACCTAACCCCTCAGATGAACACCGTAAAAAAAAAAAAAGGCAATTTTGTAAAAAGACATCTCATCCCACAAAAATGAGCCCCTACATAGCACAATTATCCCAAAAATAAAAAAATATGGCTCTTAGACTATGGAGACACTAAAACATAATTTTTTTTGTAAATTGCTGTTATTGTGTTAAAATAAAATAAATAAAAAGAAAGTATACATTTTAGGTATCGCCACGTCCAGAAAAACCTGCTCTATAAAAATCTCCCATTATCTAACCCCTCAGGTAAATACCGTAAAAATTTTTAAATGAAAACAATGTTAAAAAAACATTTTTGTCACCTCACATCACAAAAAGTGTAATAGCAAGCAATCAAAAATGTATATGCACCCCATAATAGTGCCAATCAAACAGTTATCTCATTCTGCAATGATACCCTAAGGCCCCTTTCACATGGGAGAGTTTCCGCGGGTGCAATGCGTGAGGTGAACGCATTGCACCCGCACTGAATCCGGACCCATTCATTTCTATGGGGCTGTGCACATGAGTGGTGATTTTCACGCATCACTTCTGCGTTGCGTGAAAATCGCAGCATGCTCTATATTTTGCGTTTTTGACGCAACACAGGCCCCATTGAAGTGAATGGGGCTGCGGGAAAATCGCAAGCATCCGCAAGCAAGTGCGGATGCAGTGCGATTTTCCCGCATGGTTGCTAAGCGACGGGACCCGATCTTCATTATTTTCCCTTATAACATGGTTATAAGGGAAAATAATAGCATTTTTAACAAAGAATGCTTTGTAGAATGAGGATTAAGGGGTTAAAAATAAAAAAACTTAACTTAACTTACCGTGATGGACCATGTGATTGAACCATGTGATGTGACGTCATCACAGGTCCTTTAGACTACAGCTAATGCTTGAAGAGAGAAGAGAGATCGCCAACTACGCGATCAAGTGGCTAAGGTAAGTTAAGTTTTTATTTTTAACCCTTAATACTCATTCTACAAAGCATTCTTTATGAAGAATGCTATTATTTTCCCTTATAACCATGTTTTACACAATAACAACATTTTTGAAACAAAAAAAAAATCATATTTTAGTGTCTCCATATTGAGTGCCATAGTTTTTAATTTTTTGACGATTGTCTTAGTTAGGGTCTTATTTTTTGCTGAATGAGATGCCGGTTTCATTGGTATTTTAGGGTGCATATGACTTTTAATGGCTTGGTATTACACTTTTGTGATGTAAGGTGACAAAAATGGCTTTTTTACATGTTTTTTCTTTATGGTGTTCACCTGAGAGATATTTTTATACAGCAGGTTCTTACAAATGCGGCAATACTTAATAGCTGGCAGTCCTGATGCCTGTTCAAGGCATCGTTGCTGCCATAACAATCATCGGGTCCCCGTCACTGCAGCACGGGGACCCAATGGGGATGTAGTAACTGCCGCAAACTTCCTGTATGCCGTGGTCAGCGCGACCTCGGCATACAGGGGTTAATCGCCGGCATGAGTTTTTCACCGATGCTGGCGGATACAGCAGGGGTCTGGCTGTCAGTATCAGCAGGGCCCCTGCTGCTGATCGCGGCAGGAGGTGGTGGCAGCCGGTTAATCCTAGGACGAGAATGTTCATCCTAGTGCATTAAGTAGCCACAAGTGAGGACGAGCATTCTCGTCCTAGGTCCTGGAGGGGTTAGACAGTTTTTAAAAATATAAATAAAATATAAAAGTTCAAATCACCCCTCTTTCCCTAAATAAAGATGCAAGTACATAAACACAAAAATAAACATCATGGGTATTGTCGCATGTAAAAACACCCATTCTATTAAAATATAAAATATTTATTTCATATGGCAAACGGACAAACAGAAAAAAAAAAAAATCAAAATGGCCAATTAGCCTTTTTTGGTCCCTTCAGCTCCCACAAAAATTGAAGGATCAAAAATTCTAAGTGATCAAAAAGTCACACACATCCCAGAATGGTATTAATGAAAAGCGCAGAGCAACCTGCAAAAAATGAGCCCTCACACAGCTCCATACACTTAAAAAATAAATAAATAAATAATAGGGGTAAGAATATGGGGATGCAAAGAAAAAAATAGTTTCTTCCAAAGTTTTTTTTTCTCCAGTATTAGGCCTCATGCACACGACCGTTGTTTGTTTCCGCGTCCGTTCCGTTTTTTTTCATGGACAGGATGCTTCCCCATTCATTTTGATGGGTCCATTAAAAAATGCGTGTTTACATTCCATCAAAAAAATAGAGCATGTCCTATTTTTTTCACGTTTTCGGACAAAGATAGGCATTATTACAATGGATCTGCTATAAAAACGGATCTGTAAAAAAAAACGGTCCATCATCCGTTTCTTTGGGCGTACGCAAAATTTGCAGTCGGAACGGACGTGGAAAAAAACAACGGTTGTGTGCATGAGTCCTTAAAACACAAAAAAACTATATATGCAGGGGTATCATTTGAATTATAGTTACCTGGAGAATGAAAGTAAGGCCTCTTTCACACTTGCGTTGTGAGGATCCAGCGTGCACTTCCGTCGCGGAAATGCCCGCCGGATCCGTCTACACTAAGTCAACTGAAAGCATTTGAAGACTGATCAGTCTTCAAAATGCTTTCAGTGTTACTATGGCAGCCAGGGCGCTACTAAAGTTCTGGTTGTCATAGTAGTAATGGGGAGCCAGGGAGCAGATACTTACAGTCTGTGCGGCTCCGGGCGCTCCACAATGATGTCAGAGCGCCCCATGCGCATGGATCACGTGATCCATGCGATCATGTGATCCATGATAATGGGGCACTCTGACATCATTGTGGAGCGCCCGGGACTCGGGAGCCGCACGGATGGAAAGTAGACTTCTTCCCTGCCTCTTAACCATTCACAAAAGCTAAACGTCGGATCTGGCGATGCGCCGAAACGACGTTTAGCTTAAAGCGGATCCGCATTAATGCTTTTCAATGGGCATTCATTCCGGATCCGTCCTTCGGCATGCCTTCAGGATTTTTGGCTGGAGCAAAATCCGCAGCATGACGTGGATTTTGTGGCAGCCAAAAACTTATCAGTACTGAACTGAAGACATCCTGATGCATCCTGATGCATCCTGAGCAGATTTCTCTCCATTCAGGATGCATTGGGATAATCCTGATCAGTATCTTTCCATCCCAGAGCCCCAAAGACGGAACTCTAGGACGGAAAGATAAAACGCCAGTGTGAAAGAGGCCTTACAGCTCATTTTTACCACATAGGAAACGCTGTAAAAACAAAACCCATAAAACTGTGGCAGAATTTTGTTGTTTTTGGAATTTTTCCCCGCTTCCCACTACATTGTATGCAACCATACATAGTGCCATCAAAATGTACATCTTTTCCAGCAAAAAAAAAAACAAGCCCTCATACAGCTAATGTGAATGGAAAAAAAATAATTTTTGCTTTGGGAAAATTGGGAGTGAAAAAATGTAAATGAAAAAATTGAAAATGTCCTGATCATTAAGGGGTTAAGGCAAAATGGCGGAATGTTTTCATGAGCCTGAAAGGGAGGCAAAATTGCTGTATTACCAGTATATGCTCTGCACACAGTTTTTGCCAAGCAGATACTGCCACCCGTGTTTCTGAGCATGAGGCCACCATTCACCCCTGCCAAGTCACTGGGATACTCCCACTTTCCTTGATTGACAGGGCCACAAGGCCAGATATCATCAGCATTCTCTCACCTGACCCGGTATTCCCACAATTGTAATCTATCATCAATGCATGTTTCTGCTTGCTCAACAGCATAGATAACTACTATGCCTTTTTCCCATAGTGGAATGTATTGATCACATGAGGAGAAAGGACACTGATGATACCTGGTCCTGTCAATCAAGTGGAGTGGGAGTGCACATCCCTACACAGAGTGAAGGTGCACCAAGGGGATAGAGCCACCATTCAGTACACTTAGACTCTCATTTGTGTGTACATTAGAAGAAGGATTTCTTGTAAATGTTAAAATAAACTTGCATAACAAAGGTATGTTTTTAATCAGCGGGATCAACTCTATTATAGGATGTTATGCCTTTTAATAGAATGGATCCTGCTGACATATACTCTTTAACCTCATTTACTTATGCTGAACATTGCATACTGAAGATGAGAGGATCCTCAAATACAGTAAATGCGGACCAATTTATTTTAAGATGCTGTGATCATTTTACATCTTGTACTCAGTCATTTGCTCTTGAGAGCGGCAATTCTCATTTTGATTCATGTGCTTCAAAATCTTTTAAAGGAAATGCCAAAACTGTTGTTACTACTTAGATGACTCATTAGCAATGTCTTTAGTCAAATTAATGAGAAAGGTGTGTTGAACATGAATGGTCGTTATGTACCGATTAAATATATTCCTAATTAAAATCATTTTCTCCCATCACTAGTTGTTATTAATTTCCAGGTTACAATGAAAGAGGATATTGCTCTTTTCATTCTGAATAACAGATATAATTCTTGCAATGCTGACATTTAAAATAAAAAAAATTATGTTCCTTTCAATGTACCACGAGAAGATAAGAAAAGTAATTGTATCACATCAAGTTCACTCCCAACCATGTGTACATATCAGTAACCTTATATCTATTTACAAGGCATATTAAGTGAATATTTACATTTAATATTGTACCGAGAAGGTTTTCATTCTTGGAGGTAAAAAATAAACATTAAAGTTAACTCATTGCTTGTCTGGATCAATATGATAATTATGTCCTTTTTAGATATTCAGAAATGACAGTTTTTAGAATACAATCAAATATGCTCCTTATATAACAGGCTCTTCTAAATGTATGTTATAATACTCGTATATCCATTAAAAGAGCTTGCCAAGTCTAGTCTGTGTAGATGCATCCATGTTAATTAAGTTATTAAAGGGGTTCTTCAGGAATAAAAAAAATACTTAAATATTATTTTATAATAAATATATTCACAATTACCTTTCATTACTTATAATGGCTCATTTTGTCTAGGGAGCAATCATTAGGAGAAATAAAATGGCCGCCGTCCTATCAGTACACACAAATCCTTTCCTAATCACACAGGAGGACAAGTTACTTTACCACAATAAGCCATAGTGCTGACTCATCCTCCTCTCTGCTCTTCTTGACAGGAATCATGATCCTGAATACACAGGTGAATCTCTGTGGGAATTGAGAAGATTATGAGACATGAGAGGAGGTGGGGATGTGGCTAATGAGCAGCAGCACTTGTATGCAGTCTCCATTACCACAGCCCAAGATTACCACAGTCTGTCCTGTTTATCCTCTCTGTACTTCAGATCTCCTTCATGAACTCCAGTCCCACAGAGATTCAGCTGAAGATCTTATCATCTGTATTTAGGATCATAATTCCTGACAAATAGAGCAGAGAGGAGGATGGGGCAGCTCTTTACCTCAGTGTTGTAACTTGTCCTGCTGTGTGATCAGGATAGGTTTTGTGTGAACCAATAGGACGGCAACCATTTGTTTCCCCAGACAAAACGAGCCATCATGAATAATGAAAGGTATTTGAGAATATAATTATAATAAAGTAATATTTAAGTATTTTCATTTTCCTAATTCCCAGACAACTCCTTTGATTATTGATAAGGGTCCATTTAAAAGTCCGTACAATGGGTCCGGATCCATTCTGCAATTATGCGGAGCGGGTGCAGACCCATTCATTTTCAATGGTGCCGGAAAAGATGCGGACAGCACACAGTGTGCTGTCAACATCTTCATTTCCGGTCCAGCGGCCGGAACTTCTGGTCCACAACTCTGCAAAAAACAGAGCATGTCCTATTCTTGTCGGCTGCGGACAAGAATATGAATCCTCTATTAAGTGCCGGTGATGTGCAGCGTCAGTGTTTTGTGCAGCGTCAGTGTTTTGTGGTCAGGTGACGAAGCCGGACGTTGCCGGCGATACGCGTGGGGCACTTTTTGGTCGGCGGGGGTCCACATGGGGGCATCAGGCACAGGTTCTTTCTAAACTTTGCATATTCATGTTGCTGGGTATGTTTATGTTTCATGTTGTTATTTGGACCTAGCATATTTTTGCACATGTGATCCTGTAGTAGCCTGCACCCGCTGTGTAGGGTCATTGTACCCACACTTGTCAAACATTGTATACAATTTTTAAGGTTTTTGTGTGTCTTGTCTAGTTTTTCTATTAATAAATTGATTATTTTACTTTATAATTGATTGGATGTGCATTTGTTTAATAGTCTTCTTGGACTCATCTGTAGTCCCTTTTGGTATTACTATATATATTAATACACTGCATCTATTATACCTCATGCCTCATATGTCAGTACACTGCTGTATATGCTACATATCTTAACACTCTAAACTTTTGAATGCATGTCTCCAACTGTTCAATGTTTCAGTACTTTTTGCACAAAGGGCAAGGGAATCTGTCACCAGCATATTAGCTAAAAAAAAATCATGAATTCATGTGTAATAAATTACCTTCTTTCCATTTGTGTTCTTGTTTTACTTGTGTGCCTTGTCATTTCTTCAAAAAACGCTTCTTCCGATATGCAAATTAAGCTATAAGGAGCCCAGAGGGGCATTATTCCTTTACCAAGGTGCCCAGGAATGCCCCCTGATGTGCCGGGCCCGCCTAAATTTTAAAAAGAACGCCTCTAAGATGTAAAATAGCCTCCCAGAGGCAAGGCTAAGTCTTTCGCCCCCCCGCCAGCTCCTCTCTCTGCCGCAAATATCCCCAATCCGCCCCTCGTCGGCAGCATGAAATCCCGTTTTTAAGAAATGACAAGGCACACAAGTAAAACAAGAACACATATGGAAAGAAGGTTATTTATTAAACATGGATTTGTGAAAAAAAATGTTGCTAATATGCTTGTGATAGATTCCCTTTAACAGCAAATTTCACAACAGATGTTTGATCCATGAATCGCCCAATAAATTACCTGGCTCAATTAGAATCGGTATTTAAACAGTCCTCCTCATCATGCTGTTAACATTTTGACATCATGAGACCAAGAAGACACCTAACAATTGATCAACAGTATCTCACCATTGCAAGACTTCAAGCAGAATATTCTCAGATGCACTGAGCATAGACTGTCACCAGCAGGTTGCAACAGAGATACAGAGAGACTGGAAGGTTCATAAAAAGGCATAGAAGTGGATGGCATTTGGCCACATCCCACACTGATGACCGCTTTATTCTGAAAATTGCTCTGCAGAACCAGATTATGAATTCCACACAACCCTGGGCACATTTAAGGAAGGTGAGAGGCACCCAGGTGTCACTTTAGAGTTCAGACCATTCAAAACCGTTTACATCAGCGTGGTGGCTAGATGACCTGCAAGGGTTTCTGACCATAGGCATCATCGTCTTGCATGGGTCAGGGAGCATCTACGCTGGATGAGTGACCAGTGGGCCTATTATACATAAACTTACTTTGCCTCAGACTCAGTCTCAACAGGCAGTCTAATATATAGGTGTGTTTATCTAGTACACTTTCTGCGCCATTAATACTTGACCAGGGGTCATTGATGCCCCTGTGACTACGTTTAATTTTGCAAATCTGACATGTGTCACTTTATGTGGTAATAACTTTGGAACGCTTTTACTTATCCAAACCATTCTGAGAATGTTTTTCATGACACATTGTACTTCATGTTAGTCATTAATTTGAGTCAATATATTTAACCTTTATTTATGAAAAAAATTACCAGAAAATTTAGAAAAATTCGCAGTTTTCAAAGTTTCTATTTCTCTGCTTTTAAAACAAAAATTGATACTTCATAATATGTTTATTACTTAACATTCCCTATATGTCTACTTTATGTTGGCATCATTTTGTAAATGTCATTTTATTTTTTAGGACTTAAGAAGGCTTAGAATTTTAGAAGCAATCCTTAAAATTTTTAAGAAAATTTCCAAAACCCACTTTTTAAGGACCAGTTCAGGTCTGAAGTCACTTTGTGGGGTTTACATAGTGGAAACCCCTATAAATGACCCAATTTCAGAAACTAGACCCCTTAAGTTACTCAAAACTGATTTTACAAACTTTGCTAACCCTTTAGGTGTTCCACAAGAATTAAAAAAAATGGAGATTAAATTTCTAAATTTCACTTTTTGGCAGATTTTCCATTTTAATCCATTTTCTCTTTAACACATCGAGGAGTTAACAACCAAACAAAACTAAATATGTATTACCCTGATTCTGCGGTTTACAAAAACACCCCACATGTGGTCGTAAACTGATATAAGGGCACACGGCAGGGTGCAGAACAAAAGGAGCGCAATATGGTTTTTGGGAGGCAATTTTACTGGACTGATTTTTTGATGCCATGTCCCATTTGAAGTCCCCTGATGCATCTTTACAGTACTCCCAAAAAGTGAACCTATTTTGAAAACTAGGGGATAAGGTGCCAGTTTTATTGGTACTATTTTGGGGTACATATGATTTTTAATTGCTATATATTATGTTTTTTTGTGAGGCAAGGTAACCAAAAAATGTCACTGTTTTTATTTTTTACAAGATTCATCTGACAGGGTAGATCATGTGCTACTTTTGTAGAGCAGGTTGTTACGGACGCAATGATATCAAATATGTCTACTTTTTTTGTTTGTTTCAGTTTTACATAATAGATCATTTTTGGAAAAAAAATGTTTTTGTTTCTCGATTTTCTGAACACCTTTTTTATTTTTCTGTCGATCATCTTGTGCAGGGACTAGTAAAAGGCAATTTTATTTTTTATAAAAAAAATTTTTTTTAAATTAAGTCCCACTTGGATCTTTAAGATCAGGCACTTTTACACTGCCACAATCCGATTGATTAGTCTGCACAGACTAACCAATCTGATCAATCTCCGGCGAGGGACCACTCCGATTGGTCTCTTGCCGGCATTACTGGACTGTATGATGTCCGTGACAGCGGCAGTCATGGGGCAGAAGCTTTAATCCAAGCGTTTTGAAGCGCTTGGATTAAAGAACTGAAGCAAAAGAAAGTGGGTTGGGACAGCACCATCCGTGGTCTATAGACCATGTGTCCATAATGTGGCGGTGCACACGATGTCAGATCCTGGCCCGCGGACCCCTTGTCAAGTACGGTCAACCAAAAGGATCTTTAAGATCCAATGGGGCTGTTGGCTGTACTATACTTAGTAAAACTATAGTAACTGTCAGGTTTCCTGATAGATGGCAACACCAGACGCCTTTGCAAAGCGTCCGGTTACCATGGCAACCATCAGGCCACTGCCATCGCAGCGCGGCAGCCCGATGGTTGTGAAAGGGAGCCCCCTCCCTCTACTAACCCCATGGATGCAGCTGCATCTAAGGGGTTAGATCAGCATGTCAGCATACAGCTGATACTTGCTGCTGATGGCGGCAGCTCAGGAACAGAGCCGCCGCCATCACATACAGTAGGGGGACCGCATCAGGGGCAGGGGGTACAAATACAGACAGGGAAGGGGGTACGGCCAGCATGGAGGGGGCACGGACGGGGCACTGCCGGGACAGAAGTGCGCAAGAGAGCATGGCCAGCAAAAAGTTTGGAGGCGGGGCACACAGGGGTGGGGGGTTGTATGGGGTGCGCACAGATTGATGCTGGGGGCACAGATGGGGACCACATTTTGGGTGCACCAAGTACACACTACCTGATTTTAGGTTTTCAACTGCAGAATGCAGATCAGAGCCTGAAACAGGCACTTTTACACTGCCACAATCCAATCGGATCGATCTCCGGCGAGGACCACTCCTATTGGTCTCTTGCCAGCATTACTGGACTGTATGATGTCCGTGACAGCGGCAGTCATGGGGCAGAAGCTTTAATCCAAGCGTTTTGAAGCGCTTGGATTAAAGAACTGAAGCAAAAGAAAGTGGGTTGGGACAGCACCATCCGTGGTCTATAGACCATGTGTCCATAATGTGGCGGTGCACGCGATGTCAGGTCCTGGCTCGCGGACCCCTTGTCAGATACGGTCAACCAAAAGGAAATCGCAGCACTCCAAAGTCTTCAATCAATCTTTGCTTGATAAAAACTCCCAGTGAGTTGAAACGTTGCATTTTTGTGGTGGAATAAAGAACATTGATTGAAGACTTTGGAGTGCTGCGATTTCCTTTTGGATTAAAGAACTGCCATAGCGTTTATATACGTGCTAGCTGCACGGGGCATATACAGATAGTGCGTATATAGCTGTATGGCAGTCGTGAAGGGGTTAATCTGTTCTATTATAGATAGACACATTGATTAACATTGACAACTGACTGTCTGAAAGAGGCTTTATGGTTGCACAAAATACAGGATTGTTTGTTTTTGTCCTATTTTCTTCTGAAGAATCAGAAGAGTGAAAACATAAACACTGAAGGTAACACAGCCTTAGGCCTCATGCACACGACCGTTGTTTGTTTCCGTGTCCGTTGCTCCGTTTTTCGTTATTTTCTGCGGACCCATTGGTTTTCAATGGGTCCGTGGAAACTTCGGCAAATGCACCGTTTGTCCTCCGCGTCCGTGGTCCGTGATTCCAGTCCGTCAAAAAAATATAACCTGTCCTATTCTTGTCCGTGAAAAGCGGTTCACGGACCCATTCAAGTCAATGGGTCCGTGAAAATGCGGATGGCCATCCGTGTGTCATCCGCGTTCCGTGTCCGTTTTTTTTGCGGATCCCTTGGCAGGCACTTGGGAAACATTGTCAGCCTGTCTTTTGGTAAAATCTTTTGGGTCATGTCCGCTAAAAAAACGGAAGACACACGGAAACACAACGGAAGGCAAAAACGGACACGGATCACTGAACAACGGAACCCCTTTTTGCGGACAGCATAAAAAAACGGTCGTGTGCATGAGGCCTTACTGCCACTGCTGCTGTCCTTCCTCCCCACTCTGTCATGGGGCTGCTATTGTCAAGGTTAGTGCCACTGCTACTGCTGCTGCCACCATCCACACCATATCATGGGGCCACTATTATCACAGTTACTGCTAATAGTGCAGCTGCCGCCATTGTTCTCACTCTGATAATAAATTAAAAACTCTAGAAATTAGATGTCGACATGCAGTGGTCGTGTGATGTTTCGACCGTTATGGACTTTTTCAACCTGGTGCCACTTGAGAAAGAAAGATAAGTCAGAAGATATGTGCTTAGTAAATAAAGTGTGCGTCCGCACAGAAGTGTAGATGAGCTCAGAACAGATTAACTATGAATGTGGGTACACTAGAACTTAATGCAAAACGGCAATACCCTCTCCCTGCACTTGCTCTGTACTGTCCCTGCAGTTTAAGTTCCAAGCCTTCACAGTGAGATTGGGCCACCAAGTGGGATGCATATGATTAGGCAGAGTGGCCTGGGTATATCTTAGATTTATCGCGATTCATGACAAATTAATTTGAAGTGAATCAAATTTCTTGACGAAGTTCTGCAAATTGTCCAAATCAAATTTTTTCAAACTTTACTCATCTTTACTAATAATAATAATAAAAAGAGAAATTTAAAGAACTTTGCTTATCGGTAAAACATTTTTTATCCTGCACCCTACATCTCAGGTTATGTGAATCTAAGGGAAAATATAAAGGAGAACACATCTATAGTAGTAATGTTAATTATGTATCTGCAGTAAGTCACCGATAAGGGTACACGTACATGTGTCGTGCAACATTTCATGTAATGTATTCAATGGTGTAGCAATGTCAGATTTTATTCTGATTTGCTTTTGCACAATACATGTTGCCATGTAGACGTACCCATACACAATATAGTATGTGTGCGACATATAGGCTTTATTAATACATATATATATTTTTCTTTCTGTCCATCAACAGGATCTATCTGGAGCCTGCTAGAGAACTTACAGGAAATATTTAGAAATTATGCTAACCTTATGTCTAAGGCAATATTTTAATTTCTTTTACAAAATAGCTCATATTTAGTATGAAAATGTTTCAAAAGGTATTTGAATTTGCAAAAAATAAATATTTTTTCCGCAACCTGAATGCTAGATTACCTTTTACTCATAAAATGAATATGATATCATTAACAACAATACAGCATTCCAGGTGCTGCCACAAGTCATTTTGAGGGAGAAAATTGATTGGGTATCTGTTCCAGAATAAAAATGAACTGTGTGCCTTGAATGTTGACAGGCAAGGTGATATGAATCCAGTCTTATCTCTGTGTTATTGCTCTTGCCAGTCAGTATCTCACTATTAAGATAAAGCAAGTTACCCTGCCGTGTTAAGCCGTTGATTGAAAGGCTGATAATGGCATCTGGATTTTCACAACAACTGCAATATTGTGCTGGCTAGAAAAGAAGATGGATTAGTTTAATGGAAATTGATGTTTTTTCTTTTTGCTATAAATAGTAAAAATGCTACTTTTGAATGTTTCTTTGTCATCACAACTACATCTTATGACATCTTTATCTTGTGAAATACTCCAGTAAAGAGGGCATTTATTGTTTAGATATTTATTTTTATGTTGTTATACTGTTCTTTCTCATGTTGGAAAAAGAAAATGTAATAAAGATACATGATAAAATGGCTTATGTGGCACTGATACTTCTTACCTGGTATGTTTACTAAACAACTCCTGTATCCACATGCATAGTAGTGGAAAGCACCATTGACTATAGGATCTTCACAAAGAGGATTTTTGCTATCGATGTAAAATATAAAATATGAAATACAAGTACTGGAAATATTTGTGCTTCTTATTCAGTGTATACAGTAAATGACTAGGGCGTAGCTATAGGGGGCTCAGCGTGCACGTGTAATTAAGACCAGGCCCCTAAGCCAGGGAAACCACGGGGCCCAACTTGCCAATGATGCCCCAACAAATATGTATCACTGTCCTCAGGACGACAATAAAGTTAGGTGCTGCAGAGGAGCACAAGACCAATGTCTCTCTACCCCACCATTCCGTCAGATAGGCTACAGGCCTAGTAGCTTTAATCTATAACAGGAGGCGCAATGATATAATTAGTTGACGAGTGGAATTCGAACCAAATTTCAGGAATTCGCACCTAATCCGAATTTCCTTACGCTTCGAAACACATTTTTTCCTAAAATTGCTGCGGCAGGTGTGAGGACATGGAGCAAGGAACTCTGGGAACATGGGCTCACCCATAATGCCATGCATGCAGCCAATCAGCAGCCAGCCAGCCATGTGTGTCACAGCCCTATAAATAGCCTCAGCCATCTTGGATTCTGCCATTTCCCAGTGTACTTAGTGCAGGAAGGGACGTCAGCAGGCGCTAGGGACAGTGCTAGGAAAGACTTCATTGTGCTAAAAAAACGATTTATAAGTTCAGGGAAAGATTATTCAAGGTGTAGGGAAAGGATAGGGATGAATCATTCCATAGCATTTATGTAGAAGATGTATGAAAAAGAAAGATTTTCTGTGGCACTCTAAAGCACTCTCAATGTCCAGCCGTGTCCTCCTCAGCAATTCCCTCACTCCCTAACTTGCCATAAAGAGTCGCATCCAGTGGTGCTCAGTCTCGATAAGAATTACAGTCCATGTGATACATAGATATAGCTAAGAAAGAATAGCTGGGACGGCACTCACCATTTGATGCACTTTATTCACATATAATCGCAAGTTTCGGCAGTATGGGGCAGACCACCTTGGCGTGGACGCCCGCAACAGGCGATGGCCGTTTCGCGCAACAGCGCTTCCTCAGGCACTGATGTGGAGGCGTACACTGCTCCTCCTCCTTATGACGGCAGGTATGCATGTTGCCAGGCACCCACAGACGCTGCCCCAATACATAAGGTATATCATAAAACGGACGTACACATTAAAAATGCAGCACAATTTCACATTTACAAAAACATATTCAGATCTATTCTATCATTCATCCCCAGGTCACCTGTAGCCTGGGTGCGCAGTATCCACCGCGCCTCCCGTTGTAATAGGAGGCGGTGTCTATCACCTCCTCTGAGTGGAGGTTTAACCAGTTCCAGACCACAAAAGGACAATGTCTTCAAACTGCCCCCATGGGCTGTACGGAAATGGTCAATGACCCTGGGGCAGCCCTTTACAGAACTAATGGAATTCACATGTTCTCTAATTCTTTCAAAAGGCACCTTATCGTCTTACCAATGTAAAGCGTCCGTACTCGCAAAATAAGGCGTACACTACAAAAGTGCTTTTGCTATTGATAAAGCAATTCACCTTATGGCTAACCTCAGAGACATTGACCACCTTCATTCCATTATTATATTTGCACATGGAGCAACTCCCGCATTTAAAATTACCTGTTGGTATCCTTCGATTTAGCCAATTTCGGAGACATCCGGGCTAAAATGGCTGGACACCAATTTATTTCTCAATGTGGGGCTCCTACAAGCGATTATGGGCCTGGAACCGGTAACATCATCTAAATCAGTGTCTCGTTTCAAGATGTCCCAATTTTTATAGATAGATGCACGTATATGTTCTGCCATAGAGGTATAGTTGAGCGACAGAACAAACCGGTTGTTTTCCCTTTTCTTTTTCCTCTCTCTTGCATCCCCCATCCTTCTCACCTTTTCTAACTTTTTTGCCATACAGGAGGCTCAAATATGTATTTTCCCTTCCTACTCTTTCCATATCCCGTGTGATCACCCTTTCGGGATATCCTCTACTCATGAGGCGCTCTTTCAGTTCTGCTGCTTGCTTCCAGTATCCACCATCAGTGCTATTGAGTGCTATTGCTCAAAAATTGGCCATATGGTACCGATTTTTTAACGGAGTATGGATGGTGGCTGTCATGGCGGAGCAAAGAGTTGGTCGCCGTGGGCTTCCTAAAGCCCTCCGTGACCAACCCCTCGCTCCCAGCCCTGACAGCCACGTCCAAAAACTCCAGATAATCACCACCGAACTGCATGGTAAATTTCATACCCATGTCGTTCGAATTCAAGTACATCAGAAATTCTTCACATTGCACTCTTGGACCTGACCACATCATAAAGATGTCGTCAAAAAACGAAAAAAGCTTTATATAATTCACATAGGGATTCATAGGAGAAAATACATAGCGATCCTCAAGTCTGGCTAATGTGGTAAGGTGCAGGGTGCCGTCGTGGATGGCAGGTATGTGTCACCGAGGTTCATAGCCTCGGTGAGGTAAGAGCCGTTTTTGTTGATGTCAGCAGCAGCTAGTGCTACTGACATAGTTTTAAATAGCATGGCTGCAAAGCCGATCCGGGCCGGCTCTTACCGGGAGCAGCTAAAGTGTAGGGTGGGTGGCTGCTCCCCACGACCCAGTCCGGGTTTTGGGCTGGGTTTATAAACTCAGCCAGCACCAGCAGCTGGGGCTGTGATTGTCCTGGAGCTGCTAACAGTCCTGTGGAGTTCTATGATCTGGAGGAAAGAGCTCAGCAAGGTGGTGTTTTTCCTGCAACTTGAAGGTGGAATCTCCTGCGGCTGGGCCGACTGCTAGGTGTGAACCCTCACCTAAACCTCCCAGGTGACTGAACCCTGTGTTGGCCTGTTTTGTTTGGCCACATGATTTCTGTTATGTGTGAATCACCACCAAGAGACTGTTTTTCATTTATGTTGTGCAAGTGTGAATAAAACACTGTTTATTGCACATTCTGGACTCCTTGTTTTGCCTCAGTACTGCACCCGCACCGCTATCTACCAGAGCGACTCCCCACATTTGGTGGAGGATGCGGGCATGCGCAGTGAGGCTGGCGTGAACGCCGAAGTTTGTTTTTGCTGGGCACGACTGGATGTCCTATATTAGGCCGGCAAAGTTGCAGCCTGTGATCCCTGACAAAATGGAGGCGGTTGTAAAAGCCCTGGTGGAGGCTAACTTGCAGCAGCGGGAGGCCAACAAGCAGCAGCAGGAGACCAACCAGCTACTACTTCAGCAGGTGATGGCTTTACAAGCTGCAGGAGCGTCCCACCATGTCCATGATGCCCGGAAGCGGTCCGTGCGGCGATCCCAAAAATGACCCCCTCGGACGACGTTGAGACATATCTGGCGGTCTTTGAGAAAGTAGCCGTGAGGGAGAAGCTACCCCGTGACCAGTGGGCTGAAGTCGTCGCTCCGTTCCTGGCGTCTGGACCCCAGCAAGTATTTTTGACCTCCCAGATGACCAAGCAGCTGACTACCCGACCGTGAAAGGTGAGATCCTGGCAAGACTGGGGGTGAATGTTTTGGTCCGGGCCCAGCGGGTGCATCAGTGGGAGTTCAACCCGGCTGAACCCGCCAGACCACAATATTATGACTTGCTACAACGGTTGCAAAAATGGCTGCAGCCAGACATACTGACTCCCACTGCTATGCTCGACCGTCTGTTAGCCGATGTATTCTGGAGGGCTTTGCCATACCCTCTCCAGCACTGGATCGGCCAGGTGTCACCTGGGAATGCCTTAGAGATGGTCGACCTGGTGGAGCGATATGAGGCCACCAGAAACCTGCAGGGGGTTCTTTTGGGAGAGGACCAGTCAAACCCAGGAAATCTCCACCCCAGACCCGGCGGCCGGCCAAACCCGCCTGGGATGTACCCCTTGCAGACCCATCCCCAGTGGTCTGCTGGCAGTGTCGGGAGCCTGGACACATAAGGGCCGACTGTCCACGCCGGGGAGAGCCCATGGAGACTAATTATGGGTACCGGGCTTCCATGTATGCCCGGAGACTGTGTGCGACCGGCAACCCGAGATAATAGACAATCGTCATCTGTGCCAGGTGCAAGTTGGTGATAACCTGGCAGTGGCGCTGTTGGACTCAGGGAGCCTAGTAACCTTGGTAAGTGCTGCCCTGGTACAGCCCACCCAGTATACGGGCCGGAAAGTTGGTGTGGTGTGCATACACGGAGACTTAAAGGACTATCCCACTGCTGTAATGTCTCTGTCCACGGCGGCCGGCACATGGACTTATGAAGTGGCGATCTCCACAAAGCTACCTTATGAACTAATAATTGGGAGAGACTTCCCTGGTTTTCCGTCACTATGGCCTGAGGTGAAAGTGACTAATAGCCCTGAGACAGGGGTAACCCTAGCAGAGTGGCCTGGTTCCAGTGGGAGGCCAGAGCCCTGGGAGCCCGAGTCCGAAGGGCCTGCGGTAGGGGTGACCACCACTGCTGCGGTAGAGGGGAGACAACCCCACTGAGTGTAATGGTGGGAGACACGGAGGACTTGCCACCGGGACCTGAGTTGGCAGACCTCAATGTCTCCGGGGAAAATTTTGGGACCGCACAACACCGGGACCAAACCCTAACCAGGGCCTGGGAAAGTGTCGTAATAATTGATGGTAAACCCCAGAAACCTGGGGCTGAATTAATGTTCCCACGATTTATTGTTCTTCAGGATATGTTGTATCGGGTGAACCAAATCCGAGGTGAGCCCGTTGAACAGTTGGTGGTGCCCACCGCATATCGCAAGCTGGTTATGGAGCTTGCCCACCAACATGTTCTTGGGGACACTTGGGGTGGCAGAAAACCCAGGACCGCATACTGCAGCGGTTTTATTGGCCCGGTGTGTTCAAGGAGGTAGAAAATTATTGTAAGTCCTGTCCGACCTGTCAGATAAATAGCCCCCAGCCACATTTCCGTAGTCCTCTGGTACCTCTTCCAATTATTGAGGTCCCGTTTGAGCGAATCGCTATGGATCTAGTGGGCCTGTACCAAAAGTCTGCCAGGGGCCACCAACACATTCTGGTAGTTCTCGACTATGCAGCTCGGTATCCGGAGGCGGTGCCTCTGCGACATACCTCAGCTAAGCTCATCGCCAAAGAGTTAATGGAAATGTTTTCCCGTGTGGGCCTGCCAAAGAGGTTCTGACAGACCAAGGGACCCCTTTTATGTCCAAAGTTATGAGGGAACTGTGTAAATTGTTGCGTATAAAGCAGTTACGGACGTCCGTTTACCATCCGCAAACAGACGGTCTTGTTGAGAGGTTTAACCAAACTTTAAAAAATATGTTAAAAAGGGTGGTGTCTAGAGATGGGAAGGACTGGGACCTGCTTCTGCCCTATCTCATGTTCGCAGTGCGAGAGGTGCCCCAGGCCTCTACTGGGTTCTCGCCCTTCGAACTGCTTTATAGCAGACACCCTCGAGGCCTGTTGGATATTGCCAAGGAAGCGTGGGAACAGCAACCTGTCCCCCACAAAAGTGTCATTGAATATGTCACCCAGATGCAGGAACGGATGGAAAGGGTGTTGCCGCTGGTCCGGGAGCATATGGAGGCAGCGCAACAAGCCCAAAGTAGGGTGTATAATCGTCAGGCTCGGGTGCGGGACTTCAATCCGGGAGATCGGGTTTTGGTTCTGGTACCCACCCTTGACAGCAAGTTCCTAGCTAGGTGGCAGGGCCCCTATGAGGTGATCGAGAAGGTAGGGAAGTAAATTACAAGGTACACCAGCCAGGGCGGCGCAAGCCGAGCAGGTGTACCACGTGAATTTACTAAAGCCGTGGAAAGATAGGAACATGGCCGACGACAACAGCCCCCGGCCAGGGCTTCTAGGTGAGAAGGGTCCAGCCCCACAGTTCGAGGCCTGTGAAGCAGTAACCACGGTAAAAATTGCAGACAGCCTGTCTTCTAAACAAGTTCAGGAAGTCAGGGAGTTCATCAGTCGGAACACGGATGTGTTCTCGGACCTCCTGGCCGCACGTCTCTCATCCAACATGACATCGTCACTGAGCCTCAGGCCAAGATCCGGTTAAAACCATACCGGGTACCCGAGGCTCGGCGACGGGCCATCGCGGAGGAAGTGCAAGTAATGTTGAAGCTCGATGTCATTGAGGAGTCGAAAAGTGAGTGGGCCAGTCCCATAGTCCTGATACCCAAGCCGGATGGGACGTTGCGGTTCTGCAACGATTTTCGCAAATTAAATGAAGTGTCCAAGTTCGATGCGTATCCCATGCCCGGGTAGACGAGCTTGTTGAGAATTTAGGGCAAGCCCGTTATTTTTCTGTGCTAGACCTCACTAAAGGATACTGGCAAGTACCCTTAACGAGTCGGCCAAGGAAAAAACTGCTTTTGTTACCCCGCAGGGCCTGTATCATTATAAGGTGTTACCCTTTGGCCTGCATGGCGCCCCCGCCACCTTCCAAAGGTTAATGGATATTGTGCTGCGACCTCATCGTCGGTACGCCTCGGCCTACTTAGACGATGTAATCATCCACAGCACCGACTGGGAAAGCCATTTGCCCAAAGTGCAGGCGGTAGTGGATGCCCTGAGGAAAGCTGGTCTAACCGCCAATCCAAAGAAGTGTGCGATTGGGTTGGAAGAGACCAAATACCTGGGATACGTAATTGGGCGGGGAGTCATCAAGCCGCAGGTAACTAAAGTGGAAGCCATACGTAACTGGCCCCGACCGGTCACTGCCAGGCAGGTAAAGTCCTTCCTGGGAATGATAGGGTACTACATGCGGTTTGTGCCCCACTTTGCCACAATAGCAGCGCCGTTGACAGACCTATTGAAGGGGCGAAAGTCTGGGAAGGTTAGCTGGAGTGAGAAGGCGGAGGAGGCTTTCTCCGCGTTGAAGTCGGCCCTCTGTGGGTCCTCGGTTTTGGTGACACCCGACTTCAACCGGGAGTTTGTCGTACAGACCGACGCCTCGGAGGTAGGCCTCGGTGCTGTGTTGTCTCAGGAGGTCAACGGGGAAGAACATCCCGTTTGTCTTCCTGAGCCGTAAGCTCAGTCCCGCCGAGACCAGGTATAGCATAGTGGAGAGGGAGTGCCTGGCTATCAAGTGGGCACTCGAATCTCTCCGCTACTACCTGTTAGGGAGGAGGTTCCGTCTGGTGACCGACCATTCCCCTCTCAAGTGGATGAGCCAGGCCAAGGAGAGGAATGCTCGGGTCACCAGGTGGTTCCTATCCCTGCAGAACTTCAAGTTCTCCGTGGAACATAGGGCAGGCCGCTTGCAGGGGAATGCAGATGCCCTTTCCGCGTCCACTGCCTCACATGTGTCCACCCCCTCAGGGTTGAACAAAGGGGGGGGGGGTGTGGTAAGGTGCAGGGTGCCGTCGTGGATGGCAGGTATGTGTCACCGAGGTTCATAGCCTCGGTGAGGTAAGAGCCGTTTTGTTGATGTCAGCAGCAGCTAGTGCTACTGACATAGTTTTTAAATAGCATGGCTGCAAAGCCGATCCGGGCCGGCTCTTACCGGGAGCAGCTAAAGTGTAGGGTGGGTGGCTGCTCCCCACGACCCAGTCCGGGTTTTGGGCTGGGTTTATAAACTCAGCCAGTACCAGCAGCTGGGGCTGTGATTGTCCTGGAGCTGCTAACAGTCCTGTGGAGTTCTATTATCTGGAGGAAAGAGCTCAGCAAGGTGGTGTTTTTCCCTGCAACTTGAAGGTGGAATCTCCTGCGGCTGGGCCGACTGCTAGGTGTGAACCCTCACCTAAACCTCCCAGGTGACTGAACCCTGTGTTGGCCTGTTTTGTTTGGCCACATGATTTCTGTTATGTGTGAATCACCACCAAGAGACTGTTTTTCATTTATGTTGTGCAAATGTGAATAAAACACTGTTTATTGCACATTCTGGACTCCTTGTTTTGCCTCAGTACTGCACCCGCACCGCTATCTACCAGAGCGACTCCCCACACTAAATACAAGTTCGCGAATGTACAGGACACGGGGGTCCCCATGGCCGTGCCAAGCCTTTGTCTATACCACTTGGCATTAAACATGAATATGTTGTTCACAAGAATAAATCGAAGTGAATCATTCACAAAATTGCAGAACCGGTCACTTTTCCCCGCATTCTGTACAATGACGCGGATCACCTCCACACCCGCATCATGTGGGATGCGGGTGTAGAGGCTCTCCACATCAAATGACACCATCTGGTACCCCTCATGCCACACCACCGCTTGTAGTGATCGCAAAAAATCACTAGTATCCTTAATATACGCTGGTGCGCTGGTTAACAAAGGTCTTAGTAACCAGTCTATGTACTTGGATAATGCCGGGGGCCAGTCCAGACACCTATGTATTTTAGGCAAGAAATACCAACACGGGCAGGAGGGGTGAGATGGGACCAATTTATCAAACATCTTCTTATTTAACAAACCAACCTCAATATATCTGTGAACAAGATCACTCAATTGTTGTAATACCTCGGGCATGGGGTCCCCACGTATCTGCTCATATACTGTAGGATCTCCTAATTGTCTCATCACCTCTTCGTAATAATAAGTTCTTAACATCAACACCACATTGCCCCCCTTGTCCGCTGGTTTCACAACGATATCCTTCTGCTTACGTAGCCAGTTCAAAGCTTGTAATTCCACCTGGCTAATATTCAAATCCTCTCTAGGGTATAAAACAGCACGTACATCTCTCAATACCTGTTGATAAAAGATATCGATGCTACTACCAGACGGACAAGGGGGGCAAAACGTGGATCTAATCCCACCTCGGAACTGTTCTACCATCTCTGGGGCCTGTGTTTCAAGGCATTCCTCACTCAAAAGTTGTAGACACTCTTTTTCCAAATGGCTTAGTTTCGTATCAATACTCAGGACAAAGTATTGTAGAAGATGGTTTAGTAGGGAAGGTTACAGCCTGGGTAAAAGGAACAATCATATTACACCTTGCTGCACTGACTGGGGATCCAAGTTGCCATTATACAGCTCTGTAATTCCAGCAAACCGTTCTTGTTATTGGGGTGCAAGTGCTGTTGATACAGCCATTAACAGGGTTTATTACAAGGAAATATTTCTAAGTCTTATTTGCGCTTGTACGGTGCAGTTATATGTTCTAAAGCATTTTTTTTGGCTTGTATTAGTGGGAAAAAGGGCTTATTAGCCATTGTGTGGTAAAGTGCAAATTTTACACCCTTTTTTTTTTTCTAGTGGAACGAAACATTTTTTTATTTGCCGTTCAGGGGTGCAGTTATATGTTCTAAAGCCGTTTTTGTCGTGTATTAGTGGCAAAAGAAAACTATATTTGCCTTTCAGCGGTGCAGTTTTATATTCTAAAGTTGTTTGTGGAGTGTATAAGTGGAAAAAAGAAAAATATATTTGAGGTTGTGGTTCAAAAAATATGGGCCTATTTGCTGTTCAGCAGTTCAGTTATATGTTCTAAAGCCCTTTGTGTCGTGTATTAGTGAAAAAGAAAAATATACAGTATTTGCCGTTCAGCGCTGCAGTTATTTGTTCTAATGCCTTTTGTGGCCTGTATAAGTGTAAAAAAAATAAGAGCCTATTTGCCTTTCAGCGGTGCAGCTCTATGTTCTAAAGCCCTTTTTGACTAGAATTAGTGGCTCGAAAAAAATATATTATTTGCCTTTCAGTGGTGCAGTTTTTTATTCTAAAGCCTTTTGTTGAGTGTATAAGTGGAAAAAAGAAAAATATATTTGCCTTCAGCGGTGCTGTTATATGTTCTAAAGCCTTTTGTGTCATGTATAAATGGAAAAAAAGGGCCTATTTGCCGTTTAGCAGTGCAGTTATATGTTCTAAAGCCCTTTTTGTCCTGTATTAGTGGCAAAAGAAAAATATATTTGCTGTTCAGCGGTGCAGTTATATATTCTAATGTCTTTTGTGGCCTGTTTAAGTGTAAAAAAAATAAGAGCCATTTGCCGTTCAGCGGTGCAGTTCTATGTTCTAAAGCCCTTTTTGGCTAGAATTAGTGGCTTGAAAATATATATTATTTGCCTTTCAGTGGTGCAGTTTTGTATTCTAAAGCCTTTTGTGGAGTGTATAAGTGGAAAAAAGAAAAATATATTTGCCTTCAGCGGTGCTGTTATATGTTCTAAAGCCTTTTGTGTTGTGTATAAATGGAAAAAAAGGGCCTATTTGCCGTTTAGCAGTGCAGTTATATGTTCTAAAATGCCTTTGTCCTTCAGCGGTGCTGTTATATGTTCTAAAGCCTTTTGTGTTGTGTATAAATGGAAAAAAAGGGCCTATTTGCCGTTTAGCAGTGCAGTTATATGTTCTAAAGCCCTTTTTGTCCTGTATTAGTGGCAAAAGAAAAATATATTTGCTGTTCAGCGGTGCAGTTATATATTCTAATGCCTTTTGTGGCCTGTTTAAGTGTAAAAAAAATAAAAGCCTATTTGCCGTTCAGCGGTGCAGCTCTATGTTCTAAAACCCTTTTTGGCTAGAATTAGTGGCTCAAAAATATATATTATTTGCCTTTCAGTGATGCAGTTTTATATTCTAAAGCATTTTGTGGAGTGTATAAGTGGAAAAAAGAAAAATATATTTGCCTTCAGCGGTGCTGTTATATGTTCTAAAGCCTTTTGTGTTCTGTATAAATGGAAAAAATAAGGGCCTATTTGCCGTTCAGCAGTGCAGTTATATGTTCAAAAGCCCTTTTTGTCCTGTATTAGTGGCAAAAGAAAAATATATTTGCTGTTCAGCGGTGCAGTTATATATTCTAATGCCTTTTGTGGCCTGTTTAAGTGTAAAAAAACTAAGAGCCTGTTTGCCGTTCAGCGGTGCAGTTCTATGTTCTAAAGCCCTTTTTGGCTAGAATTAGTGGCTTGAAAATATATATTATTTGCCTTTCAGTGGTGCAGTTTTATATTCTAAAGCCTTTTGTGGAGTGTATAAGTGGAAAAAAGAAAAATATATTTGCCTTCAGCGGTGCTGTTATATGTTCTAAAGCCTTTTGTGTCGTGTATAAATGGAAAAAAAAGGGCCTATTTGCCGTTTAGCAGTGCAGTTATATGTTCTAAAGCCCTTTTTGTCCTGTATTAGTGGCAAAAGAAAAATATATTTGCTGTTCAGCGGTGCAGTTATATATTCTAATGCCTTTTGTGGCCTGTTTAAGTGTAAAAAAAATAAAAGCCTATTTGCCGTTCAGCGGTGCAGTTCTATGTTCTAAAGCCCTTTTCGGCTAGAATTAGTGGCTCAAAAAAATATATTATTTGCCTTTCAGTGGTGCAGTTATATGTTCTAGAGCCCTTTTTGGCTAGAATTAGTGGCTCAAAACTATATATTATTTGCCTTCAGTGGTGCAGTTATATGTTCTAGAGCCCTTTTTGGCTAGAATTAGTGGCTCAAAACTATATATTATTTGCCATTCAGCAGTGAAATTATATGTTCTAATGCATTTTGTGGCCTGTATAAGTGTAAAAAATAAGTGCCTATTTGCCGTTAAGTGCTGCAGTTATATTTTCTTAAGCCCTTTTTGGCGTGTATTAGTGGGGAAAAAGAAAAAAGGCTTATTAGCCGTTGTGTGTTGAAGTAAGAAAATTACCGCCCTTTTTGGTGTGCATTAGTGGGGGGAAAAATATTTGCCATTCAGTGGTGAAGTTCCATTGTACTCTAGCCATTTACAGGGTGTATTAAAAGGATAGCTACATACATCCTATTAGCCGTTCTGCAGTGAATTATGATTGTTATATTTATTTTTTTGGGCTGTATTAAAAATAATACGTCTTATTAGCCGGTCTTCAGTGAACCGACATTGTTATGCAGACATTGTTGCGGTGTATGTATAGGAAAAGTAAGTACGTGTTATTAGCCATTCTGCAGTGAATTTACATTGACATACAGACATTGTTGCGTTGTAGTAAAAGCAAAAAATAAATATGTGTTATTAGCCGTTCTATAGTGAATTTACATTGTCATTCAGTGGTGAAATTTGTTGGTGATACAGCCTTTTTTTGGAAAATTGGTTAGTGAACTTTCTTCTGTATGGACTGAATTACGTCAATTAGCCATTCATAGGTGAAATGTTTTTGTGAAACAGCATTTTTTGAGAAAATTGATGGGTAATTGTACACTTTCTTCTGAATGGACTGAATAATTGCGTCGATTAGCCATTCAGTGGTGAAAT
Organism: Bufotes viridis; assembly: GCA_033119425.1. NCBI lineage: Eukaryota > Metazoa > Chordata > Amphibia > Anura > Bufonidae > Bufotes > Bufotes viridis. Next base: position 180,434,213 of record CM065590.1, read on the forward strand.
TTGGTGATACAGCCTTTTTTGGGAAAATTTGTTGGTAGCTATAACTATGGTCAAGGACAATACATGTCCTTTATAGCCCCCTGGGTAAATGTGGTTCCTGCCTAGCCACACCAGCAACTTTGCCAGGTGACGCCGCCTCCACCTCCACGTTCTCATGCCGTTGGTCCTGCGACAATGTCCTCCTCTGACTCCTCATCCTCCTCCTTGTTCTCAGCCTCAACTGCAGGGACAATTCACAGTGACCCACCAGCATACCGCATGTGCAGGGCACTGTGGTGTCATGCTGTTCTGCACCTAGTTTGCCTGGGCGAACGGAGTGACACTGCTCCACGTCCTTCATCAAGAAATCGAATCCTGGCTTTATCCTCGACAACTCAAATTCGGAATCATGGTCATGGGAAGAACATGGTGTCAGCGCTGCGTCAAGGACGGCTAAGCCATGCACCCCTGAAATGGCACATGTGTTAAATCTGGTTGTAAAACGCTACCTGAAGCTTCCACACATCTGCAAGACATCATAAAAATGGCTAGGAAACTTTGCATGTACTTCAGCTACTCGTATACAACAAAGCACATCCTTATTGAGCTGCAGCGACAGAACGGCATCCCCCAACATAGGCTGATATGCGACGTTTCTACCCGTTGGAATTCCACCTTCCATATGTTGGACCGACTATACGAACAGGGAAAGGCCATAAAAGATTTCTTGATGATCCAAGTGGACAGGAGTACTCCCCTGTGTAACGTCGATGTCAGCCAGTGGCAGCTCATGTGTGACACCTGTAGTTTGCTCAGGCCCTTTGAGGAGGCTACGTTATTTGTCAGTCGCCAGGACTATTGGATGAACAATGTCATTCCACTGCTTCATGTCCTGGAACAGATATTGATAAATCTGGCTGGTCAGGGGACTGGAGATATGGCGCCTACATCTCAAGGCCACATGAACACTGAACTGGAGGAGGAGGAGGACATTGGAGCACAAGCAATGTGTAGCAAAATGGGTGGTGTTTCTACATAGGTGACAGGAGAGGAGAAGCAGCCAGAGATGCTACAGGGTGATGATGTAGATGAGGCAGAGAACCCAGACACACCGTGGCAGAATGCAGTTGAGATGGAGGCATGGAGTCCCTCTGAGTCACTTGCATGCATGCATGCTCAATGCATGCTCACTTGCTTGCATAGTGACAGCCAAATTGTCATCTTTCGGCAGAGGGATGACTACTGGCTCTCCACCTTGTTGGACCCTCGCTACCGGTCCAAAATTAGGGCCTTTTTTTACACCTGCTGAGAGGGTGGACAAACTGAACTACTATAGAGACATCCTATGTAGTCAGTTGGCCACTGCCTATCAACGCCATTGTCTATCCTCTCACATGTCTGACCGGGAGAGGGGCCTCTGCGCTCACGTTCCTCTGCCATGGCTGATTTGGAAGGTTGGGGTGGGGGGGGGGGGACAGGAGCAGTTCCACCTCCAGAAGCAGCACCTTGAGTCTAGAGTTGCCGATGAGCAGCTTTCTTGACCCGCCTAGTGAAGAAGCTACTCACCAGCAGCTAGACCTGGAGCAGGTGGTAGCATACTTGGACAGTATCCTGCCACCCCACATTAAAGATTGAACTACTGGGCAGCCAAACTGGATTTATGGCCGTAACTGTCAGAGTTTGCCCTGGAAAAGCTGTCCTGCCCGGCCAATAGTGTGGCATCAGAGCAGGTGTTTAGTGTGGCGGGGTCCATGGTTACCCAAAGAAGAACTCGCCTGTCCACTTAAAATGTGGAGAGACTGACCTTTGTCAAGATGAATCAGGCATTGATTAGTCAGGATTTCCACCCACCAATGCCTGATGCATCAGACTAGATCATCCATGGAGCCATACCAACACTTTGACAAAAGAGACCAATTTTTTCTGGCAACCAGCCTCTACTATTTTGATGCTGCTACTCACTTAATGCCACACATCTGATGCCAAGTGCTCCTTCTTTCACCCACCATCTTCAGCTGGTACTGGTATTGCCCACCTCCTCACTCTGTTACCGGGTCACTCTCTGGTCTCCTGCTGCCACCCCCACACTATGTCACCTTGCCACCTGCAGACTCTGTCATTGGGCCACTCTGTGGTCTTCTCATGCTGCTTCCACCTCACCACTTTGTCATAGGGCCACTCTGTGGACTTCGCATGCTTTTTCTTTTTCCACTAATACACACCAAAAAAGGCTTTAGAACATATAACTGCACCGCTGATCGGTAAATATATTTTTTTCTTTTTCCACTTATACAGGTCACAAATGCCTTTAGAACATATAACTGCACCGCTGAATTGCAAATATAGTTTTTTTCTTTTTCCACTAACACACGCCACAAACAGCTTTAGAACATATAACTGCACCGCTGAAGGGCTAATATATTATGTCTTTTTCCACTAACACACGCCACAAACGGCTTTAGAACATATACCTGTAACTGCACCACTGATCAGCAAATATATATATTTTTTTTCAACTAATATGCGCCACGAAAGGCTTTAGAACATATAACAACAACGCTGAACGGCAAATATATTTTTTCCACTAACACACGGCACAAACGGTTTCAGAACATATAACTGCACCGCTGAATGGCAAATATATATATATATTTTTTCCACTAACACACGCCACAAACGGTTTTAGAACATATAACTGCACCGCTGATCCGCAAATATATTTTTTCTTTTTCCACTAACACACGCCACAAATGGTTATGAGCTGTAGGGGCAATATTAAATTTTTCTCATATTTACAGAATAATTGGCTGAATATCCACCATGACTTTGCGAATTCGCCATTGTTTTCCTGATTGTCGAAAATCGGCAATGTAATATTCATGCAATGCGCGCGCAATACAGACGTGGGTCACTTTTTCTACATTTTTCAAGCTGCTTGAAGTTTCCTGAGACTGGAGAAAATGGTTGGCACGGCAGAACATTACAATAGCTTTATATGCAGATTGAGTGCTCCAATATATGCGCAATTGCGCAAATCGGCACTAATGATATATATATTTTGGCACAATACGTGCAACTTCACATTTTAGCAGGTCTGACTACATATTAGTGATTGGTGCACTAAGTATTTTTGTAAACTTGTGACATCAGAGCACTATGTATGTATGAATGTATGTATGGACAGCAGCACGTATCACACTTCCTAACACCCTGCACTGGAACCTATCAGCTACACTATATCACAATCTAACCTACACTGACTATCTCCCACTAACTATCTGTATTATATATAAGCTAACTAACTAACTATGTAATGTAACGACATAGGAAAGCAGAGAGCACAGCAATGACACTGCTGTCTCTCTCAGAACTGTAATAAACTGCTTAAAATGGCTGCTGTTGAGGTTCTTATATAGTAAGGGGTAAGCAACTTTCCTATTGGTTGCTAGGGATGTTGCTAAGCTCAGACATAGACATTGCAGACTTCTCATTGGCCCACAAGCAAGAAGTAGGGAGGGATCATGAGTTCAGATGAAAAAAAATCTAGAATATTAGAAGATACGAATATATATCAGAATATTCTTAATATTAGCGAATTCTCGAAGTCGCGATATTCGCTATAAAAATTCGCGATTCAAATATTCGAACCTAACAATAGCCACAAACGGATTTAGAACATATAACTGCACCGCTGATGGACAGATATATTATTTCCTTTTCCACTAATACACACCACAAAAGGCTTTAGAGCATATAACTGCACCGCTGATCTGCAAATATATTTTTTCTTTTTCCACTGATACAGGCCACAAACGGCTTTAGAACATATAACTGCAGCGCTAATCTGCAAATATATATATATATATTTTTTCCACTAATACACGCCACAAACGGCGTTAGAACATATAACTGAACCACTGAATGGCAAATATATTTTTTTCTTTTCCACTAATACATGCCACAAATGGCTTTAGCACATATAACTGCACCGCTGAATCGGCATAGATAGTTTTATGTTTTTCACTAATACACGCCACAAACGGCTTTAGAACATATAACTGCACCGCTGAAGGGCTAATATATTATGTCTTTTTCCACTAACACACGCCACAAACGGCTTTAGAACATATACCTGTAACTGCACCACTGATCAGCAAATATATATATTTTTTTTCAACTAATATGCGCCACGAAAGGCTTTAGAACATATAACAACAACGCTGAACGGCAAATATATTTTTTCCACTAACACACGGCACAAACGGTTTCAGAACATATAACTGCACCGCTGAATGGCAAATATATATATATATTTTTTCCACTAACACACGCCACAAACGGTTTTAGAACATATAACTGCACCGCTGATCCGTAAATATATTTTTTCTTTTTCCACTAACACACGCCACAAATGGTTATGAGCTGTAGGGGCAATATTAAATTTTTCTCATATTTACAGAATAATTGGCTGAATATCCACCATGACTTTGCGAATTCGCCATTGTTTTCCTGATTGTCGAAAATCGGCAATGTAATATTCATGCAATGCGCGCGCAATACAGACGTGGGTCACTTTTTCTACATTTTCAAGCTGCTTGAAGTTTCCTGAGACTGGAGAAAATGGTTGGCACGGCAGAACATTACAATAGCTTTATATGCAGATTGAGTGCTCCAATATATGCGCAATTGCGCAAATCGGCACTAATGATATATATATTTGGCACAATACGTGCAACTTCACATTTAGCAGGTCTGACTACATATTAGTGATTGGTGCACTAAGTATTTTTGTAAACTTGTGACATCAGAGCACTATGTATGTATGAATGTATGTATGGACAGCAGCACGTATCACACTTCCTAACACCCTGCACTGGAACCTATCAGCTACACTATATCACAATCTAACCTACACTGACTATCTCCCACTAACTATCTGTATTATATATAAGCTAACTAACTAACTATGTAATGTAACGACATAGGAAAGCAGAGAGCACAGCAATGACACTGCTGTCTCTCTCAGAACTGTAATAAACTGCTTAAAATGGCTGCTGTTGAGGTTCTTATATAGTAAGGGTAAGCAACTTTCCTATTGGTTGCTAGGGATGTTGCTAAGCTCAGACATAGACATTGCAGACTTCTCATTGGCCCACAAGCAAGAAGTAGGGAGGGATCATGAGTTCAGATGAAAAAATCTAGAATATTAGAAGATACGAATATATATCAGAATATTCTTAATATTAGCGAATTCTCGAAGTCGCGATATTCGCTATAAAAATTCGCGATTCAAATATTCGAACCTAACAATAGCCACAAACGGATTTAGAACATATAACTGCACCGCTGATGGACAGATATATTATTTCCTTTTCCACTAATACACACCACAAAAGGCTTTAGAGCATATAACTGCACCGCTGATCTGCAAATATATTTTTTCTTTTTCCACTGATACAGGCCACAAACGGCTTTAGAACATATAACTGCAGCGCTAATCTGCAAATATATATATATAATTTTTTTCCACTAATACACGCCACAAACGGCGTTAGAACATATAACTGAACCACTGAATGGCATATATTTTTTTTTCTTTTTCCACTAACACATGCCACAAATGGCTTTAGCACATATAACTGCACCGCTGATCGGCATAGATATTTTATGTTTTTTCACTAATACACGCCACAAACGGCTTTAGAACATACAACTGCACCGCTGATCAGCAAATATATTTTTTCTTTTTACACTTATACATGCCACAAGAGGCTTTAGAATAGGCATCCTCAAACTGCGGCCCTCCAGCTGTTGCAGAACTACAACTCCCAGCATGCCCGAACAGCCTACAGGTTATCAGCCTACAGCAGCGCATTGTGGGGGTTGTAGTTTTACAACAGCTGGAGGGCCGCAGTTTGAGGATGCCTGCTTTAGAACATATAACTGCTCCGCTGAACAGCAAATATATTTTATTTTTTCCACTAATACATGACAAAAAGGGCTGTAATTTTATCATTTCACCATACAACGGCTAATAAGCTCTTTTTTCCCACTAATACAAGCCAAAAAATGCTTTAGAACATATAACTGTACCGCACAAGGGCAAATAAGACATAAAAAATATTTTCTTGTAATAAACCCTGTTAATGCCTGTTTCAATCAACACTTGCACCCTAATAAGGACGGTTTGCTGGAATTACAGAGCTGTATAATTGCTATTTGGATCCCCAGTCAGTGCAGCAAGGTGTAATAGGATTGTTCCTATTACCCAGACTGTAACTTCCCCTACTGAACCCTGTTCAACATAAATGTTGCTGAATGATTCCTCCCTACCCTTTCTCTACACCTTGAATGATCTTTCCCTGCACTTGTTAATCATTTTGTTAGCACAATGACGTTTTTTCTAACACTGTCCCTAGCTCCTTCTGATGTCTCACCTTGCACTAAGTACACTGGAAATGGCAGAATCCAAGATGGCTGAGGCTATTTATAGGGCTCTGACATCACAGGGCTGGCTGGCTGCTGATTGGCTGCATGCATGGCATTATTGGTTCCTTGCTCTATATCCTTACACATGCAGAAACCATTTTAGGAAAAAAATGCGATTCGTTACCACGAAGCGTGAGGAAATTCGGATTCGGTGTGAACCAAATTTTTCCTGAAATTTCACTTTGTCAGCTTCGATTCACTCATCTCTAATGATATTTCCTGAACTAGGTAGTCTGAAAATGATAGTATTTTCATTTTGAGCTAAATTATTAAATGTTGCTAATATTAGATTTGCAATTACTTTATGTTCTTACTCATTTTGGAAGCTTTTTAAGTCAATTTACTTTCATACATGAATACTTTACGTAATTGCTGGTTGTCAAATCAGACATTTTAGGTGGTTGAATAGATTCAAATGAAGAGTAACCTTGGCAATCTTTGTGAACAGTAACTATCTTAGTACAAGCAGGTGGGGTAGGTAGAAGTATGAAATAATTTGATTTGCCTATTCTAAGTTATACAATTTGGGGTTGCTATATTTTAGAATTTTACTACTTTTGTTTCTTTTATTTTTTAGCACACATATTTAGAAAATGTCTTAAAAAATTGTTCCATACTATACTCTAAATATCTATAATATATATCTAATATTACAAATATAGCATAGAGCATAGTCCATCAGACTACACCTTCCATCCAAAAAGAGGAGGCTCCCATTATGTGAATTATTTGTGTACATGTCTCATGAAAGCAGAATATAGCATAGTCTATCATCCTGCAAAATAGGATGTCAAACGTGCAGTATGTTAAATTGATTAATATTGCAGATCGTATGCTACAAAAGGACTCTAGTTTTTTCATACAGGTTTTTTGTACAGTATATGGGGCCCAAATGTGTTTTTCACATAGAAGGGTTGAACCATGAGTTTTATCGACAATTTTGTTTGACATATTTGCTTTATATTGTTGTTCCACTCATGCTTTTACTTATTATCATCACATTTTAATGGTAAATATACCATATACCAATATCCAAAATTGTGTAACCATATAGAACCATTTAGAGATGAGCGAATTTTTCCAAAATTCAATTCACCGGTTCGCCAGATTTTTCGGTTCGATCCGAATATCTTTGCAGTGAATTACATTAAATTACATTAAATAACGGCCATGTCCTGTCTGCTGAGAGCCTTTATAGTGGTGTAGAACACTGTGCCTTACTTTAACATGGATAGGAGGTCTGCTTTGGTAGTGAAATAATATTTTGAGTCAGTATGACATGCAGATGACAGGCGTCACTCTTAGAATCACTGCACGCTTCACTTATTTGGGCAGTCACTGACCAACTAACTCAAGTATGAACTCAGCCTTACAGGTCAATGTTAGTGTCAAGAAGAAGCACACTCCTTTTACACCATCGCCAGCTGATTCCACATAGATGTAAAAAGAACCTGTTTTATTAAACGCTTATAAAAGTAGAACCCCCCCCCCCCCCCCGACAGAGTGAAGAGGGTGTAAGCATTAAGTTTGTGTTGACGTCAATAAATTTTTAGCCCTTCTTCTGATCCGTCAGAACAATAACCCCCCAAAAAACGGATCCTGTCTGTTGATAATTTGCCTTCATTCGGTCAACATTTGGTCAGTAATCCATCACAGAGCGGAGTGATGTCTGGAGGTGGCAGCAGCATTAGAAGACCACAGAGTGGCACAATGACATAGTGTGGAAGTGGCAGCAGCATCAGGAGACCATAGAATGGCACAATGACAGAGTCTGGATGAGGCCGCAGCATCAGGAGGTCACAGAGTGGCACAATGACAGAGTGTGGAGGTGGCAGCAGCATCACCAGGAGGTCACAGAGAGGCACAATGACAGAGTATGGAGGTGGCGGCAGTAGCATCAGGAGGAGGACACAGGGTGGCACAATGACAGAATGGGGAGGTGGCAGCAGCAACATCAGAAGGGCACAGTGTGGCACAATGAGAGCGTCTGGAGGTGGCGGCAGCATCAGGAGGCCACAGAGTTGCACAATGACAAAGTGGAGGTTGCGGCAGCAGCAGAATTAGGAGGAGGCCACAGAGTGGCATGACAACAAAGTGTGGAGGTGAGTGGCAATAACAGAACCCGCTGACGATGGTGGGTGTAAGAAGGAGCACTTGGAATCAGATATGTGGCATCAGGCGGGTAGCAGCATCAGAATAGTAGCTGAGGCTTGAAGCCAGGAGAAACCGGTCTCTTTTGTCAAAGTGTTGGTGTGGCTCCATGGATGATCTAGTCTGATGCATCAGGCATTGGTGAGTGGAAATCCTTGCTAATCTATGCCTGATTAATCTTGACAAAGGTCAGTCTCTCCACATTTTGGGTGGACAGGTGAGTTTTTCTTGGGGTAACTATGGCCCCCGCCGCACTAAACACCCGCTCTGATGCCACACTACTGGCCAGGCAGGACAGCATTTCCAGGGCAAACTCTGCTAGTTGCGGCCACAAATCCAGTTTGGCTGCCCGATAGTCCAGTGGATCTTCAATGTGGGGTGGCAGGGTACTGTGTAAGTATGCCACCTCCTGCTGGTTCAGGTCCTGCTCCAGGTCTAGCTGCTGCTGCTGGTGAGTAGTTTCTTCACTATAAAGGTGAAGAAAGCTGCTCATCAGCGACTCTAGACTCAGGCTGCTGCTGATAGAGCTGATACTTCTCCTGCCACCCCACCCCTGCCCAGCAGCCATGGCAGAGGAACGTGAACGCAGAGGGTCCCCCTGGTCAGACCTGTGAGAGGATGAGCCATGGCGCAGAATGGCAGCGGCCAACTGACTACATAGGTTGTCTTTATAGTAGTTCCGTTTGTTCTCCCTCTCAGCCGGTGTAAAAAGGCCCCCATTGTGGCCAGTAGCTAGAGTCCAACAAGGTGGAGAGCCAGAACTCATTCCTCTGTTGAGTAGTGAATATTCGGCTGTCACTACGCAAGCAAGTGAGCATGCATCGGACAATTTATGCAAGTGACTCGTAGGGACTCCCTGCCTCCATCTCCACTGCATACTGCCACGATGGGTCCGGGACCTCTGTCTCTTCTTCATCATCGCCATGTAGCTCCTCTGGCTGCTACTGCTCCTCCTGTCTTGTCAGTTGAGTAGAAAAACCACCCATTTCACTACACATCGCTTGTGCTCCAATCTCCTCCTCCTCCTCCTCCAGTTCAGCCCTCACAGGGCTCATGTGGCCTTGAGATCTAGGCACCAAGTCTCCAGTCCCCTGACCAGCCAGATTTACCAGCATCTGTTCCAGGACATGAAGCAGTGGAATGACAGTGTTCATCCCGTAGTCCTGGCGAATGACAAATAACGTGGCATCCTCAAAGGGCTTGAGCAAACGCAGGTGTGACATCAAAGTTACACAGGGGAGTACTCCTTTCTTGTCTGCTTGGATCATTAAGAAATCGTTTATGGCCTTTCTCTCTTTGTATAGTCGGTCAAACATATGAAGGGTTGAATTCCAATGGGTGAAAACATCGCATATCAGCCTATGTTGGGGGATGCCGCTCTGCCGCTGCAGCTCAAAGAGGGTGTGCTTTGTGGTGTACGAGTGGTTGAAGTGCATGCCAAGTTTCCTGGCCATTTTTAGGATGTCTTGCAGATGTGTGGATAGCTTCAGGAACTGCTTGACAACCAGATTAAACACATATGGCTCAGCCCTCCTTGACGCAGCAACGACACAATGTTCTTCCCGTTGTCGGTCACCATGGTTCCGATTTTGAGTTGATACAACGAGGTGCAGAACAGAGTGACACCGCCGTGCCCTGCACATGTGTTATGCTGGAGGACCCCTGTGAATTATCCCTGTAGGCCACTCTCATCATCAGTACTTGCCTGCCTAGTGGAGGAAGAGGTGGATGTCTCCTTCTGATCTTGGCTGGGCAGCAGCTGCTGACTGTCCTCTAGTAGTTTTTCCTCACTGAAAAGTAGAGTCAAGCCCACAGCATATAATACTTCTCTGGCTGAGGGAACAGAAAAGGACAGAGGCAGGTTGAGGACAGGTGAAGGCACAGGGCCTGCGCCCAGGCCATGCCAGCAAAGCGTCGTTTCAAAGGAACCGACCGACTGTTGGCTGGGGTTGTCTGATTTCACTGGGGATGAAGTGGATGACCGAGTCAACCATTCAAGAACTGCTGAGTTGCTGGTCAAGACACGACTACTAGATGACACGTCCCTCGCTGCGACCTCTGCTCCCACGCCCCTTTACTCTGCTGCGACCTCTGCCTGCGCCAGAAACATTTACGTCTATTCCATTCCCCTGTGCAGGGCCTGGCACTTCTCTGTATGACATACTGTTAGATCAAATAATCCAATGTTAGATAAATAGAAATAACTGCACCGCTGAGCAGCAAATATTTTTTTTCTTTTTCAACTAATACGCGCAAAAAAAGGGCTTTAAAACAGATAACTGCACCAGTGACCGACAAATATTTTTTTCCTTTTACACTAATACATGCAAAAAAGGGCTTTAAAAAAGATAACTGCACTGCTGAGCAGCAAAGATATTTTTTCTTTTTCAACTAATACACGCAAAAAAAGGGTTTAAAACAGATAGGTGCACGATGAGCCGCAAATATCTTTTTTCTTTTTCCACTAATACACAGAAAAAAGGGCCTTAAAACAGATAGCTGCACCACTGAACGTCAAATATATTTTACTTTTGCCACTAATACACAACAAAAAGAGCTGAAATTTTCGTCCTTCACCGCACAACTGCTAATAAGCCCTTTTTTCCCACTAATGCAAGCCAAAAAATGCTTTAGAACATATAACTGCACCACACAAGGGCAAATAAAATGAAATATTTCCTCATAATAAACCCTGTTAATGCCTGTATCCAACAGCACTTGCACCCTAATAAGACAGGTTTGCTGGAATTACAGAGCTGTATAATGGCAATTTGGATTCCCAAGTGCAGTGTAATCAGATTATTCCTATTACCCAGGCTGTCATCTCCCCGACTGAACCCTGTTCAACACAAATGCTGGTGGAAAAATTCCACCCTATCCCTTTCCCTACACTTTGTAAATTGTTATTTCTTCACCACAATCAAGTCTCTCCTATCACTGTCCCTAGTGCCTGCAGACACATCTCTCCCTGCACTGGTGAATGGCAGAATCTAAGATGGCTGCCGTATTTACAGGGCTGTGACATCACAGGGCTGGATGGCTGCTGATTGGCTGCATGCATGTCAGTATGGGTGACCTTACACGTGTAGCAGCCATTTTAGGAAAAAATTTGATTCCTTACCACGAAGTGCAAGGAAATTTGCATTCGGTGCAAATCGAAATTTGACAGCTTCGATTCGCTCATCTCTAGCGCCATTGTATCACGCATCGCTTTACTATCAGGGAGTTCATGTACAATCAAAGTCGTAAAGAACATAGCAGCAAACAAGTCAACAACTTAAACAAAAGAGATCAGGGCCCTGCTCGCAAGAGCTTACAATCTATGAGGCGATAGTCGTGACACAAAAGGTAACAAGTTCTTGATTAGTACAATGGTCCAGCCATCTTAACAGAATAGGGGAGTAGGTATAAAGCTGCATTAGTCACACCAGCCAATATCTGTAGTAATTCTGAGTGCATGGTGTGTGGATATTTGATGATGGATCAGGTTCAGAAGATTGATTCTGAAAGGTAATGTGGGGGGATTATCAGGGGATGTTATAGGCCAATCTAAAAATATGTGTTTTTAGAAAGTGCCTAAATCTATGGATGTTATAAAGTAATCTTAAAGCTTGAGTTAGCGCATTCTACAGTCGTGGCTAAAAGTTTTGAGAATGACACAAATATTAGTTTTCACAAAGTTTGCAGCTAAACTGCTTTTAGATCTTTATTTCAGTTGTTTCTGTGATGTAGTGAAATATAATTACACGCACTTCATACATTTCAAAGGCTTTTATCGACAATTACATGACATTTATGCAAAGAGTCAGTATTTGCAGTGTTGACCCTTCTTTTTCAGGACCTCTGCAATTCGACTGGGCATGCTCTCAATCAAATTCTGGGCCAATTCCTGACTGATAGCAACCCATTCTTTCATAATCATTTCTTGGAGTTTGTCAGAATTAGTGGGTTTTTGTTTGCCCACCCGCCTCTTGAGGATTGACCACAAGTTCTCAATGGGATTAAGATCTGGGGAGTTTCCAGTCCATGGACCCAAAATTTCAATTTCATGTTTTGGTACCCGAGCCACTTAGTTATCACTTTTGCCTTATGGCACGGTGCTCCATCGTGCTGCAAAATGCATTGTTCTTCACCAAACTGTTGTTGGATTGTTGGAAGAAGTTGCTGTTGGAGAGTGTTTTGGTACCATTCTTTATTCATGGCTGTGTTTTGGGGCAAAATTGTGAGTGAGCTGACTCCCTTGGATGAGAAGCAGCCCCACGCATGAATGGTCTCAGGATAGGTGAATCATCCTAAAAGCTGAGCACCTCTATCATAGACCTAGGTATAGGTGAGCCACAGGATATTTGCTAGGTATTAGGCCTTATTCACACGACCGTATGGCTTTTTCAGTTTTTTTCGGATCAGTTTTTCAGTTTTTTGCTTCCGTTGTGTTTCCGTTTCGGTTCCGTTTTTACGTTCTGTTTTTCCGTATGGCATATACAGTATACAGTAATAACATAGAAAAAATTGGGCTGGTCTTAAAATTTTCAATAGATGGTTCCGCAAAAAACGTAACCGAAACGGAAGACATACGGATGCACTTCCATATGCCTTCCGTTTTTTTTGCGGACCCATTGACTTGAATGGAGCCACTGAACGTGATTTGCGGACAAAAATAGGACATGTTCTATATTTAAACGGAACGGAAAAACGGAAACGGAAGGCATACGGAGACACTTCAGTATTTTTTGCGGTCCCATTGAAGTGAATAGTTCAGTATACTGTCAGTATACTGAACTGAAAAAACGGCCAGTATACGGTCCGCAAAATACTGTGGTGTGAATGAGGCCTTACTATGTATTATAGAAGTAGAGAAATTGAAACTTGGAAAATTGCATATTTTTTTATAAATAAAAATTAAAATTTTCGACTCCATTTTACCACTTTCATGAAGTACAATATGTGACGAAAAAAACAATCTCAGAATGGCCTGGATAAGTAAAAGCGTTTTAAAGTTATCACCACATAAAGTGACACTGGTCAGATTTGCAAAAAATGGCCTGGTCCTTAAGGTGAAATAAGGCTGCGTCCTTAAAGGGACCAACCAGGTTTGGTCTTACCGTGTCTAATTTATTCTTAGATAAATAGTGGGTAAAGATGTCTACCAAATGGGGTAATTGTATAGTACTCTCCAGATAATACATGTAGGCTGGTCCCTGATGGAGCCATGGTGCAAGTATCCTGTGTTGTCAAATTATGTACTTGACCCTATTACAACCCTATAAAGGGGGGCCTTATTAATCCCTGCCTAACACACATAGAGAACCTGTCCCGATACTGGGCGACCTTGTAAGGAACCTAGTCCTAATGCAGTCATAAGCCCTGTTAATGTTCCTCACTCCTATTCCGACATTACATGTTTGGTCCCAAATCAAGGAACTCTTCAGGGGATTAAGTGTAATATGTCACCAAAAAGGTAAATGGGCAAGTAATGGTAAAAGTTTCCAAGAGAAAACTGCGTTACAAGGGGCACAATTGCGTGTAAGTGCCAGTGGGACCTAAGCAGTGAAATACATGGCCAAGGTTCCAAACAATAACTATTCCAGGGAGCCCATTAACAAGTCAGGAGGGGGCACCAATTCCGTTATTTACACAGAGAAAAGTTACAGCAGGTAATACAGTATTACAAGTGGCCAGTGCCCACCATATATAAACAGTTAAGGCCATACCTGTTGGTGATTTGATCAGAACTAAGACGAATTGTAGTGCTGAAGTATCATTTGAAAAAGAATCTGACATTGTCACCAATAGATTAAAACAAAATAGATATCCAAATTGTATGTTTATGCCAGCTAGAGGTTTGGTAGAACGAAGAAATACAGTAGATTTACTAGATAGATAACTATCTATCCAAACCAGTTGTGGTGAAATTACAGTACAATAATCAGATTGTGGAAATCATGAATATAATTCCTAATTACCAATGTTCATGAATGATGGGATATTATTAGTGATGAGAGAGCATGCTCGAGCATCGCTATGCTCGGCACATGGTGGTACTCGGCCGAGTACCTCATCTGCTCAAGCAGAATGCTCGAGTCTCCGCCCCGCACGTTTTGCGGGTTTTAAGCAGCCAATAAAGGTGCAGGTAAGTACTGCCTTCACTGTAATGCCAGTTAACAATGTTACCTGCTGGCATTACAGTGATTGGCTGGCCGGAACGTGTCATCGGAGGTTATAAAGCACCCGATGACGCATGTTCGACTCAAGCGTAGTCAGGGAGAGCATCGGGTAGGAAGGGAAAGACAGAGCAGGGAGCAAATTTAAGCAATTTTAGTTACAGAAAGCTTTTCAAAGGCCCAAAAGTCCTTTTAAGGACTACTGTGTGTGTGTTTTAGATTAACAATATATTTAACAGCAGTGTCAGGGACACGTGCTAAGGAAAGGACAGATAGTGCAGGGAGGGAATCTTGCTATATTTAATACCAAAAGATTTTCAAATAACTCCAAGTCTTTTTAGGGCTACTGTGTGTGTTTCACAGCAGCAAGATATTTTTATTTTATAACTATTAGTGACATATACTGTACATCATCCTCAGACTGTGTCTTTTATAATCTGGGTCACATCTAGTGTCCATAATCTCTGGTGTTCTCCGTAACCAATACTGTCCTGCATCCTAAAACACTGTCTGTATTACAAATTCCAATAATCTGGTCCTCATATAGTGTCCGTAATCTGTGGTGTTCTATAACCAATACTGAACTGAATCTGAAAACGCTGTGTATATTACAATTTCCATTAATGTGGGCCTAGTAAAGTGTCCACAATCTGTGGGTTTTGTATCCCATACTGAACTGAATCTGAAAAAAGTGTTTATATTACAATTTCCATTAATCTGGGCCTAGTAAAGTTTCCACAATCTGTGGGTTTTTGTATCCCATACTGAACTTCCGATCATGCTCCAGTGACGGAATTAAGGGTGGCGCGTTGTCCTTGTAGCGGGGATCAAGCAGGGTGGCCACCCAGTAATCAGCATTGGTTAGAATATGGGCAACTTGGCGGTCTTTGCGCAGGCACTGCAGCTTGTAGTCGCTTATGTGTGCCAGACTGCCCAGAAGCAACCACAAGCTGTCCTCTGTTGAAGGTGTATAGTCTGTGTTCTCTGTACCCCCTCTTAATCAGCTCATTAGCATATGGATTAAAAGTACTTTTTCTTCACAATAAAGCAACAGATCACCAAGTGGTAGGTATCATTATATTCAGCAGAGTGAGCCCTACAAGGCAGCATGCATGGTTTATCAGTGAATTTCCTGGTGACAGGTTCCCTTTAAGGTTTTTAAAGTTTCCATCTCCACCAGTCGTAATCACAGCATTTCATAGGCCAAGAATTTTGAAATGCTGACATTCAGGGCCAGGGATCGCTGGTGGGTAGGGGGGTACTTCCTCTTTCTCTCAAGTGTTTGGGGGATGGACAGCTGAACGCTTCCATGGGACAGTGCGGAGATGCTTGGTGATGGTGATGGTGACGGTGGTGGAGGTGGTGGTGTTGCTGCCACATCCTCTGTTTGCGGGTGGCAGGTGCCACTGACTGTAACTCCAGAGGAGGAGGAAGAGGCCAAGACTGTAGCAGAAGAGGGAGCAGGAGGAGCCTGAGATCTTTTGTGGTTTTTGAGGTGTGTACACCACTGCAGCTCGTGCTTTGCATTTAGATGCCTGGTCATGCAGGAGGTGCTCAGGTTTAGAACATTTATGCCTTGCTTTAGGCTATAATTGCACAGAGTGCAAACCACCCGCATCTTGTTGTCAGCACATCGTCTGAAGAACTGCCATGCTAGGGAACTTCTTGGAGCTGGCTTTGGTGTGCTCAGTCACTTGTTGCAGTGGGCAGTAGCAGGCGTACTGGCTGGGGGATGGCTACTCTGTTTTTGTACACTGCTCCCTCTTTTGCTGTGTGGCTGGCGCTGTGTGACCACCACCTCTATCTCCAAACTGCACACGTCACTCACATGACCTTGATTCCATGTGGGGTCTAGAACCTCATCATCCTCCACATCATATTCCACCCACACTTCATCCCTGCCCTCCTTGCCTATCTGCACACTGCAGAAAGCCACAGAAGTTGGCACCTGTATTTCCTCATCATCAGGTCCTCCCATGTCCACTTCCTAAAACATGGGCATCAGTGCACTCAATCTCTTCTACTTCTGGGGCAGGGCTAGGTGGATGGCCCATGGAGACCCTGCCAGTAGAGTCATCAAAAAGTATAAGAGACTGCTGCATGACTTTTAGCTCAGACTGCTTGCCGGATTTGCAAGGGGATGAGGTGAAAGATAGATGCCCGTGGGCTGCAGGTGCCAACACCCCTTTGCTCGGTTTTCCTTCCTTTGAGGGATATCTGGCTTTCATTGTGTTGTAGACCGATAACTGGGGCTCCACATTTATTTTGCATATTCCTGTTTCCCAGGGAGCTTTGCACTTCGGATTGCTGTGTTGAGACTCTCAAGTGAGGCTCCGCAGTGTTTTTTGTAGCTGGTCTCCCTGAGATCAGCTATTGTTGGGTTTGAGTAGTCTCCGAGGCATTGCTCCCGGTTAGCCAGAATCCTACTCCGCACTGATGAGGGGCAACACCTCGAAACAGCTGTCTGTGGATGGATAACTGGCTTAGGTTTTCCCCGTCACATCCTTAAAGCTTGTAAAAAAGCGGGATCTTGACATAGGAGCCACTTAATATGGTGGATTTGGTGATCTCTGTAATGGAGAAACCCCTTTGCTCGGTTTTCCTTCCTTTGAGGGATATCTGGCTTTTATTGTGTTGTAGACCCATAACTGGGGCTCCACATTTATTTTGCATATTCCTGTTTCCCAGGGAGCTTTGCACTTTGGATTGCTGTGTTGAGACTCTCAAGTGAGGCTCCGCAGTGTTTTTTGTAGCTGGTCTCCCTGAGATCAGCTATTGTTGGGTTTGAGTAGACTCCGAGGCATTGCTCCCGGGTTGGCCAGAATCCTACTCCGCACTGATGAGGGGCAACACCCCGAAACAGCTGTCTGTGGATGGATAACTGGCTTAGGTTTTCCCCGTCACATCCTTAAAGCTTGTAAAAAAGCGGGATCTTGACATAGGGGCCACTTAATATGGTGGACTTGGTGATCTCTGTAATGGAGACACCCCTTTGCTCGGTTTTCCTTCCTTTGAGGGATATCTGGCTTTCATTGTGTTGTAGACCCATAACTGGGGCTCCACATTTATTTTGCATATTCCTGTTTCCCAGGGAGCTTTCCACTTCGGATTGCTGTGTTGAGACTCTCAAGTGAGGCTCCGCAGTGTTTTTTGTAGATGGTCTCCCTGAGATCAGCTATTGTTGGGTTTGAGTAGTCTCCGAGGCATTGATCCCGGGTTGGCCAGAATCCTACTCTGCACTGATGAGGGGCAACACCCCGAAACAGCTGTCTGTGGATGGATAACTGGCTTAGGTTTTCCCCGTCCCATCCTTAAAGCTTGTAAAAAAGTGGGATCTTGACATAGGGGCCACTTAATATGGTGGATTTGGTGATCTCTGTAATGGAGAAACCCCTTTGCTCGGTTTTCCTTCCTTTGAGGGATATCTGGCTTTCATTGTGTTGTAGACCCATAACTGAATCTAATACAAAAAAACTAGAGACCCTATTAAGGGAGGGTTCCATAGCAACAAACAAACTTTGCTCAATTGAGCTCAATTCACCACTTTTACCCTTAATATTTAAATCAGTAAAACTTCACTTTTATTAGTAGTTCTCTAAAAATGTTTGTGAGTTTTGACACACTTGTTAAAACTACTGCTCGAATTTGCACACTGCTATCGCACAGGTTGCTAGTGGTAACGGAGGGTGTGCACTACCCTCCTAACCTTCCCACAAGTTTGCAATCAGTGTATAACTACCTGCCTGACTAATCCTGCAAGGTACTCGGTGCTGTGAACATACACCCTAAAGTAAATAACTGTTTCCTACTGTTTCCTACTCAGTGTTTAGCAACTCGAGCAGAGCTAAAACCAACAGATTCTGTCCCCCAACATGTTTCACCAGATAAACTGGCATCTTCAGGGAAAGGACAGACTTGAAACACCATGCTGAACACTCCTATTTATAGTTTGTAATCCTATAATTGGCCAATAGTACCATTGGCATTAGACTGACAGTTTAAAGAGCCAGTGAACTGGTCAGGTTTAAATTTATTGGTTGAATCATTGGATGCCTGCCAGATAACGTGCTGCGCAGACCCAAGCTGCGCAAACACTTATTCCACACTCAAGTTGGATGACTGGTTATTGAGTAACTACCAGATAATGTGCTGCGCAGACCCTTGCTGCGCTAACACTTATTCTGTAGTCAGGTAAAAGCTACTCACTATATATGAATCACCCAGCAGCCCCTGCCAAGTCTGCCACACTGCGACTACACAAGCGCTGATACCACTAGTTCTTACATACTACCAACATGGACGATCCCCTGTTTACACACATATAATCAGGGGCAAAGCATGTAGAGGATATAAAAAAAAAAAAAAAATATTTGAAAAAAAAAAAAAAAATTTTTAAAAAAACCCATAACTGAGGCTCCACATTTATTTTGCACTTTCAGCAGGGGACTGGGTGGGAGACAATGTGAGGGAACTGCAGGCACTGTCAGCCACCCAATCTACTACCGCCTCTACTTGTTCTGGCCTCACCATTCATACACCAGTATTCGGGCCTACAAAATAACGCTGAACGTTCTGTCGCCTATGCGCACCTGAGGAATGTGTTTCATTTGGGCGTATAGCTGGCATAGATCAACCACGTTCTCTCCCTTTAACAGGAGCTCCACCAGCACCAGCAGCACAGCAACCAGGGCGACGTTCCGTATTTGATGCTCTCCTCATTCTTTGAGGATTGATTAACTATATTAATTTTCCTGTCATGTATGCTGTACAGGTGTACCTCACACAAATAATGGGTATATGTCACCCAAGGAACTTACAGACGTATTTATTATATTAATTTCCCTGTCACATATGCAGTGCAGGTATACCTCACACCAAAAATAGATATATGTCACCCACTGAACTAACAGACGGATTAACTATATTAATTTCCCTGTCATGTATGCAGTGCAGGTATACCTCACACAAAAAATGGGTATATGTCACCCAACAAACTAACAGACGGATAAACTATATTAATTTCCCTGTCATGGTTGCAGTACAGGTGTACCTCACACCAAAAATGGATATATGTCACCCACCGATCTAACAGACGGATTAACTATATTAATTCCCCTGTCACGGATGCAGTGCAGGTCTACTTCACACAAAAAATGGGTATATGTCACCCACCAAACTAACAGACGGATTAACTATATTAATTTCCCTGTCACCGATGCGGTGCAGGCATACCTCACACAAAAAATGGGTTTATGTCACCCACCGAACTAACAGACGGATTAACTATATTAATTTCCCTGTCATGGATGCAGTACAGGTGTACCTCACACCAAAAATGGATATATGTCGCCCACCGATCTAACAGACGGATTAACTATATTAATTCCCCTGTCACTGATGCAGTGCAGGTGTACCTCACACAAAAAATGGGTATATGTCAACCACTGATCTACCAGACGGAGTAACTATATTATTTTCTCTGTCATGCGTGCAGTGCAGGTGTACCTCACACCAAAAATGGGTATGTCACCCACCAAACTAATAGACAGATTAACTATTATATTTTTATGTCAGGGGTACACAGATGGTGAATTGCACCCCCAAAAAAATCACTATAGGTCACCCACAGAAAAAAATGGCCAGGTTAGATTCCTAACACTCTCCCTCAATTTAGCTGCTTGCTTTCTGTCCCTGTACTACTCAGAGCTGATGGGCGGTGCTACACGTGGTCCAGCTTGTATAGAGGCTGGGTCATATGATGCACCGGCCAATAACAGCCATGCCATTACTAGGCATGGCTGTTATGGTTTCTAAGTGCACACAGCTTAAAAGCTTGTTGATTTGCTGCCCTGCAGCCTTTCAACAAGCTTTATTAAATGCCCGAACACGAACCCAAACTTTTGCTGTAGAGTTCGGGTTCGCTCAACACTAACTCTTAATAAAAGGGTAGCACATGAAATACTGTATCAATTTGGTATCACCGTAATTGTATTATCCCACAGTATAGAGTTATCATATTAAATATACCACATGGAGAACCCCATAAAAATAAAAATAAAAATCACTGACAGAATTGCAAGTTTTGCTTACTTCACCTCCCAAGAAATTAACAGCGATCAAAAAGTAATTTGTACCCAATAATGGTACCACTAACAATTACAGATTGTCCCACAAAAAATAAGACCCTCTCATCTTAAAAAAAAAAAAAAATGGTGGCTCTTAGAAATTCCACGTACAAAAATCCAGGTGCTGCTTCTTCTCGAAAAAAGTGAAGTCCAGCTCACCCATTCATTTGCTCCAACTAGATTCCCCTGATGCACGGAGGTGTAGGTAAGACCTGGATACGGCTGTAAGGAAAATGAAGGAAACTCCAGCATCTAGTTCACGAGTATCTTCTTTTTATTGACAGTGTTGATGATACAGCGGCAATAAAATGTATCTTCTCACATCCTCAAACAGTCAAGTGACTGTTTGAGGATGTGAGAAGATACATTTTATTGCCGCTGTATCATCAACACTGTCAATAAAGAGAAGATACTCGTGAACTAGATGCTGGAGTTTCCTTCATTTTCCTTACTGCTACTTCTTCTCCTCTGTATGCTGCCAAAGTTTATTCTTTTGTTACTCATTGTGAAAATGAAAGATTTGGGGCTAAATAAATATTTTATTGGAAAATAATTTTCATTTTCACAACCAAGTATTTCTAAATGTTATGAGGCACTTGGGTCAAGGCACTCACTGCACCATTCAAATACATCCTTGAGGGATGTAATAAAAAAATGGGGTCACATTTTGGGGGGTTGGGTTCACTGTAGGTGTACCTCATGGTCTCTTCAAATTTTACATGGCAACTGAAAACCATTCCAGCAAAATCTGCCCTCCAAAAACCACATGGCACACCTTCCCTTCTGATCACTGCCATGTGGTAGATAGAAGAGTAATAAATATTGAGGGCTTTTGCTGTTAACCTTTGCTGTTTTACAGGAAAAAATGATTAAAATGGAAAATCAGCACAAACATGCAATTCACAATCTATCTTAAAAATGTAGTAAATTGATAACTTTTCCAATTTTGTTGTAAATTTTAGATTTTTTAGAATAAAGATGTAGCATATTGAGCCAAACTTACCACTAATGTGAAGTACTATGAGTCACAAGAAAACAATCTTAGAATCGCTTGGATAAGAAAAAGCGCTCCAGAGTTATTTTCACATAAAGTGACAAATGTCAGGTTTGAAAAATTAGGTGTTAGCATTTGGTCCAAACTGGCTTTTGCTGGAAGGGCTTAAAATGTAGATTCAGACTAAAACAGTTTACTGTACTAGTCATACAAAAATGGTCATAACCAGATGGGCAAAGAAGTACCAAAAGCAAAGGATGACAATGGATGGTCAAGAGCATATCAAACAGCAGGAACATGATGCAAGAACAAGCTAGTGAGCCCAAAGACTATCACTGGTACCATATGAGATTTAAATAGATAGCCAGGTTCAGGGACCATAACCTAATTGATGTGGTGACCTGACTATCCACAGGTCAACCACTCAACCAAAAGGTAATAGGACAGACAGGCTATCATTTAGCCCACTGGCTATCTCCCCAGTGTAAGTGCGCAGCAGGGAAAAGCAGAGCAGCCATGTCACTAAAGGGGCATGGCTCAGCAGAATATCTCACCTGGCCATGCCGAAGCAGAGGATCAGGCCATTGGAGCCCGGACAGGTATGTTTCTTTCAAAAGCACAGCATTTCAGATGTAAGACTGCTACTTTCCTTTTCTAAAATGCTAGAAATAGGATATAGAGTCATAAATTGTGTCAGTATAATTATAGTTCACTTCTTTTTCCCATAAATTCCTCTCAATATTAGTTAAGTCTGGTATTTATAGTAACCTTCTTTTTCAAATTTACAATATTTAGATTTAAGCAAATTTACATTTCTAATATGGTTTTGTTTGCTAATTTATCAAGCTATATATGCTGAATGCATTATCTATTTTTAGATTAACACAAGTTAATATTTGGTATTTCAATCTCAAATAATTATTCTTCTCGCTGTCCTCTCTTGATTGCTGTGTAATTAACAGTAGAGACATAGGGGCCTTACTTCATGTGACAGATATTTGTTTAACTATTATATTTTTATGTCAGGGGTACACAGATGGTGAATTGCACCCCCAAAAAATCACTATAGGTCACCCACAGAAAAAAATGGCCAGGTTAGATTCCTAACACTCTCCCTCAATTTAGCTGCTTGCTTTCTGTCCCTGCACTACTCAGAGCTGATGGGCGGTGCTACCGTGGTCCAGCTTGTATAGAGGCTGGGTCACATGATGCACCGGCCAATAACAGCCATGCCATTACTAGGCATGGCTGTTATGGTTTCTAAGTGCACACAGCTTAAAAGCTTGTTGATTTGCTGCCCTGCAGCCTTTCAACAAGCTTTATTAAATGCTCGAACACGAACCCAAACTTTTGCTGTAGAATTCGGGTTCGCTCAACACTAACTCTTAATAAAAGGGTAGCACATGAAATACTGTATCAATTTGGTATCACCGTAATTGTATCATCGCACAGTATAGAGTTATCATATTAAATATACCACATGGAGAACCCCATAAAAAATAAAAATAAAAATCACTGACAGAATTGCAAGTTTTGCTTACTTCACCTCCCAAGAAATTAACAGCGATCAAAAAGTAATTTGTACCCAATAATGGTACCACTAAAAATTACAGATTGTCCCACAAAAAATAAGACCCCTCTCATCTTAAAAAAATAAAAAAATGGTGGCTCTTAGAAATTCCACGTACAAAAATCCAGGTGCTGCTTCTTCTCCTCTGTATGCTGCCAAAGTTTATTCTTTTGTTACTCATTGTGAAAATAAAAGATTTGGGGCTAAATAAATATTTTATTGGAAAATAATTTTCATTTTCACAACTAAGTATTTCTAAATGTTATGAGGCACTTGGGTCAAGGCACTCACTGCACCATTCAAATACATCCTTGAGGGATGTAATAAAAAAAATGGGGTCACATTTTGGGGGGTTGGGTTCACTGTAGGTGTACCTCATGGTCTCTTCAAATTTTACATGGCAACTGAAAACCATTCCAGCAAAATCTGCCCTCCAAAAACCACATGGCACACCTTCCCTTCTGATCACTGCCATGTGGTAGATAGAAGAGTAATAAATATTGAGGGCTTTTTGCTGTTAACCTTTGCTGTTTTACAGGAAAAAATGATTAAAATGGAAAATCAGCACAAACATGCAATTCACAATCTATCTTAAAAATGTAGTAAATTGATAACTTTTCCAATTTTGTTGTAAATTTTAGATTTTTTAGAATAAAGATGTAGCATATTGAGCCAAACTTACCACTAATGTGAAGTACTATGAGTCACAAGAAAACAATCTTAGAATCGCTTGGATAAGAAAAAGCGCTCCAGAGTTATTTTCACATAAAGTGACAAATGTCAGGTTTGAAAAATTAGGTGTTAGCATTTGGTCCAAACTGGCTTTTGCTGGAAGGGCTTAAAATGTAGATTCAGACTAAAACAGTTTACTGTACTAGTCATACAAAAAATGGTCATAACCAGATGGGCAAAGAAGTACCAAAAGCAAAGGATGACAATGGATGGTCAAGAGCATATCAAACAGCAGGAACATGATGCAAGAACAAGCTAGTGAGCCCAAAGACTATCACTGGTACCATATGAGATTTAAATAGATAGCCAGGTTCAGGGACCATAACCTAATTGATGTGGTGACCTGACTATCCACAGGTCAACCACTCAACCAAAAGGTAATAGGACAGACAGGCTATCATTTAGCCCACTGGCTATCTCCCCAGTGTAAGTGCGCAGCAGGGAAAAGCAGAGCAGCCATGTCACTAAAGGGGCATGGCTCAGCAGAATATCTCACCTGGCCATGCCGAAGCAGAGGATCAGGCCATTGGAGCCCGGACAGATATGTTTCTTTCAAAAGCACAGCATTTCAGATGTAAGACTGCTACTTTCCTTTTCTAAAATGCTAGAAATAGGATATAGAGTCATAAATTGTGTCAGTATAATTATAGTTCACTTCTTTTTCCCATACATTCCTCTCAATATTAGTTAAGTCTGGTATTTATAGTAACCTTCTTTTTCAAATTTACAATATTTAGATTTAAGCAAATTTACATTTCTAATATGGTTTTGTTTGCTAATTTATCAAGCTATATATGCTGAATGCATTATCTATTTTTAGATTAACACAAGTTAATATTTGGTATTTCAATCTCAAATAATTATTCTTCTCGCTGTCCTCTCTTGATTGCTGTGTAATTAACAGTAGAGACATAGGGGCCTTACTTCATGTGACAGATATTTGTTTAAAATATCGTGTGCTGCATACATTAACATTTCTTTATCCGCGCTGTCTCTTAAGTGGGAGTGTAAAAATAATTGTACCATTTCTAATGTGCTGTGCTGCAGATAAACCCTAAAGGAAATCACTGAGTTACAGGATCGGTAGAATGAAAGCACAGAAGAACAGTGTATGTTTGACAGATACCTGCAGATTAATTGTATCCTAAATGAATATTAATTTTAATCAGGAGTTTTCAAATGTTCATTTAACTTTTGTATACTTTTGAAGAATGACAAAAAAATAAGCACAATATTAAACTTTACTTCACAAAACAGGGTAATATATCTGATTATGAAGTCATTTGTCCACAGTGGGGTAGAATATTAAGACTGGCGTACAGTTACACAGCTTTAATTCACATTACCTCTCTTTTTAAAATGTTGTAAAAAGGAGGAAGTATGCTCTACCTGGACTGAAGCAACATTTAGATAGCTAATACATGTTAAAAAAACACTCATATGAATGCTAAGACCCAGAACGATTAAGGGCTTCGATATACCTGCTTCCACAAAATATTGATTAAGGGATTTGATATACCTGTTTCCACCGAATATTGATAGAGGGCTGCAATATACCTGCTTCCACAAAATACTGATGAAGGGGTTCAATATATCTGTTTCCACCAAATATTGATTGAGGCCTGTGATATACCTGCTTCCACAAAATACCGACTAAGGGGTTTGATATACCTGTTTCCACCAAATATTGATTGAGGCCTGCGAGATACCTGCTTCCACAAAATACTGATTAAGGGGTTCGATTTAACTGTTTCCACCAAATATTGATAGAGGGCTGCGATATACCTGCTTCCACAAAATACTGATTAAGGGGTATGATACATCTGCGTCTACAAAATACTGATTGAGGGCTGCGATATACCTGTTTTCACAAAATACTAATTAAGGGGTTTGATATACCTATTTCCACCAAATATTGATTGAGGCCTGTGATATTCCCTGCTTCCACAAAATACCGATTAAGGGGTTTGATATATCTGTTTCCACCAAATATTGATTGAGGCCTGTGATATACCTGCTTCCACAAAAATACAGACTAAGGGGTTTGATATACCTGTTTTCACCAAATATTGATTGAGGCCTGCGAGATACCTGCTTCCACAAAATACTGATTAAGGGGTTCGATTTAACTGTTTCCACCAAATATTGATAGAGGGCTGCGATATACCTGCTTCCATAAAATACTGATTAAGGGGTTCGATATACCTGTTTCCACCAAATTTTGATTAAGGCCTGCACTATACCTCCTTCCACAAAATACTGATTAAGGGGTTCGATATACCTGTTTCCAGCAAATATTGATTGAGGCCTGCGAGATACCTGCTTCCACAAAATACTGATTAGGGGTTCGATATACCTGTTTCCATCAAATATTGATTTAAGCCTGCGAGATACCTGCCTCCTCAAAATACTGGTTAAGAGGTTTGATATACCTGTTTCCATTAAATATTCATACAGTGCTGCGATATACCTGCTTCCCCAAATTACTGATTAAGGGGTTTGATATACCTGCTTCCACAAAATACTGATTGAGGGCTGTGATATACCTGATTCCACAAAAAACTAATTAAGGGGTTCGATATACCTGTTACCACCAAATATTGATTGAGGCCTGCAATATACCTGCTTCCACAAAATACTGATTAAGGGGTTTGATACACCTGCTTCTACAAAATACTGATTGAGGGCTACAATATACTTGCTTCCACAAAATACTGATTAAGGGGTTCAATATACCTGTTTCCACCAAATATTGATTGAGGCCTGCGATATACCTGCTTCCACAAAGTACTGTATATACAGTAGACAAGGGCCATTCTTTGTTCTGGGTGGTGGTGGATATGTGTGGGCTGGCTCGAGGAAATTCAATTACAGGTCACAGGTGTTATTTCTCTGAGATCATGCCTCAATAATTTATAGAAATGGGAGGTAGTCCACCATGTCGTGACCTAGGCGAGTCATGATCCCCCCTGCTGCGCTGTCCTTTTGAACAGCATACTTGATGAGGGGCAAGGCAAGAGTTCCATGGTAAATTGTGCCACAGGTCAAGCCTGCACACCTAGTAGTCCGGGAGTTCCTAGATTTTCAGAGCGTCCACTGTGGTTGTTAACCAAATGTAGTCGGACACCTGTCGGTCTAGGCATTCCCTGAGGCTGGATCCGGAGGGCAGCTGTCGATAGGTTGGCTGCAAGAATGATCTCATATCCAAAGTGACAAACACATCTTCAAACTGCCTTCTTCTTGCAGGCTCGGTAGAATTGGTACCCGCACCTTTTTCGCTGTGGATGGAAATTCCTCTGCCAGTGCCTGCAACAGCAGAATGCAGCATCTCTCGCAGCAAGGCCTAGAAATGCTGCATTTTGCCAGCCCTCTGTGATGCTGGGAACATGTCCGCGATTTTGTGTATGTACCAGGGGTATAAGTAAGTTGCCATCTAGTACTGGTTCTTGCCCTTTATGCTTTTTAGAAGGGGATCCCTCTTCAAACACTGGAACATGAAGGCCCCCATTTGCACTAAATTAGAAGGGGTTCAGCACCCTGGCTCCTGCTCATTGCCCAGGAGAATGTCGTCCTCGGTCTCCTTCCCCCAGCCATGGACAACACCAGGGATCCCTAAAAAGTTTAAAGGGAACCTGTCACCGGGATTTTGGGTATAGAGCTGAGGACATGGGCTGCTAGATGGCCACTACCACATCCGCAATATCCAGTCCCCATAGCTCTGTGTGCTTTTATTGTGTAAAAAAACTGATTTGATACATATACAAATTAACCTGAGATGAGTCCTGTCCGTGACTCATCTCAGGGACAGGACTCATCTCAGGTTAATTTGCATATGTATCAAATCAGTTTTTTTACACAATAAAAGCACACAGAGCTATGGGGACTGGATATTGCGGATGTGGTAGTGGCCATCTAGCAGCCCATGTCCTCAGCTCTATACCCAAAATCCTAGTGACAGGTTCCCTTTAAAGTCCCCCTCAAAGCCTGCCCTTCTTGATCCTGCTCCTCATCCCTTTAGCTTAGTGGTGTCACCGCTGAACGGAAGGCGAGCCATGGCTGTGTAAGATCTTCTAAAATAGGCAGTGATTTTCCTGGCCTGCCGCAAGACGTCCTGGACCCGGGGTATTTGTCAACAAATCCCTGCACGACTAAGTTCAGGACGTGTGCCATTCACGGCACTTGTGTCATTTTGCCCCGTTTCAGCGCGCTCAGCAGATTGGCACCAGTGTCACACACCACTTTACCAACTGTCAAATTGAGCAGGGTTAGCCACTGATTAGCCTGTGACCGCAGAGCTGAATGCAGTGCAGGAGCGGCGTGGCCCTTGGCTTCCAGGCACAACAGCACAGCATGGCAACTTCTCACCTGGGACGTTGAATATGTTCTGGGGAGCTTGGGGGGCACAGCGGAAGAGGCGGTAGCAGTGGAAAAATAGGAGTCAGCCGAGGAGGAGACGGAGGATGGAGTAGAAGGAGGAGAATAAGAGGCAGACCTGCATGCATCCGTGGTGGTAACACCAAATCCACAAGGGAGCCACGGGTTACATGTTTGATGGCCGTCAGAAGATTCACCCAGTGGGTACTAAAAGGTATGTACCTACCCTGCCCGTGTTTGCTAGACCACGTGTCTGTGGTCAGATTTATCTTGGCACTGACACTGTTTGCCAGAGATATATTAACTTGCCACTCAACGTGGCCAAATAGCTCTGGGATGCCATTCTGGGAGAAATATTTTCTTCCAGGGACCTTGCATTGTGGTGTGTCAATAGCCAAAAATTTTCTAAAGGCCTCTGAGTCAACCAGTTTATACGGCAGCAGTTGGCGGGTTAGCAGCCGTCAAGCCAGCAGTCAGCCGTTGAGCAAGAGGGTTATCTAGCATCATCAACTTTTTACACTCAAACATTTGGGCCATGGAAGCCTGCTTTCTGCCAGATGAACCCAACGACGGCACAGTGGAAGGTGGAGTGGGGGACAAATGAGAGGATAGAGAAGAAGAAGAGACAGGACATCGAGCGCTGGGAGTGTGGCTTTTTGGGTTATGACGGCGTTGCTCCCACTGGCCTTGGTGATGGAAAGCCAGGTGTCTTCTTAAGGCGGTCGTCCCTATGTAAGTGTTGGGCATACCGCGACTTATGTGTTGACAGCACAGGCTGCAGATGGGAACTAGTGTTGAGCGAACAGTTCGAGAATAGTTCGGGTTCGTACCGAATTTTGGGGTATTAGGGACACGGACCCGAACATTTTCAAAAAAATTCGGGTTCGTTGTTCGGCAATTTCTTCATGCTTTCTGAAGGGCTGCACAGCAGCCAATCAGCTAGTGTTTTACTTCTTGCCCAGAGAGCCCATCACAGCCATGCCTACTGATGGCATGGCTGTGATTGGCCAAGTGCAGCATGTGACCCAGCCTCTATTTAAGCTGGAGTCATGTAGCGCTGCACGTCACACTGCTCTGATTAGTGTAGGGAGAGGAGGCAGCTGCTGTGAGGGTGAGATTCGGCAGGGAAAAGTCAGCAAAAGCACCTAATGAAGTGATCGATCTAAGGCTGTGAATGATTCAACTTCTGCTAATTACTTGCTCACTGGAATTTAGGCTGCACAGAGCGTTTGTCTGTCACTTATTTTCTGGGGTGATCGGCAGCCATTTTGTGACTTGTGGTGCACCAGAACAAGCTGTCACCAAGTCCATCAATACATCAATACTAGGTTTTTTTTGCTATATCCTACATCAGGGGCTTGGCTGTGCTAATTGTCACCCCTAGAAACTCAGGATAGCAATTTCTATATTTTATTAAGGGGTTAAATACAATTGCCAAAATACCAATCCCCTAAATCTGGTGTTCCAGCTTTGGCTAGCCAAGTATAATACTGTCTGCTGTCTGCATAAATTATTTTCTGTGGTGAAATTCAATTGCCAAAATAGCAATCCCCTAAATCTGGTGTCCCAGCACTGGCTGGCAAACTATAATAGTGTCCACCAAAACATATATTTTGTTCTGTGGTGAAATTCAATTGGAAAGATAGCAATACCATTAATCTGGTGTCCCAGCACTGGCTGGCAAACTATAATAGTGTCCGCCAAAACATATATTTTGTTCTGGGGTTAAATTCAATTGCCAAAATAGCAATACCATAAATCAGTGGTTTCAGCTGTGGCTGGCAAAGTATAATAGTGTCCGCCAAAACATATATTTTGTGCTGGGGTGTAATTCAATTGCCAAAATAGCAATACCCTGAATCTGGTGTTCCAGCTGTTGCAGGCTATGTGTTAATCTGTCCGTAAAAGGGTATATTTTGTTCTGTGGTGAAATTCAATTGCCAAAATAGCAATACTATAAATCTGGTGTCCCAGCACTGGCTGGTAAACTATAATAGTGTCCGCCAACACATATATTTTGTTCTGGGGTGAAAGTTACTTGCTTAAATAGCAATCCCCTTAATCTGGTGTCCCAGCACTGGCTGGCAAACTCTAATAGTGTCCGCCAAAACATATATTTTGTTCTGTGGTGATATTCAATTGCCAAAATAGCAATACCATAAATCTGGTGTCCCAGCACTGGCTGGCAAACTATAATAGTGTCCGCCAACACATATATTTTTGTTCTGGGGTGAAATTCAATTGCCAAAATAGCAATACCCTTAATCTGGTGTCCCAGCACTGGCTGGCAAAGTATAATAGTGTCCGCCAAAACATATATTTTGTTCCGGGGTGAAATTCACTTGCCAAAAGAGCAATCCCCTAAATCTGGTGTCCCAGCACTGGCTGGCAAACTATAATAGTATCCGCCAAAACATATATTTTGTTCTGTGGTGAAATTCAATTGCCGAAATAGCAATACCATAAATCAGTGGTTTCAGCTGTGGCTGGCAAAGTATAATAGTGTCCGCCAAAACATATATTTTGTTCTGGGGTGAAACTCAATTGCCAAAATAGCAATACCCTGAATCTGGTGTCCCAGCTGTTCCAGGCCAAGTGTTAATCTGTCCGTAAAAGGGTATCTTTTGTTCTGGGGTGAAATTCAATTGCCAAAATAGCAATACCCTGAATCTGGTGTCCCAGCTGTTGCGGGCCAAGTGTTAATCTGTCCGTAAAAAGGTATATTTTGTTCTGGGGTGAAATTCAATTGCCAAAATAGCAATACCATAAATCAGTGGTTTCAGCTGTCGCTGGCAAAGTATAATAGTGTCCGTCAAAACATATATTTTGTTCTGGGGTGAAATTCAATTGCCAAAATAGCAATACCATAAATCAGTGGTTTCAGCTGTCGCTGGCAAAGTATAATAGTGTCCGTCAAAACATATATTTTGTGCTGGGGGAAATTCAATTGCCAAAATAGCAATACCCTGAATCTGGTGTTCCAGCTGTTGCAGGCCAAGTGTTAATCTCTCCGTAAAATGATATATTTTGTTCCGGAGTGAAATTCAATTGCCAAAATAGTAATACCCTGAATCTGGTGTCTCATCGGTTGCAGGCCAAGTGTTATTCTCTCTGTAAAAGGGTATATTTTGTTCTGGGGTGAAATTCAATTGCCAAAATAGCAATACCATAAATCAGTGGTTTCAGCTGTGGCTGGCAAAATTTAATAGTGTCCGCCAAAACATATATTTTGTTCTGGAGTGAAATTAAATTGCCAAAATAGCAATACCCTGAATCTGGTGTTCCAGCTGTTGCAGGCCAAGTTTTAATCTGTCCATAAAAGGGTATATTTTGTTCTGGGGTGAAATTCAATTGCCAAAATAGCAATACCATAAATCGGTGGTTTTAGCTGTGGCTGGCAAAGTATAATAGTGTCCGCCAAAACATATATTTTGTTCTGCGGTGAAATTCAATTGCCAAAATAGAAATGCCCTGAATCTGGTGTTCCAGCTGTTGCAGGCCAAGTGTTAATCTGTCCGTAAAAGGGTATATTACACTCAAGGTGTATATACAAGTGCTGAGAGGGTCATCCTCATTAACTTCACACACTACCGTGCATCTCCCATTGTATTTCTGTCCGTTAAAGGGTATATTACACAAAGTGTTAAAATACAATTGCTGAAGGCATAATCCTACATATTTTTTCTCATGCTACTGTGCATCTCCAAGTGTTAATTTGTCCAAAAAAGGATACCTTTCATCCAGGGCCTAAATACTAGCCCTACAATATATATTCTCCTAAATCAGTGGTTACTGCTGTGCCTGGATTAGTGTAATACGGTACATAAATAAATAGGAAGATAGTGTTAGGTGCCTGTAAAAAAGGCCTGAATTTGAAATCAATACATTGGGCCAAATATTTTTTTTCTTATTGTGGTGCTTGGTGAACGGTAACAATGAGGAAAACATCTAGTAAGGGACGCGGACGCAGTCGTGGTGGTGTTAGTGTACTCTCTGGTGCTGGGAGAGGACGTGGCCATTCTGCCACAGCCACACGTACTAGTGAACCAACTATCTCAGGTTCCAGTACCCGCCAGAATTTACAGCGATATTTGGTGGGGCCCAATGCCGTTCTAAGGATGGTAAGGCCTGAGCAGGTACAGGCGCTAGTCAATTGGGTGGCCGACAGTGGATCCAGCACGTTCACAACATTATCTCCCACCCAGTCTTCTGCAGAAAGCGCACAGGTGGCGCCTGAAAACCAAGCCCATCAGTCTGTCACATCAACCCCATGCATATCAGGAAAACTGTCAGAGTCTCAAGTTATGCAGCAGTCTCTTATGCTGTTTGAAGACTCTGCTGGCAGGGTTTCCCAAGGGAATCCACCTAGCTCTTCCCCAGTGGTGGAAGACATAGAATGCACTGATGCACAACCACTTATGTTTCCTGATGATGAGGAGATGGGAATACCACCTCATCGGAGTCCTCACGTCTCTGATGATGACGAAACACAGGTGCCAACTGCTGCGTCTTTTTGCAGTGTGCAGACCGAACAGGAGGTCAGGGAGGAAGACTGTGTGAAAGACGATGCAGGGGACGATGAGGTCCTAGACCCCACATGGAATGAAGGTCATGCCACTGACTTTCATAGTTCAGAGGAAGAGGCAGTGGTGAGACCGAGCCAACAGCGTAGCAAAAGAGGGAGCAGGGGGCAAAAGAAGAACAGCCGCCGCCAAGAGAGTTCGCCTGCTACTGGCCACCGCCACCAGGGACCGATCAACCCAAAGGCAGTTTCAAGGAGTTCCCTGGCATGGCACTTCTTTAAACAATGTGCTGACGACAAGACCCGAGTGGTTTGCACGCTGTGCCATCAGAGCCTGAAGCGAGGCATTAACGTTCTGAATCTTAGCACAACCTGCATGACCAGGCATCTTCATGCAAAGCATGAACTGCAGTGGAGTAAGCACCTTAAAAGCAAGCAACTCACTCAGGCTCCCCCTGCTCCCTCTTCTGCTGCTGCCTCAGCCTCTTCCTCCGCCTCGAGAGAAATGTTGGCTCCTGCCGCCCACCAAACAGAGGATGTGCCACCGACACCACCAGTTGCGTCACCAAGCATCTCCACCATGTACCACGGCAGCATTCAGCTCTCCATCTCACAAACCTTGGAGAGAAATCCTAAATTCCCACCTAGCCACCCTCGAGCCATGGGCCTAAATGCCAGCATTTCTAAACTACTGGCCTTTGAAATGCTGTCATTCAGACTGGTGGACACATACAGCTTCAAACAGCTGATGGCGATGGCTGTCCTACAGTAGGTTGTTCCCAGCCGCCTACTTCTCCAAGACAGCCGTGCCTTCCCTGCACAACCAAGTATCCGATAAAATCAAGTGTGCACTGCGCAACGCCATCTGTGGCAAGGTCCACCTAACCACAGATACGTGGACCGGTAAGTACGGCCAGGGACGCTATATCTCCCTAAATGCACACTTTGTAAATGTAGTAGCAGCTGGGCCCCAGGCGGAGAGTTCTTTGGCGCACGTCGTTCCACTGCCAATTGATCGCAAGTCATCTTTCTTTGCCTCTTGTAGCCTCCTCCTCCTACTCTGCTTCCTTCTCCTCTGCTTCCACCTGCTCATCCAGTCAGCCACACACCTTCACCACCAACTTTAGCACAGCCCGGGGTAAACGTCAGCAGGCCATTCTGAAACTCATATGTTTGGGGGACAGGCCCCACATCGCGCAAAAGTTGTGGCGCGGTATTGAACAACAGACCGACCAGTGGTTGCTGCCGGTGGGCCTCAAGCCCGGCCTGTTGGTGTGCGATAATGGGCGAAATCTCGTTGCAGCTCTGGGACTAGCCGGTTTGACGCACATCCCTTGCCTGGCGCATGTGCTGAATTTGATGGTGCAGAAGTTCATTCACAACTACCCCGGCATGTCAGAGCTGCTGCATACAGTGCGGGCCGTCTGTGCGCGCTTCCGGCATTCACATCCTGTGCGATAGCGTAACTTCGGCCTTCCCGCTTACCGCCTCATATGTGACGTGCCCACCAGGTGGAACTCCACCTTGCACATGCTGGAGAGAATGTGCGAGCAGTAGAAGGCTATAGTGGAGTGTCAGCTTCAGCACGCACGGATGAGTCGCACTGCGGAACAGCACCACTTCACAACCAATGACTGTGCCTCCATGCGAGACCTGGTGCCCTGTTGCGCTGTTTCGAGTACTCCACCAACATGGCCAGTAGCGATGACGCTGTTATCAGCGTTACAATACCACTTCTATGTCTCCTTGAGAAAACTCTTAGGGCGATGATGGAAGAGGAGGTGGTCCAGGAGGAGGAGGAGGATGAGGGGTAATTTTTAGCACTTTCAGGCCAGTCTGTTAGAGGTGGCTCAGAGGGAGGTTTTTTGCAACAGCAGAGGCCAGGTACAAATGTGGCCAGCCAGGGCCCACTACTGGAGGACGAAGAGAATGAAGAGGAGGAGGTGGAGGAGGATGAGGATGAAGCAGGTTCACAGTGGGGTGGCACCCAACATAGCTCAGGCCCATCACTAGTGCGTGGCTGGGGGGATACGGAGGACGATGATGATACGCCTCCCACAGAGGACAGCTTGTCCTTACCTCTGGGCAGCCTGGCACATATGAGCAACTACATGCTGCAGTGCCTGCGCAACGACAGCAGAGCTGCCCATGTTTTAACATGTGCGGACTACTGGGTTGCCACCCTGCTGGATCCACGGTACAAACACAATGTGCCCACCTTACTTTCTGCACTGGAGCGTGATAGGAAGATGCGCAAATACAAGCGCACGCTGGTAGACGCGCTCCTGAGAGCATTCCCAAATGTCACAGGGGAACAAGTGAATGCCCAAGGGGAAGGCAAAGGAGGAGCAAGAGGTCGCCAACGCAGCTGTGTCAGAGCCAGCTCCTCTGAGGGCAGGGTTAGCATGGCAGAAATATGGAAAAGTTTTGTCACCACGCCACAGCTAACTGCACCACCATCTGTTATGGAACGTGTTAGCAGGAGGCAGCATTTCACTAACTTGGTTGAACAGTATGTGTGCACATTCCTCCACGTACTAACTGATGGTTCGGCCCCATTCAACTTCTGAGTCTCCAAATTGTCCACGTGGCCAGAGATAGCCTTTTATGTCTTGGAGCGTTTTGTCTGAACGTGTATTCAGCACGGCAGGGGGCGTCATTACTGACAAATGCAGCCGCCTGTCCACAGTCAACGTGAACAAGCTGACGTTCATAAAAATGAACCAGGCATGGATCCCACAGGACCTGTCCATCCCTTGTGCAGAATAGACATTAATAACTGCCTCCCCCTCAACCGTATATTCTTGTACTCCGGTGCACTTCTTTATTGAATCCTCTTTTTTTAATTTTACCATTATATTGGTGAGAAGTGGAATCTTTGTCACCTGAAGCTGGTCAGCAAAGCGGATGGCACGGCTGGTGTTCTGCAGCACGTGGAGAACGCTGACTTACACAGCGCACTCGCTGTTACGATTGAAGAGGAGTGGAGAAAGTGACAAGACCGTGCTCATTGGAGGAGCGTCCGTGGTGGGGCAGGGCTAAAACGGCTGCTCGTGAAGCAGCGGGGAGAGATGGGATTATATGAATGTGGCATATCACTACATGCAAAGTACTTGGGGGATAAGGGGCCACTAATGGAGAGGTGAGGGGTAGAATTGAGCGAACACCTGGATGTTCGGGTTCGAGAAGTTCGGCCGAACTTCCCGAAAATGTTCGGGTTCGGGATCCGAACTCGACCCGAATTTCACCCCGAACCCCATTGAAGTTAATGGGGACTCAAACTTTTGGGCACTTACATGGCTGTAAAATAGCCCTGGAAAGGGCTAGAGGGCTGCAAAAGGCAACAAAAGGTCGGTAAATGCCCTGCAAACATATGTGAATAGGGAAATGACTTAAAATAAAATAATATACAGAAAAATAATAAATAAACATTCTAAACTTGATCCCAAGTGAGTGAAAGTGGCACCTGTCACCCAACAAACAGAGGATGTGGTAGCAACGCCGCCACATCTGGCATTGTCACCAGGCATCTCCACCAAATCCCATCGAAGTGTTCAGCTATCAGCTGTCCATCTCCCAAACACTCGAGAGAAAAAGAAATAGAAAGAGGAAGTATTCCCCTACCCATGACTCTGAATTCCTTATTTCAAACTTCCTGGTCCATTAAAATGATGTCATTCTGTCTGGTGGACAGTTTTAAAAACCTTATGGCGGTGGCTATCCCACAGCACGTGTATCCCAGCCGCCGCTACTTTTGCAGGCGAGCCATCCCTACCTTGCACAACCAAGTGGCAGACAAAATCAAGTGTGCACTGCGCAACGCTATCTGTGGTAACGTCCACATAGCCAACAACACAGTGAGTAAATGAAGAGTCTGGCCCAAAGGCTGATAGCATTTTTGCGAATGTCCTTCGCCCCCGAGAATTGCTGGGCATTTCTCTTTGTATCCTGTTACCTCCTCCTCCTACTCAGCAGCCCACAGCAGCACAGCCAGGGGGAAACGACAGCAGGTTGTTTTAAAACTTGTGCATTTGTGGGAAAAACCCCGCACCACGCAGGAGCTGTTGACAGGCATGGAACAACATACCGACCATTGGTTGGTGCCACTGAGCCACCAGCCCGGCCTGGTGTTGAGCGCTAATGGGCGAAATATACTAGCAGGTCTGGGCCTAGCCGGTTTGACACACATCCCCTGCCTGCCACATGTGCTGAAATTGGGGTGCAGAAATTCCTAAACACCAGACAGTGAAAATCAATTCAGTTAATCGAACACACACAACACCCCCCCCCACCCTTTCACTCAAACCATTAACAAACTATTTACAAATTTTCTTAAAAACATAACTATATGATGCAGCTAAACTTACTATATAAACAAACAAAACTATATACACGCCTTATCCTTAACTTAAGGCCAGTGACATCCAAGTGGCTCGAAGGGTGGGTTCCTGCACCAACATAGTCCCTGGCTTGGAACACAATTGTCCAGCCAGGGCACAGTTCTGAAGGATGAGGAGAATATGTAGGATGAGGAGGAACCGTGTTCTCAGCAGGGTGGCACCCAAGCCAGCTCACAGGCAGCTGGGTCACCATCAGCAACTCAGAAGGCTGGGTTAGCATTGGCGAAACGTGGGAAAGCTTTGTCATCATGCCACAACAACCTGCAACACCAGCAGATCTGGAACATCTTAGCAGGAGGCAGCATTTCAGCAACATGGTGGAAGAGTACACGTACTTACTGATGGGTTAGCCCAGGGGCGTAGCTACAGGGAAGCGTGGGAAGCACACTGTTTTGGGTCCCTGACCTAGAAGGGGCCCATCCAGGAGGAGGAGGAGGACTAAAAGACTTTGTCAGGGCCCCCTCAACAGTATTATACAATGAAATTGGATACAGTGGCAGTATAGACAGTATAGAAAGCAGATGGAAAATAAGCCCAAACAGCCTCACACCCTGCACACTTAAACATTAACAAACTATTTACAAATTTACTTAAAAACATATTAAAATAACTATAAGGCAGCTAAACTAACCATATAAAGAAACAAAACTATATACAGCCTTATCCTTAACTTAAGGCCAACCAAATACCAGTGGTTCGGAGGGTGGGTATCTGCACCAACATAGGCCCTGGCCTGGAACACATTTGTCCAGCCAGGGCACAGTTCTGGATGATGAGGAAGAGGAGTAGGAGGAACGCTGGGGGATACAGAGGACACTGACGATATACCTCCCTCAAAGAGGATAGCTTGTCCTTGCCTCTGGGCAGCCTGGCAGACATGAGCGACTACATGATGCAGTGCCTGCGCAACGACCGCCCAGTTACTGCCACATTCTAACTTTTGCTGATTACTTGGTGGCCACCCTGCTGCATCCCCGTTACAAGGACAGCGTGCCGTCCTTAATTCCCTCACTGGAGTGTAAGAGGAAGATGAGTCCGCTAGTAGACACGCTGCTGATGGCATTCACACCTGCCACCGGGGACTTAGTGGAAGCACAAGGTGAAGGCGGAGGAGGAAGAATTTGCCAATGCAGCTGGGTCACCAGCAACACCTCAGAAGGCAGCGTTAGCATGGGCAAAATGTGGAAAAGCTTTCTCATCACGCCACAACAACCTGCACCACCAGCAGATCTGGAACATCTTAGCAGGAGGCAGCATTTAGGCAACATGGTGGAACAGTACTCGTACTGACTGATGGGTCTGCCTAGGGGAATAGCTACAGGGGAAGCAACTGCTTTGGGGCCGTGACCTAGAAAGGGCCCATACAGGAGGAGGAGGAGGACTAACAGTATTATACAATGAAATTATATACAGTGGCAGTATAGACAGTTTAGAAAGCGAATGGAAAAGCTGCTGGGCCTGGTCTGAGAGAGCTATCTTTATTAGCCACAGGCATAGCGGCATGAAAGGAAGGGGTTTGCGCAAAAATTACTGGGGGAGAGGGGCCCCATTCAAAAATTTGCTGTGGTGCCCAATAATTTCTAGCTACGCCACTGGGTCTGCCCCATTCAACTTCTGGGTCATCAAATTGGGCACATATCCTGATGTTGCCCTTTACGTCTTTGAGGTGCTGGCCTACCCTGCAGCCACTGTATTGTCTGAACGTGTGTTTAGCATGGCTGGTGGCATTATCACAGACAAGCGCAGCCGCCTGTCCACAGACAATGTGGGCAAGCTTTCGTTTATTAAAAATAACCAGGCATGGATCCCACAGGACTTGTTTGTACCTTATGCAGAATAGACATGTATACCGGCCTCACCCAACCACTGTTATACTACCGTGCACTTACACTTTGTTTTATTTTTTATATTTTCACAATGTTTTGGGGTCTACACATATTTATTTAAAAAAAATAAAAAATTAAAAAACAGTTATTGGCGACTACCTTTGGCTTCACAGACCAAAAAGGCTTTATTTCATGCAAGAATGTAACCGCCAATTGAAAGTTCCCTGTCAGCTATCCAGTGCAGGGGTATGTACCAGGCAGAAATGATAATATTTCACAAAACAATTTAAAATCTATCCTTTGCCGGACAGCTGGAACCACTGATTAACGGTATTGCTATTTTGGCAATTGAATTTCACGCCAGAACAAAATCTATCCTTTGCCGGAAACTATTAAACTTGGCCAGCCACTGCTGGGACACCAGATTTAGGGGATTGCTATTTTGGCAATTGAATTTCACGCCAGAACAAAATCTATCCTTTGCCGGACACTACTAAACTTGGCCAGCCACAGCTGAAACCAATGATTTACGGTATTGCTATTTTGGCAATTGAATTTCACCCCAGAAAATAATATTTCCTTTGACGGACACTATGAAACTTTTCCAGTCACAGCTGGAACACCAGATTTACGGTATTGCTATTTTGGTAATTTAATATCAGCCCAGAACAAAAGCTATCCTTTGACAGACACTATAAAACTTGTCCTGCCACAGCAGAAACCACTGATTTAGGGTATTGCTATTTTGGCAATTTAATTTTAACCCAGAAAATAATATATCCTTTGACGGACACTATGAAACTTGTCCAGTCACAGCTGGAACACCAGATTTACGGTATTTCTATTTTTGCAACTGAATTTCACCCCAGAAAATAATATAACCTTTGGCGGACACTATGAAACTTGTCCAGTGACAGCTGGAACACCAGATTTACGGTATTGCTATTTTGGTAACTGAATTTCACCTCAAAACAAAAGCTATCCTTTGATGGACAATATAAAACGTGTCCTGCCACAGCAGAAACCACTGATTTATGGCATTGCTATTTTGGCAATTGAATTTCATCCCAGAATAAATAAATCCTTTGCCGGACACTATTAAACTTGTCCAGTCAAAGCTGGAACACCAGATTTACGGTATTTCTATTTTTGCAGCAGAATTTCACCCCAGAAAGTAATATATCCTTTGAAGGACACTATGAAACTTGTCCAGTCACAGCTGGAACACCAGATTTACGGTATTTCTATTTTTGCAACTGAATTTCACCCCAGAAAATAATATATCCTTTGACGGACACTTTTTAACATGGCTAGCCACTGCTGGGACACCAGATTTAAGGGATTGCTATTTTTGCTATTGAATTTTACCCCAGAACAAAATATATCCTTTGCCAGACACTATTAAACTTGGCCAGCCACTGCTGGGACACCAGATTTAGGGGATTGCTATTTTGGCAATTGAATTTCACCCCAGAAAATTATCTATCCTTTGCCGGACACTATTTAACTTGGCCAGCCACAGCTGAAAGCACTTATTTACAGTATTGCTATTTTGGCAATTGAATTTCACCCCAGAAAATTATCTATCCTTTGTTGGACACTATTAAACTTGGCCAGCCACTGCTGGGACTCCAGATGTACTGTTTTGCTATTTTGGCAATTGAATTTCCCCCCAGAACAAAATCTATCCTTTGCCGGACACTATTAAACTTGGCCAGCCACTGCTGGGACACCAGATTTTGGGGATTGCTATTTTGGCTATTGAATTTTACCCCAGAACAAAATCTATCCTTTGCCGGACAGTATTAAACTTGGCCAGCCATAGTTGAAACCACTGATTTACGGTATTGCTATTTTGGCAATTGAATTTCACCCTAGAAAATTATCTATTCTTTGCCGGACACTATTAAACTTGGCCAGCCTCTGCTGGGACACCAGAATTACGGTATTGCTATTTTGGTAATTGAATTTCACCCCAGAACAAAATATATCCTTTGCAGGACACTATTAAACTTGGCTAGCCACTGCTGGGACACCAGATTTAGGGGATTGCTATTTTGGCAATTGAATTTCACCCCAGAAAATCATCTATCCTTTGCCAGACAGCAGACAGTATTACACTTGGCTAGCCACAGCTGGATCACCATATTTAGGAGATTGCTATTTTGGCAATTGAATTTAACCCCTCATTAAAATCTAGAAATTTCTATTCTTAATTTCAAGGGGTGACAATAAGCACAGTCAAGCCCCTGTTGTAGGATATAGCAAAAAAAAAAACCTAGTGTTGATGGATTGATGGACTTGGTGGCAGCTTGTGCTGGTGCACCACAAGACACAAAATGGCCACCGATCACCCCAGAAAAAAGTGACAGAAAAACACTCTGTGCAGCCTAAAAAGTAAGCAATTAACTAGCAGAAGTTGAATGATTCACAGCTGTAGATCGATCACTTCATTAGGTGTTTTTGCTGAGTTTTCCTTGCCTAATTTCGCCCTCACAGAAGCTGTGGCCTATCCCTACACTAATCAGAGCAGAGGGACATGCGGCGCTACGTGACTCCAGCTTAAATAGAGGCTGGGTCACATGCTGCACTTGGCCAATCACAGCCATGCCATTAGTAGGCATGGCTGTGATGGCTTCTTAGGGCAAGAAGTAAAACGCTAGCTGATTGGCTGCTGTCCAGCTCTTAAGAAAGCGGGAAGAAATCGCCAAACAACGAACCCGAACAAAACTTTTTTGAAAATGTTCGTGTCCGAGTTCGTGTCCCGAACACCCCAAAATTCGGTACAAACCCGAACTATACAGACATGATTTGGAAAAATATTCAGACTGGGTCAGAAGCACTTGCGTTCTATTGCTCTAATTGTCAATTTAGAAGGATCTTTATTGTGGGTGGAAAATAAAATTCGGGAGACACTGTGCTTGAGATACCCCCGCATAATTTTCCAATGGTGTTTGTTCAATCTTTCTCTCAGAGACTGGATGGTGCAACCCATATACTGCAACCCACATTCATATTCCATCAGATACATGATGTAAGAGGATGAGCAATTTAAAAAGCTTTTTATGGTGAATTCTCCTGTTAACTTGCTCCTAAACTTTTGCACACGATTTGAAATACTACTGCAACAGTTACATAGTCTGTGGCTGCATTTATAGCTGCCAGTAATATTTAGGTGACATCGTATTGGTTTGAGCTACGGAGACATTTTTCTTCTTCAATTTGCTTGGTGTAACTATGTTCTTTCACGTTTTTGCCCTCCTAAAAGTGAACTGTGGTTTAGATAGTATAATATCTTTGAGATATGGATTACTTTTTAGTATGTGCCAGTGTTTCATTAAGATGGTTTTTAGAGCCTCATGGTTGGAGTTGTAAGTGGTAATAAATGAGTTTTTTTATTTTTTGTTTTTTTTTTCCCATTTCTCTGAGTTTGTTCTTCTCTCTGGTGTTTAGGCATTCTTCCTGGCTATGGCTGCTTGCACGCATGAAGGCATTTTCTATAATCCTTGTGGGAAATTTTTTGTTTATGAATCTAAAACATAATATCTTGCTCTGAGAGAGGAAGTTGCTGTTGTCAGTGCAATTTTTTCTGATCCGTTTAAACTAGCTAAACTGGATGTTATCCTTCCATTTCTTATAGTGGGCACTTCTATAGTCGAGGTAACTGTTACCATCAACCTTCTTAAAATATGTCTGGGATCTGATGATATTGTTATCTGAGTATAAGATCAAATCCAGATAGTGGATTTCATATTGTGGAGATAGCAG
This sequence comes from Bufotes viridis, assembly GCA_033119425.1. Classification (NCBI taxonomy): domain Eukaryota; kingdom Metazoa; phylum Chordata; class Amphibia; order Anura; family Bufonidae; genus Bufotes; species Bufotes viridis. The sequence continues at coordinate 180,477,304 of CM065590.1, forward strand.
CAGCATGAGGAGACCACAGAGTGGCAAGGTGATATAGTGTGGAGATGGCAGCAGCATCAGGAGATCACAGAGTGGCAAGGTGACATAGTGTGAAGATGGCAGCAGCTTGAGGAGACCACTGAGTGGCAAGTAGACATAGTGTGTAGATGGCAGCAGCATGAGGAGACCACAGAGTGGCAAGGTGACATAGTGCGGAGATGGCAGCAGCAGCAGCAGCAACAAGATACCACAGAGTGGCAAGGTGTGATAGTGTGGAGATGGCAGTAGCAGCTGCAGTAGTAGGAGCATCAGGAGGATACCACAGAGTGGCAAGATGACATACTGCGGAGATGGCAGCGGCAGCAGCAGCAACTAGATACCACAGAGTGGCAAGGTGTGATAGTGTGGAGATGGCAGTAGCAGCCGCAGTAGTAGGAGCATCAGGAGGATACCACAGAGTGGCAAAGTTATATAGTGTGGAGATGGCAGCAGTATGAGGAGACCGCTAAGTGTCAAGGTGACATAGTGTGGAGATGGCAGCAACAGAAGTAGGATACCACAGAGTAGCAAGGAGACATAGTGTGGAGATGGCAGTAGCAGTAGCAGCAGCAGCAGCAGGATGATACCACATAGTGGCAAGGTGACATAGTGGGGAGATGGCAGCAGCAGCCGGATACTACAGAGTGGCAAAGTGACATAGTAAGGAGTTGGCAGCAGCAGCAACAGCAGCAGCAGGATACCACAGAGTGGCAAGGTGACATAGTGTGGAGATGGCAGTAGCAGCAGCAGCAGGAGGGGACCACAGAGTGGCAAGGTGACATAGTTTAGAGGTGGCGGTAGAATCATTATGCCACACAGTGTCAAGGTGACATGGTGTGGATATGGGAGCAGCAGGAGGAGACCACATAGTGGCAAGGTGGCATGATGTGGAGATGGCAGCAGCAGAATACCATAGAGTGGCAAGGTGACAGTGTGTAGATGGTAGCAACAGGAGAAGAAAACAGAGTGGCAAGGTGACATAGTTTGGAGCTGGCGGTAGCATCAGGAGGCCACAGAGTGGCAAGGTGACATAGTGTGGACAAGGCAACATGAGGAGACCACAGAGTGGCTAGGTGGCATACTGTGAAGATGGCAGTAGCAGCCGCAGCAGCAGCATCAGGAGAATACCACAGAGTGGCAAGGTGACATAGTTTGGAGATGGCAGCAGCAGCTGCATCAGGAGACCGCAAAGTGACCCGGTAACAGAGTGGGCCATTTTGTGGCAATTAGAGATGTCGCGAACTTCCGCAAATGTTAACGAACCGACTAACCGGGCAAACCACCATAGACTTCAATTGGCAGGCGAATTTTAAAACCCACAGGGACTCTTTCTGGCCACAATAGTGAAGGAAAAGTTTTTTCAAGGGCACTAACACCTGGACTGTGGCATGCCGGAGAGGGATCCATGGCAAAAATCCCTCAGAAAATTACGTAGTTGACGCAGAGTCGGGTTTTAATCCATAAAGGGCATAAATTACCTAGCATTCCTAAATTGTTTGTAAGAACATGCTTTAAAACATCCAGTGTGTGTATTGTAAGTGTTACGCCCGCTTCACAGTGACAGACCAAACTCTGCCAGACCAAACTCCCCGTTTAACGTACTGCAAACAGTCCATTTGCACAACCACAAACTCCCCATTTGCACAAGGTTGGATACCAAGCTAGCCATGGCACGTTCCTTGTCCTCACTGACGTCATTGAAGGTTAGTGTTGAGCGCGAATATTCGAATAGCGAATTTTTTTAGCGAATATCGGCACTTCGCTAATTTGCAAATATTTCGAATATAGCGCTATAAATTCTCTATTTCGAATATTCGTTTTTTTTTTTTTAGTTATATTTTTTTCTTTCCCACTTCCCAAAAGTAGTTCTTACCTGTCCTGAGGATTCCTGGCTGCTCCAGTCAGTGCCCGTTGCCGCTTCTACCGACTTCTGTGCTCATGGAGCATCCCGATCACCAAGGGAACGTCTCCATATACTAAAATGTACTGTCGGATTTGAGAATTACGTTGAAATCGCAATGAGATTAATTCAAGTTATATTAATCGCATTGCGATTACAACTTAGCAGTGCACTGCTATCCTACATATTAGGCTAGAATTAACGAATATGGAATATAGCAGCAGTGCTAAGTAGAAATCGCAATGCGATTACTCCAAGTTATATTAATCGCATTGCGATTTCAATTAGCACTGCTATATTCCATATTCGTTAACTTCGTTAATTCTAGCAAGCTGACCCATTATAAACCCAGCTCGAAGTTGAAATCACAATTACTATGGTATCTTCGTTTTGAGGAATATGACGAATACATTCGTCATATTCGCTAATTCTACCAAGCCAACCATAGTAAACCAGGTCTAAGTAGAAATCGCAACGCGATTAATTCAAGTCATATTAATCGCATTGCGATTTCAATGTAATTCTCAAATCCGACAGTACATTTTATTATGGAGACGTTCCCATGTATGGTTGGCTTGGTAGAATTAGCGAATATGACGAATGTATTCGTCATATTCCTCAAAACGAAGATAACAAAGTATTCTCCATCTTCGTTTTAGCTCCATATTCGTCAACTTCGCTAATTCTAGCAATAAAATAGGAAGGTTGACTATAGAGACAGCTGTGTTTAATTCGCTATGCGATTATAGTATTTTTTATTTTTTTAATAAATAGAATAATTATAATAATTATCAAGTAATATAATTATTCTATTTATTTAAAAAAAAGAAAAGTAACATAATCGCATAGCGAATTAAACACAGCTGTCTCTATAGTCAATCCTCCTATTTGATCGGTAGAATTAGCGAAGTTGACGAATAGGTAGCTAAAACGAAGATGGAGAATACTTCGTTATCTTCGTTTTTAGCAATATGACGAATACATTCGTCATATTCGTCATCTTCGCTATAATTCTAGATATGAAACCAATAGGAAAGTAGCCTTAAGTTAAAATCGCAATACGCGATTATTTAAATCGCATATTAATCGCGATAACTATAATGATGAAGAATATTCAATTTCGACGAATATGAAACGAATATTCCATTGAATATTCGCGAATTTCGTCGAAATCGAATATGGCACCTGCCGCTCATCACTATTAAAGGTCTCTTCCTCCACCCAGCCACGTACAACACCAAGGGTCCCCGAAAGGTGACAACAAGCCCCCTGGGACGCCTGCCGTGGTTGGTCTTCCACCTCCTCAAAGCCACCTTTCTCCTCTGACTACTCTTCTTCATACTCATCTCTCTGCTTTGCCGCAGGTCCAGCAATCGACGATGACATGGCTGACATGGAATAGATTTTAGGAACCGGGAGATGGAAAAAGATGGTTGGTCGGTCCTCTTCCTTCCAATTTGGGGCACTGTGCATGCACCGTGCAATGTACTGTGCCACCCTATATGAGTGGTGTGTTAATTAGTACTATTCCTATCAGTTTAATCCCTGTTATGTCCCTATCAGGGGACGTGTATCGAATAGATTTTAGGAACCGGGAGATCGAAAAAGATGATTGGTCTGTCCTCTTACTTCCAATATGGGGCACTGCGTGTGCGCCGCGCATTGTTCTGTGCCACCAATACAAATAGTGTGAACTACTATTCTTACCATTTTAATCTTTGTTAAGTCCCCTATCAGGGGACGTGTATTGAATTGAATCCTTGCATGGGGAGATAGAGAAAAAAGCTTGCTTTGTCCGCTTCCTTCTAATTTTGGGCACTTGCAATGGAACTTGCCACCAATGCATCTATTGTTAACTAAGTACTATTCCTATCAGTTTAATCTCTGTTTTGTCCCTTATCAGGGCCAGGGCCGGTGTAGTGAATAGATTTTTGGAAGCGGGAGATGGAAAAAGACCCATGCTCGGTCCGCTTCGTTTGAATTTTAGGTCACTGCACGTGCGCCGTGCAATGTACTGTGACACCATATATGAGTGGTGGGCAGTTGGCACAGTACAGTCTGTGGGCCTGACACACACTGGCAGGAAAATACAATTATATTAAAGGGTAAAAATTAAATGACTTTTCTATCTACAAGGTACTGTGCCACCCTATATGAATGGTGTGCACACAGTACAGTCTGTGGGCCTGCGGCTGCTCACACGCCGGCAGGCAACTGCAATATATATATATAAAAAAATAAAAAAAAGCAGACTGATGTACCAGCCCTAAAAAGGGCTTTTTGGGGTGCTGTCAGGACGCTGCCCTTACAGCAGATGGCCCCTTTCACACGAGCGAGTTTTCCGCGCGGGTGCAATGCGTGACTTGAACGCATAGTATCCGCACTAAATCCTGATCCATTAATTTCAATGTGTCTGTGTACATGAACTTTTTTTTCACGCATCACTTGTGTGTTGCGTGAAAATCGCAGCATGTTCTATATTCTGTGTTTTTCACACAGCCCTAGCCCTTTTTTCACTGATGGTTGCTAGGAGATGTTGTTTGTAAACCTTCAGTTATTTTATCACGCGTGTGAAAAACGCATCAAAACGCATTGCACCCGCGTGGAAAAAAATTAACAACTAAACGCAATCGCTGGCAAAACTTAATTGGCTTTGCCTGTGAAATTGCACAGTTTAACTGAACGCATCCGCAATGTATCCGGACCTAAGGCCCCATTCACACATCCGCAATTTTTGTCCGCATCCATTCCGCAATTCTGCATAATAGATGCGGACCCAGTCATTGTGAATGGGGCCGGACGTGATGCGGAAAGCACACCATGTGCTCTCCGCTTCCACATTTGCGGAGCCGCAGCCACGAACTTCCGGGTTTTGGCCCCGAAACATCCGGCAGCAGCTCCTCAAAAGATAGAGCATGTCCTATTCTTGTCCGCAGCCTGCGGACAAGAATAGGCATCTCTACGGGGAGTGCCGGCATGGTGTGTTGCGGATACGCAACACACTACGGACGTGTGAATGTGGCCTAATCTGGACACGCTCTTGTGAAATAGGCAGATGAGTCTTTCAGGACTGGAGTGAACACAGAACACTAGTAGCTAACGCTTTTCCTAGAATCCCCATATTAATTCAGCAGCTGCAGCAGCACTCTCCCTGCTCTAACTAACACTGCAGCTTTAGAAGAAATCTAAGATGGATGCTGTCCTTGCTTTTTGATAGGAGGTGGGAGGGTCTGGGAGAGAGGGTATGCTGATTGGCTGGAATGCGTCTGCTGACTGTGAGGTACAGGGTCAAAGTTTGCTTAATGATAAAGCATAGGGGGCGAATCGAACATCGCATATGTTCGCCCGCCACGGTGAACGCGAACATGCGATGTTCCCCGGGAACTGTTCGCCGGCGAATTGTTCGGGACATCTCTAGTGGCAATACCAATACACGCTGACGAAGGTGGATCAAATAAGGAGCACTTGGTATCAGATGTGTGGCATCAGGAGGGTGGCAGCATCAAAGTAGTAGCTGAGGTAGGTAGTTAGAAGAAACGGGTCGCTTGTATAAAAGTGTTGGTATGGCACCATGGATGATCTAGTCTGATGCATCAGGATTTGGTGGTTGGAAATCCTGGCTGATCCATGCCTGATTCATCTTGACAAAGATCAGTCTCTCCACATTTTGGGTGGACAGGCGAGTTCTTCTTCGGGTAATTATGGCCCCCATTGATGCCACACTACTGGCCAGGCAGGCCAGGACAAACTCTGCTAGTTGAGGCCACAAATCCAGTTTGGCTGCCCAGTAGTCCAGCATATCTTCAATGTGAGGTGGAAAGGTGAAGTCCAAGTATGCCACCACCTGCTGGTTCAGGTCCTGCTCCAGGGCTACCTGCTGCTTCTGGTGAGAAGTTTCTTCACTACTGTAGTCTCAGGCTGCTGCAGATGGAGCTGGTACTCCTCCGGCCATCCCACGCCTCCCCACCAGCAATGGCAGTGGAAGGTGAGTGCAGAGGGCCCCCCGGTCAAACCTGCGAAAGGATGGACGATGGAGCAGATAAGCAGTGGCCAACTGACTACATAGTATATCGGCTGTCACTACGCAAGCAAGTGAGCATGCATCATGCCATTTGTTCAAGTAACTCCCTGCCTCCATCTCCACTGCATACTGCCATGGGGTGTCTGGGTCCTCTGTCTCTTCTTCCTCATCGCCCTGTAGCTCCTCTTGCTGCTCCTGCTCCTGTCACGCATGAGCTGCCACTGGCTGACATCGAAGTTACACAGGGGAGTACTCCTATGTGCTTGCATCATCAAGAAATCGTCGATGGCCATTTTCTGTTCGTATAGTCAGTCCAACATATGGAGGGTGGAATTCCAATGGGTGGAAACGTTGCATATCAACCTATTTTGGGGGATGCCGTTCTTCTGCTGCAGCTCAAGGAGGTTGTGCTTTGCGGTGTACGAGTGGCTGAAGTGCATGCAAATTTTCCTGCCCATTTTTAGGATGTCTTGCAGATGGGTAGAAGACTTCAGGAACCACTTGACTACCAGATTGAACACATGTGCCATGCAGGATGCATGGCTCAGCCTTTCTTGATGCAGTGCTGACACCATGTTCTTCCTGTTGTCGGTCAGCATGGTTCCGATTTTCAGTTGTCGCGGAGAATGCCAGGATTCGATTTCTTGATGCATCACACGGAGCCGTTGCTCCCCTGTGTGACTCAATGCCAAGGCAAACCAGTTGCACAACAGCATGACACCGCCGAGCCCTGCGCATGTGGTATGATGGAGGGGCACTGTGACTTGTCCCTGCAGTGTAGGCTGTGTACATGGTGGAGGATGAGGAGGCACTGAAATAGGCCACTAAATGCTTTCACCACAATTAACTGCAGAAATGCACTGAGAATATATTTTTCTTGTTGTACAAAAATATGAACCTGTATGCTTCGACCAGAAAAAACTCAGAGTGAAGTGCGTATATATTTTTCTAGTAGTACTGACATACGTCCCTATACGCTTTGACCAGAAAAAACTTAAAGAGTGAACTGCGTATATATTTTTCTTGAAGTACTGAAATACGCCCCGTATACGCTTTCACCAGAAATAACTGCAGCAGTGACCTGAGAATATATTTTTTGTTGGACTATAATAGGCCACTATACACTTTGACCAGAAAAAAATTGAAGAGTGAACGGCGTATATATTTTTCTTGGAATACTGAAATACGCCCCTATACGCTTTCAACAGAAATCACTGCAGCAGTGCACTGAGAATATATATTTCTTGTTACACTGAAATTGGACACTATACGCTTTGACCAGAAAAAAATGAAAGAGTGAACTACTGTACGTAGATATATTTCTTGAAATACGCCCTATATGCTTTTGCCAGAAATAACTGCAACAGTGCAGTGCGTATATATTTTTCTTTTTTTACTGAAATACGCCCCTATACGCTTTCACCTGAAATAATTGCAGAAGTGACCAGAGAATATATATTTCTTGTTGGACTGAAATAGGCCACTATACGCTTTAACCAGAAAACAATTGACGAGTGAAGTGTGTATATATTTTTATTGTAGTAGTGAAATACGCCCCTATTCACTTTCACGAGAAATAACAGCAACAGAGCAGTGCATATATATTTTTCTTTTTTTACTAAAATATGCCCCTATACGCGTTCCACAGATATAACTGAAAAAAAGTGCAGTGCGTATATATATATATATTTTATAAATGAAATATGCCCCTATATGCTTTCACCAGAAATAACTGCAGAAGTAACCTGAGAAAATATATTTCTTGTTGGACTAAAATAGGCCACTATACGCTTTGACCAGAAAATAATTGTGAAGTGAGTAAAGTGCGTATATATTTTTCTGTAGTACTGAAATAAGCCCCTATACGCTTTCACCAGAAATAACTGCAACAGTGCAGTGCTTATACATTTTTATTTTTTTCCTGAAATACACCCCTATACGCTGTCAACAGAAATAACTGCAGAAGTGAACTGAGAATATATTTTTCTTGTAGTACTGAATAAGATACTAAGATACTGAATATCTGAGTATCTTCTTGTAGATACTGAAAAGTACTGAATAAGATACTAAGATATAAATGTTGGTATTTGCATCCCTTGATCTGATGAACGCTGTATGGCACCAGACGGGGTTACAAGCAGAGTGTATCTGGCATGCATGCTGCACCTGCACTCCCTGGGTTTTGTGTGTCTGATATGGCCCATAAAAGATAAGAATTAATGTTAGGGACCACTCGAGAGGCAACCGTGAAGTGGTGGGTGGCTTACATAATTTGGCCAAAATATAAACTAATGCCTCATCTAACATCCAGCATAGTGGCAGGACGGAGCTCTAGCTGCAGTGTGCCATTGCACCTTTGTTTTTACTAAGATATAAGACTCTAAAAACTTTTCAACCAGGGGCGTATCTATAGGGGGTGCAGAGGTAGCAGACGCTACCGGGCACAGGAGCTTGAGGGTGTCCAAAGACCCTTGTGCTGCATATGAAGACACAGGTATTATAGAAAGAGCATGCTGTCAAGTTACACCTCTGGCTAGAGGGAAGGGGTTAGGTCGTGAATTTGGCATGGGGGGGAGGGGGGAGTGCTTTTTTATATTTTGCCTCAGAAAGCAGGAAGACTATGTGCTTCCCGGCCCCTGGCCATAAAACACTGAGGGTAGGGGGGCCCAAGCTGAACTCTTGCACCAGGGCCCATGAGCCTTTAGCTACGACCCTGTTTTTAACATAACACTTGCAACCCAATAACAAAAAGCTGGAATGACAGAGCTGTCTAATGACTATTTGGATTGCCAAATAATTGTTCCCTGCACTTGTAAATCACTTTCCTATTAATGTCCCTAGCGCCTTCTGACGTCTCTCCTTGCACTTAGATGCTATAAAATAATTACTCCCTATCCTTTCCCTGCACCTATAAATAGTTCTTTCTGTCTTTTTTTTTCACAATCGTTTTTCCACTTTCTGTCGCTAGCGCCTTCACACGTCTGTCCCTGCACCTTGAATGCTGGAAAATGTCTGACTGTAAGATGGCCGCTGTATTTATAGGGCTGTGACATCACAGGGCTGGCTAGCTGCTGATTGGCTGCATTCAGGCATGTCAATCTGGGTGATCCCACCTTTCCAGAGTTCCTTGCTCCATGTCCTCAATCCTCACACGTGTAGCAGCCATTTTAGGAAAATTTGGATTCGTTACCACAAAGCGCGAGGAAATTTGCATTCGTTGAGAATCAAATGTTTCCTAAAATTCTAAACAAATTCCACTTCGTCAGCTTTGATACGCTCATCTCTACTGCCATATAATATGTTAGCCAAACAGGGGCTATTGCTGGTATGGGGTTTGGATTGTTAGGTGCATGGCACAATATACAAATTATTGCTGTTGTGTCCTGGAATCTCCTGAAAATGCCCCTTTTTTATGAGAATTATATAAAGAGGCCACATGGGGCAATAGTTGACCACAATATACATTTTACCTGATAATTAAAGTTATACTTGCCTTTAACCCTTGCATCCTGAAATTAAACACATGAAGGGTACCTCATGGCATAGCTAATGACTGGCAGTAGGACCCAACGAACAGATAAAAGAGAAGAGAAAAAGGTCATGACGCATTCCCGGTGACCGAAGAGTGACAGAAGAAGAAAGTACCATACTCCCACCTCCCCTAGTTGCTAACCCACTTTTCGAACCCCAATGCTTTCCTACCCTACATGTGGAAGACCCTTCTTTTTTTGCTTTTCCATCTGCTTTTCCTCCTTTTTCCCATTATCGAATATCAATATGAATATGTCATCATGAGCATCCAGCTCGTCCTCTCTGTACATCTTACTAACTTGTCTTGAACATGGAGACTACAAAAGATGATTTGGAAGAACTTAAACCAGCAAAAGATGAGGATGTTCATCATTAAGACCTGCCCCTCCCCAGGGGTGGATAAAAAAAGAATGATTTTCAAATTCTACTTCATGCTACTTCCATGGAGAACTATATGGAAAGGGACCGTAGTACCAGCTAATTGGCCAGGTGCACATTTAGTTTCTGTACTGCTGCATGAGTGTACACATACTGTTGTCTTTTTGCAATCGCCTCAGTGATCGATTGCTGTATAAACAAGTGACAAGAAGTAGGAGGAGTATCAGGAGCAATAGACGACATTGAAATTGATGGGAAGAAACAACAGCTTCCTTCTGCTGATGTTGACTTCTCAAGAGGAGGTGAAGGCTGGTGGGAGATGCAGTGATTGTTCAATCAGGCTGTAGCACTAACACAGTGGCAAGGTTTTCCCATGCCACTTTATGGTGATGCTCCATGTGTTGCACAGGGCCATCATGCCAACATTAGCAGTGCACTCTGACTGCACCTCACCTTCTGCCCATGCATCCTGCAAACTGCCATGCTAACTTTTCCCAGTGACTGTGGTAAAAATATTGCCCAGAAACCCTGAGTAGCATACTAGGTTATATCTCTCTACTTCTAAATTGGTAGAATTGATTTACTCATTCTATAGTAGATATATAAATGTAAAAAATTACAAGTTATACTAAAAATTCCTTATAAAATAATATTAATCTGCTCAGCTTCCCCTGCTCTATTACCTGCTGCCTGAAGATTGCATTTTATTTTGTGATGACAGGTCCTCTTTAACCCTCTTAACGACTGGGCTTATTTTCAATTTTACAGTTTTTTTATTTTCCTCCCCACATTCCAATGGCCAAAACTTTTATATTTTTCCATTCACATGGCCACATTAGGGCTTAGTTTTTTGCAGGACAAGATGCACTTTTTAATGGAGCCATTTCATTTACCATGTCTTGTATTGCAAAACAGGGAAAAAATTCTTTGTCAGGTAGAATTGAAAAAAAAAAAACCTCACAATTCCACCAAGGTTTTGATATTACAGTGATCACTGTGCACTAAAAATGACATGACGTTCTATTCTGTGGCTCAATATGATTATGGAGATTGTTTTATTACTTAAAAAAAATAAAAACATTTGAAAAAAAATTGTGCAGCAGTGATGTATCTGTGGAATTGGACCAGACAAACTAGCCTTTATTCCTCATGCACATAAATGATCTTTGGTTACCCTGTGTCTGGTTTACCAGTTGTCCTTCCTTGAACCATTTCTACTAGGTAGTAGCTAGTCACTGTACAGGAACACTCAAGAAAAGAAGAACTGTAACATAATGGTTGAGACTAGCATATTTGAAAAACCTTTATCATTCTTTACTTACAAGTAAACTTTATTACAACCTATTCTTAATGTGATTAAATTAAATTAATTTTTGTAATGTACTTTTTTTTTTACGTTTCCTAGCAAAATAAGCTCCTGAATTCAGATGCCTATTGCGCTTTACAATCTTTACTATTGCAAATCGCTGTGCTTGAGAATATGGATTCCACTGGAGCAGCCCTGTCCCAGCACTGTTCTGCTAAAGCCTAGCATAGATTGGCTATGTCAGGCCTTATCAGAGCAGACACAGAAAGGAAGAGAGATGTGCTATGTGACCTCCTGCCCTGTTCTTGCCCCATTCTGCTAAAGGCCTGTACCAATACACTTCATCTACTTATCAAGTACTGGTATTTCTTGTTAAAGGAAGTCTGTTAGCAGTTTTGATCCCCTCAAACTGCTAACATTGCGATATACAGTAGGTGACAGGGAATCAAGTTTTCAACATCCCTATGTTACCAGTCATACTGCTAGCAGAACAGACAAAATTACTTTTTAATGACTATTCTGTATGCTGATGTGAAGTCAAGTGCAGCCCTGGTTTCTTGCAGCATTGGGGTCCTAGGTTCAAATCTATACAAAGTCAAGTTTTCATAGAGTATGTATGCTCTCCCTGTGTTTCCTCTGGGTAGCCAACTTTGCTTCCACACTCCACACTCCCACTGTGGACAGCAAGTAAATATAATGTCTAGAAAGTGCTAGGGAATATGTCAGTCAGAATATGTTAAGTAAGTAAAATAAAAATATGTATCTGTTGGACATTTCTCAAAGAGGGAAAAATCCTGGTCTCTCAGTTTTAAATCCTCCATTACCCCTACCATCTGCTCTTGATTGATGTGATAGTATATGGTAGCGACATGATATAGATGGTATAGAATAGAGAAGGGGTTAGGCAGAATTTACAGCTCAAGACACTTCCCTGGTTCAGAAACACTAGAGATAAAAATTTATTTAGAATTTCAGGAAAAATTTGATTCGCAATGAAAGCAAATTTACTCGCGCTTTGTGGTAACAAATTACAATTTCCCTAAAATGGGAGCTACACGTGTGATGTGTGAGAACTGAGGACATGGGACAAGGAGCTCTGGGAAGGAGGTATCACCCAGACTGACATGCCTGCATGCAGCCAATCAGCAGCCAGCCCTGTGATGTCACAGCCCTATAAATACAGTGGCCATCTTACAGTCAGGCATTTTCCAGTGTTCAGAGTGCAGGGACAGACATGTGAAGGCACTAGGGACAGCATGGGGAAAAACGATATTCTCAGTTCACTTCTGCAGTTATTTCTGTTAAAAGCATATAGGGACTTATTTCAGTCCAACAAGAAAAAAATATATACGCACTGCACTGTTGCAGTTATTTCTGGTGAAGGACGTATAGGGGAATATTTCAGTCCAATAAAAAAAATATATTCTCTGGTCACTTCTGCATTTTTTTCTGTTGAAAGTGTAAAGGGACGTATTACAGTAAAAGAAGAAAAATATATATGCACCGCACTGTTGCAGTTTTTACAGGTGAAAGCATATAGGGGCATATTTCAGTACTACAAGAAAAATATATTCTCAGTTCACTGTTGCAGTTATATCTAGTAAAGCCTTTACTGGCGTACTGCAGTAGAAAAATAAATATACATTCGCCATTCGCTGCTGCACTCATATGTAGAAAAACCTTTATTGACGTATATCAGTAGAAAAAGAAATATACACTCGCCATTCACTGCTGCTCTAATGTCTTGAAAAACCTTTATTGATGTATATCAGAAGAAAAATAAAATATATTCAGTGTTCACTGTTGCAGTTTTATGTGGTAAAGCCTTTAGTGATGTATTTCTGTAGAAAAATCAACATATATTCAGCGTTCAGCGCTGCAGTTATATGTGGAAAAGTCCTTTTTGCCTTATGGACCGAATTACGTTGTGGTGAAATTTTGTATTTATGTGTCACACACTGCGCGCCTACGTGACAACGTCCATAAGAGTGGCAGACCAATACAGGTGAATACACTATACACTAATCCTGCACAAAAATGCGAACAAATTTACACCAGCCCGCATCTATCTGCGGTAATGCTTACTGGACACTACGGGGACTATTCTGCAGCACAGAAACCACACGAGGACCATGTCTCGCTCTTCCTGGTCAGACCTACTTCATCCGCTACGTCCCATTCACTTTAGATTACACCGTCTCAGTTGCCGTTGTTTTTTTTAAACTGACAGCCTAAAATCCTCTGTTGAAAAGCTTTTACTTGCGTATATATACGTGGAAAAAGAAAAATATATTCGGCGTTCACTGATCCAGTTATATGTGATAAAGCCTTTAGTGGCGTATATCAGTAGAAAAATAAAAAGATATTCGGCGTTCAGTTATATGCGGTAAAATCTTTTTTTAATTATTTAAGTGGAAAAAAAACTGTATTAAACGCTGCAGTTATATGTAGTAAAATCTTTTGTGACTTATTTCGGTGGAAAAAAAATTTGTATTCAGCGTTAAGCACTGCACTTATATGCGGTGGAATCTTTTTTGAAATATTTCGGTGGAAAAAAATCTTGAATTCAGCATTAAACGCTGCACTTATATGCGGTAAAATCTTTTTTGAATTATTTAGTTGGAAAAAAAATCTTGTATTCTGCATTAAGCACTGCATTTATAAACGGGAAAATATTTAGTGAATTATTTAGGGGGAAATTCAAATTTACACCTCCTCCATTAACTTCCTCCTCTCTTCATTATCACCTAAGAGCGAATAAAGGTAAATGACACTGCCAGCCTGTCAAAGGGAATTACAGCATGATACCACAATACATTTGATATGATATTTAGCAAGAGTTTAAAGTGCCCACATATAGCAAATAGTGTGACACTGCATCAAGATGAATCAGGTGTATATCAGCCAGGAATTTCACACACCAATGCCTGATGCATCTGGCTAGATCATCCATGGTACCTCACCAACAATTTGACAAAGAGACCGTTTTTTTCTGGCTACCTGCCTCAGCTATTATTCTGATGCTGTCACACGCCTGATGCAACACATCTGATGCTAAGTGCTCCTTCTTTTACCCACTATCTTCAGCGGGTACTGGTTTTGCCACCCACCTTCACAGTATGTCACCTTCCCACTCTGTGGCCTCCTGATGCTGCCGCCACCTTCAGACTCTGTCATTGTGCTACTCTGTGGCCTACTCATACTGCCGCCACCTCCAGGCCCTATCATTGTGCCACTCTGTGGTCTCCTCATGCTGCTGCCACCTCCAGACTCTGTCATTGTGTCGCTCTGTGGTCTCCTCATGCTTCTGCCACCTCCAGACTCTATCATTGTGCCACTCTGTGGTCTCCTCATGCTGCTGTCACCTCCAGACTCTGTCAGTGTGGCTCTCTGTGGCCTCCTCCTGATGCTGCTGCTGCCACCTCCAGACTCTGTCATTGTGCCACTCTGTGGCCTACTCATGCTGCCACCACCTCCAGACTCTATCATTGTGCCACTCTGTGGTCTCCTCATGCTGCTTCCACCTCCAGACTCTGTCATTGTGCCACTCTGTGGTCTCCTCATGCTGCCGCCACCTTCAGACTCGGTCAGTGTGCCACTCGGTGATCTCCTCATACTGCCGCCACCTCTAGACTCTGTCATTGTAGCACTCGGTGGCCTCCTCATGCTTCTTCCACCTCACCACTATGTCATAGGGCCACTCTGTGGACTTTTCATGCTGTTCCCACCCTCCCCACTTCATGACTGGGACACTATTTTGCCTTTCGGCCTGGCTGACATCATCATTTATTTGACACTTCTTCTGATCTGTCATAAGGAAGTAAAAACGAGACACACAACGGATCCTGTCTGTGTAGCAGCTTTAAGGCCTGTATGGTCCCTTCAGAATTGGCTTAAGATTTGGTAGCCAAAAGTTTGAGTGGGTAGAAAACACAGAAGACATGCATATATTCCATTCACGTGACATCTGTTTTAGATGTACTCCGTTTTGTTTTGCTTTTAGGAATTCTGATGGATTATTGAGCAAATGATGACCGAGTGAAAGCATATGCTCCTCTGACAGGATCCGTTTTTTCTGGGTAATTGTTCTGACGGATCAGAGAATGGGGAAAATGAATCAGTGACAACAACACAAAATTACTGCTGACACCCTCTCCACTCTGTTGGGGGCTCTACTTATATAAGAGTTTAATAGAACAGGTTCTGTAGACATCTATGTGGAATCAGCTGATGAGGGTGTAAAAGCAGTGCGTTTCTTCATGACACTACCATCTACCTGTTAGGCTGAGTTGATATTTGAGTTATTTGGTTAGTTTTGGCCCCATGACCGCCCAAATAAGTAAAGTATGCAGTGGTTCTAAGAGTGACGCCTGTTATCGGCATGTCATATGGACTCCCAATATTATTTCACTACCAAAGCAGACTCCCTATGCATGTTACTGTGAGGCACAGTGTTCTACACCACTATTAAGGCTCTCAGCAGACAGGAAATATCAGTTTTTTTACATAATTTGCCGCAAATATATTCGGATCGAGTCAAATTTTTCCCCCAAAATTTGGCAAACCGGCAAGTCGAATTTTCTAATAAACACCCAACCAGGTCTCAACTTCTCTGTTATGAAAGCAATATAATCAGCAACACTGTAAAAAAAAAATCCTTAAATAGACAGTGAAATTTAGTAGAATGGTTTCCCATTAAATGTTCTTGTATTCTAACCAGACAAAGGCAGTTAGTTGTCAACATTTATGGCGTGCTATAGAAAGCTGTGTTCAAGTTAACTGTTATATAATTTTACAGCACATAAATGGTGCCCCAGGTTTTAGGATTAAAACACATTTGCTTTTATATAATTTAAAAATTGCTTCATAGTAAAGCATCAAATGAGTTACAAAATCTAAAATATAAATTAAACATAATCACCATAACTATCATAATCACTATATAACTAAAAGCAATGCATCCACACAATTAAAGCTGTGAATACTACATGTTACTTTTTATAATCTTTATAATTACCATAATATCATAAAGTAAGGAATTTCCTCTAGCTTTAGGTAAGAGAAAATAAAAGACAGTATTTTAAGCATACACTATTTTTTGCATATGACTTCAAGCAGTGGATATATATAATTATTTGAAATAGCTCAAATACTAGCTTAAAGCTTCTTGTATGTAAAATTCTTTTTTTTTTTAAACATACAAAAAAGGTGAGATACTTAGTAACCCAACTTCAATTTAGACCTCCCATTACAAAATCACGTAGGGTCTTTATAACCCTATGATAATTTGATAAATAGAAGCTGTTTCTCATGACACTTGTGAACAATGGGTGAAATGGATATTTGAAAAATCTCATTTATCTTCTGCTTTATTTCTTGATAGAGGTTCTTGTCACTGTGGCTATTATGTGACCAGTCCTGCAAAGGCCATCTCATTAGTTTTCCTTATCAAGATTGCATGGTGTGTTTTTTTTTTCAATGGGGCATCACTTACAGTTTAAATTCAATTAGAAAACAGAATATTTTCTCCATGCTGTTGGTCTATGAGATGGATGTTTGACTCTATAAAAACAATGCAGATCTTGTTTCCATAGTAGCTACATGCACCCAGTGCTAAAATAAATCAGGCTTGTCATGTCTACTTCAATATCTTCATGCTGTGGGCAACTTACATATAAAGACAAATTAATAAACAAAAAAAATATATAAATAGAATTTAGTAATAAGAATAATAGGTGGATTTTGTTGAAGTATTTTCTTTACTAATTCATTTTGTTTTGTTTTTTTAATGCATATAAATTTCACCCATACTTATATTGACATTTCTTAACTAAAATAATTATCTTAAGTCTTTTAGATTTCTTTTTTTTAAATAAAGGTATTTTTTACATACAGACAAATACTCGGAAAGGAACAGATAATGGCAATTAGCATGAGGCATGATACTTATGAGTAAACAACTGTTAACCTACCGTATAATATTAATCTGTTTTTGAATCGTCAAAACAGTTATCTGTTAAGAAAGAGTGTAATAGAAAGTGATGTGGAAAGCAAGCAAACCATTTTGTACGGGGTGGAAGTTGGGGGTCAATGAACCTTTATTAAAATAAAAAGTAAAGGGAAGTACAGTGTGATTTCAGTCTGTAATATAAAGAGTTTTGGTATGATCTATATCTTCACATTACTTTTAAATCTAGTTTGGGTGGCCATCAAAGAAGGTTAGACTATGGTATTTTGGTGAAGTTTCTAAATTAAATCGAAGGAGACCACATTTTTTAAGAGTTTTACATGGTTTATGTTTTCCCAATGAACTGTTTCCTATAGTCTATAGACCTGATTGACCTTAGCTACCCATTATGGAATTGTTGGAGTTTTAGATTTCAGTGATTGATGCAGCATGCATGACAGTGGTCACTGCAAGAAGACATCTAACCAAAGATTTCAAGGCAGGTGTGAGAATATTAGTGTGGAGTTGGAATAAGTGTTACTAGAGAGTATATGTATCCTATTCCTAGACAATGTCTGTAAACTACCACTGACCAAAATGTTTGAAGCATAGGACATATCTAAGGCATTTGGAGATCGATACCTACATTGCGCTTTCTTTTCCAACATGTATTGATTTATGATCTATCAGTTCCATTCAGCTTAGATGGGTTTATGTACCATCTCACTAGTGCATTGAAACTGTTGTCTTTTAGTCAGATATATCTTGGCACAAATATCAAAGCAGATAACAATGGGAAGAGTGTCACATGAAAATGTTGTTTGCAAATCCTTTTCCCAGACTAAAATAAAAAATTGTGCATTATGATCAAAATTGTGCAGGTGTAACATGTTGTATTTCCAAATGGTTTATATGAATTTTTTAGGAGCTTTGTTTGGAAAATATTACTTTCAAACTAGTGTTGAGGCCTGTAATATTTATGACATTTCAGGCGAGATTTTAGGAAAGTGTTATGAGGTTATTTTGTATGAAATGGAAAGGGAGTTTCTCAGATTACTATAGTTTTAACACAAATGCTTCATTTAACTCCATTTGCATCATGTAAACCAATAACCCTGGTTTGTTTCTATCCTGTATGTCGCACTTCTTGTTGCTTTATCTAACCAAACCCATAATGGATTTCTCTGACACAGCTCCAGCACAACACACACCTACTTTATAGATCCTCCCACCAGCTAGTTACATAGACACTCCTCTATCACTGCCCCTAACAACACCCAGCTAGTTTATAGCTCCTCCGACCAGCTAGTTACATAGACACTCCTCTATCACTGCCCCTAACAACACCCAGCTAGTTTATAGATCCTCACACCAGCTAGTTACATAGACACTCCTCTATCACTGACCCTAACAACACCCAGCTTTTACTGCCCCTAACAGTGCTCAGCTAGTTTATAGCTCCTCCCACCCAGCGAATTACCTAGACACTCCCCTATTACTGCCCCCTAACAGTGCCCAGCTAGTGCATAGCTCCTCCCGACCCAGCGAGTTAAATAGACAGCACCCTATCACTACTCCGTTTGCTGCTCTATTGCTGCCAAGAACATAAAATCACAGGAAATTAAGAACTAAGTTCACTTGTTCATGTAACCACAGCCCAGAACAGAAGATAGGAGAAATAAAGGTAAAAGAAATACATTACAAAATTATGGCTACTCTCATAAATGATTATTTTAAAGGATGTTGATACAAACCAGAAAACCCCTTTAACCCCTTAAGGACCCAGGACAAAAATGCTTGTCCTAAATGGACGACACTTTGATCCAGCAGGACAAGCATTCTCATCATGCGGTCCTTCACTTCCCCCACATGTGGTGCCATGATCAGTGGCAGGGGTACAGCTGTTACTGACTACAGTAGTGTTTGGTGTGAATATTCGAATGGCAAAAATTTATCGCGAATATCGTCACTTCGAGAATTTTGGAATATTTACAATATATTGCTATATATTCGTATTTTGGGATATTCAGCATTTTTTTTCCCATCCAAACACATAATTCCTCCCTGCTTCGTGCTTGTAGGCCAATGAGAAGGCAGCAATGTCTTTGAGTGAGCTTAACAACATCCCTAGGAACCAATAGGAGGGAAGTTGCCTACCCCTTACTATATAAGAACCTTCCCGGCAGGCATTTTCTGCATTTTTTTTTTTTACAGTTATGAGAGAGACAGCAGTGTCATTGCTGTGCTCTGTGTTTTGCTGTCACATTACATTAGATGTATTGTGCTGCATTGAAACAGGGATCAGACCATGTAATGTTGAAGTCCCATGGTGGGACAAAAATAAACAATAATAAAAGTGAAATAAAAGTGTTTTTAACAATAAACAAATTAAAGTTTCAATTAACAAAAAGTCCCTGTCCCATAAAAAATAGAAAAAAATAAAAAACAGACATATTGCGTATCACCTGCTTAACAACCTGCTCTATAAAAATATCACATGATCCACCCTATCTGGTCAACACTGTAAAAAAAATTTTTATAAAAAATGTGCTAAAAAACAACATTTTTTGTCACCTTCATCACAAAAAATGTAATGCCATGTGATCAAAAAGTTATATGTCCCCAAAAATAAGACCAATCGAACTGTCATCTCATCCCGCAAAAATTGAGACCCTAACTAAGACAAACGCCAAAAAAATAAAAAAAATATGGCTTTCAAAAAATAGAGACACTAAAAGATAATTTCTCTGTTTCAAAAATGCTTTTATTGTTTAAAACCAAAATATATTTTAAAAAACAGACATATTAGATATTGCGGTGTCGGTAACGACCCGCTCTATAAAAATATCACATGAGAAAACTCGTCTGGTGAACACCGTTAAAAAAATAAAATAAAAACCTTGCTTAAAAATCTATATTTTGTCACTTTTCATCACTAAAAGTTTAATACCAAGTGATCAAGAAGTCATATGTACCCCAAAAGAGTACCAATCATCTCATCCTGCAAAAAAGAGACCCTACATAAAACAATCGCCCAAAAAATAAAAAGATATGGCTTTCAGAAAAAAGAGATACAAAAACATGATTTTAAAAAAAAATGCTTTATTATGTAAAACTGAAACAAAAGAAAAATAAAAGTAGACATATTTCGTATTTTCATGTCCATAACAACCTGATCTATATAAATACTAGATGATCTTACCTGTTAGGTGAACACTGTAAAAAAAATACATAAAAATAAAAACTGCGCCAGAACAGCCATTTTTTTGTTACCTAGCCTCACAAAAAGCGTAATATAGAGCAATCAAAAGTCATATATACCACAAAATATCTACCTGTACTCAACTTTGTCAAGGATTAGAATGGAATAGTATCTGATGGTATCAGATTCGTTGCTCGTAGGGCACCCAATCTGGGTCAAACATTGTGCCCTAGTCTCTTTTATGACTGTCCTACTATAAAACCTAATTGGCTTAAATCTACAGGCAGCCATAAATGTAGACATAACAAATGTATCTGTTGCAATCATATGCAGGTGAGCACTACATATAATTCTACAGCAAATGGGAATACCTATAATATAAGATCATATCTGAATTGCAATACCCAGTTTGCAATTTATCATATTACATGTACAATATGCAATTTACAATATGTAGGATGCACACCTAATGCAATAAAAACAAGAGTGCGTAAACATATCTCCGACACATCACACTACAAGACAAGGAATGTTTCTGCAGTAAGTGCACTCTTTGCGGTAGCGCACCAAGGTAACAATTCTAGCCTCCGGGTACAAGGAAATGAAAGGGTAACTGCACCAATGAGGGGAGGAGATCATAAGAAAAAACTCCTGATTAGTGATGAGCAAGCACCAAAGTGTTCGGGTGTTCAAGTACTCGGTCCGAACACATAGCGATATTCATGAGGAAGTAGTTATATGTTCAATGGCTCACCCCTCAGAATGCGTGGTATGGGTGCTCACTCTCGTTGGGCCACAACCTTGCCCAAGAATATAGACTAATAGTGGTTACTGGTTGTGAGGGGAGGGCACTCCTGTATCTGGAATCAAATGGTGGCAATACTGTTTTGTTTTTTTCAAGTTAAAAATACATTTATTTGGTTGTGTATAAAAGATAATAAATATTAAATAATAAACGTTTAGATCACAATAAAATGGATATGTATCAGATAGAGATAAGATATCTTAATGAGAGATACTGATTGAAAAATGAAAGGAATAAAAGATAGAATAGCAATAGCACTAAAAACCTATTGACCATAAAACCTTGTAGAAGGTGTCAAAAAAGTGTTCACAGCTATGGTCTGGGATTTATATGGTTAATGGTTGTCCTTCCACTGAAAATAAAAATGGCCCTCTGCAGAATCAATGTTGTATACAGTTCTTGTCCGGTATGGAAATGTCACTTAGTAATTATTTTTTTGATTTCACAGTGTGCCTGTGATTTTCTATCTGGAGATTACAATGATCTGTCCAGTTAGAAAAATGGCAGATCTGTAGATTAAAGTGCATGGGCAGTAAGGTAGATTAAGTTATTTATAAGCACTTTATAAGCAGCAAGGTAAAGTTACTTTGTTAGATCAGCGTATCAATGTATCAAATTATCCGGGGGTTGTATCCGCTCTATACGTTGTTCTGTAAAGAGAGTGGGTGCCGCACTGGCTACTTTATTGCTCCGGTTCGGATGACTGCGCGCAGTTTCCTTAAGATGATCTCTGGTAAAGAACTTTCCTCCGTGCTGGGTAGAGTTGTCCTGCTCTGGAGTGAGCGTTAGGTCCTGATGGCGTTGCACGCGGCGTCCCACGTAGTGCTTGGTGTTCCCGGGAAAATTCGAATACGGGACTTTGAGCGCTCAAGTATTGTCTTCAGATCGCGATTATGTTTGTCTCGGATATGCTGGTAATCTTGATAGTCGCACCAGACGCGTTTTCGGGACGCACAGTCCCTTCTCCAGTAACCACATAGCGATATTCGTGCCCTCGGCTCAGCACCCGAGCATAATGGAAGTCAATGGGAGACAACAAGGCACCCCCTGCTCGGATGAGAGGAGGGTATCTGGTCCATTGAAAAAAGGTCAGAAAGTGACAGAAACACCAATGATATGGATCTGGAACAGCATGGGGACCATGTCTGGGTGCATCTTGTACTCCAATGTCGCTGCTGGGAACCATATTGTCCCAGTTGTCCGCCACTTTTACATAGCGAAAAAATCCCGCCCAAAATCCTGCCCCCTCAAAAAAAAAAAAGTTTTAGAGGTAAAATTTTTAGGAAACTTTCTTTCCTTATTTATTCAGGGGTGGATTTTGCTTGGATTGGGTTGGTAGGTTTTGGCAGTGGGACCTCCCAATCCACCTCCCCAGTCCGGGGCAGGTTTTTCCCTAGCAGGAAGGGATTCCCAGGTGAGGCCTGCTTAATCAGGCTGGGAATAAAGCACCTCCCAAGGTGTCAGTCTGGGGGACGGAGTGTGTTTGTAAAGCAGAGTCCTGCAGAGTCTCTGGGTGGTCTCAGTCATGATGGCTGAGGGGCCACAAGGCTATGTGACGCCTGATACCTTACCTGGGTGGATTATTTGGCTTAGTAAAGCCAGACTGAGTTGCAGGTGTAAACTGTGACCTATAAGTGAGCAGGTGGACAATAATCTGTGTGTGAATGATCCCCGAGACCAGAGCTAATCCCTTACATTGCATATCACATAAAGGAGGGCCTCATTCACATGGTGCTACAATTGTTCAGGTACACTGCTGCACACATAAAGCCTATGCACTAAGTGAAAGGGCTGCCAAAAATTACAAGGAACCAACACTCCAATACATCCTTTATTACATATAAAGGAGGGCATGAAACACACTCTTTAAAAATTATCATTGATCCTCAAAAACATTTGAAGCAAGGGCGTGCTTGTTACCCTCTAAAACATTATAGTTGAGGGCCTGAAGGTGAGCGAACCCCATAAAAACATTGCAGTGATGGCCAACAGGTGAGCAGACCATATAAAGCATTGGATGTGAGGGCCTGAAGCCTAGCGAACCCCATAAAATATTGCAGTAATGGCCTACTGGTGAGCAGACCGTATAAAGCATTGGAGGTGAGGGACTGAAAGTGAGTGAACCCCATAAAACATTGCAGTGATAGGCTACACTTGAGCAGACCTTATAAAGCATTGGAGGGGAGGGCCTGAAACCTAGCGAACCCCATAAAACATTGCAGTGATGGCCTACAGGTGAGCAGACCGTATAAAGCATTGAAGGTGAGGGCCTGAAGCCTAGCAAACCCCATAAAACATTGCAGTGATTGCCTACAGGTGAGCAGACGGTATAAAGCATTGGAGGTGAGGATAAGAAAACAAGATTCAAACATATACCCCTTTTTTTTGTGGTGAAAAGGGTGCATCTGTATCTTGTGGATTAAGTACATTATAAAGCATACATTTAAATTTCATTTTTGTTCCTCATTAACTCAGCTTTCCTCTGGTGGAGTGGAGAAGTCAGGGGCAATCAAGGCCTTGTTCATTTTTATCAAAGTCAACCTGTCAGCATGTATAGTTCCTGTATAGTTCCTGTATAGTTCGGATTCGTACTGAATTTTGGGGTGTTTGTGACACGGACCCGAACCCGAACATTTACGTAAAAGTTAGGGTTCGGGTTCGGTGTTCGGAGATTTCTATGGAGCATTTTGAAAGCCTGCAAAGCAGCCAATCAACAAGCGTCATACTACTTGCCCCAAGAGGCCATCACAGCCATGCCTACTGATTGGCCAAGTGCAGCATGTGACCCAGCCTCTATTTAAGCTGGAGTCACGTATCGCCGTATGTCACTCTGCTCTGATTAGAGTAGGGATATGATGCAGCTGCTGTGAGGGCGAGATTAGGAATGGAAAACTCAGCAAAAACACCTAATGAAGTGATCGATTTACAGCTGTGAATAATTCAACTTCTGCTAGTTAATTGCTCAATGGTTTTTAGGCTGCCCAGAGCTATTTTCTGTCACTTTTTTCTGGGGTGATCGGCAGCCAATTTGTGTCTTGTGGTGCACCAGCACAAGCTGCCACCAAGTCCATCAATCCATCAATAGTAGGTTTTTTTTTTTTACTATATCCTACATCAGGGGCTTGGCTGTGCTTATTGTCACCCCTAGAAACTCAGGATAGAAATTTCTATATTTTATTGAGAATGAAATTAATTTGCCAAAATAGCAATCCCCAAAATCTGGTGTTCCAGCTGTGGCTGGCCAAGTTTAATAGTTTCCGGCAAAGTATAGATTTTGTTCTGGGGTGTAATTCAATTGGCAAAATAGCAATACCGTAAATCAGTGGTTTCAGCTGTGGCTGGCCAAGTTTAATAGTGTCCGGCAAAGGATAGATTTTTTTCTGGGGTGAAATTCAATTGCCAAAATTGCAATACCGTAAATCAGTGGTTTCAGCTGTGGCTGGCCAAGTTTAATAGTGTCCGGCAAAGGATAGATTTTTTTCTCGGTTGAAATACAATTGCCAAAATAGCAATACCGTAAATCTAGTGTTCCAGCTGTGGCTGGCCAAGTTTAATACTGTCCGGCAAAGGATAGATTTTTTTCTGGGGTGAAATTCAATTGCCAAAATAGCAATACCGTAAATCAGTGGTTTCAGCTGTGGCTGGCCAAGTTTAATAGTGTCCGGCAAAGGATAGATTTTTTTCTGGGGTGAAATTCAATTGCCAAAATAGCAATACCGTAAATCTGATGTTCCAGCTGTGGCTGGCCAAGTTTAATAGTGTCCGGCAAAGAATATATTTTTTGCTGGGGTGAAATTCAATTGCCAAAATAGCAATACCGTAAATCAGTCGTTTCAGCTGTGGCTGGCCAAGTGTAAATCTGTCCATAAAATGGTATATTGCACTCAGCGTGTTAGCGTCTAAATACAAGGTCTGATAAATAAATCCTTTATATTTGCACAAGCTACCGTGCATCTCTGAGTGTATTTCTTTCTATAAAAGGGTATATTACAATAAGTGTTAATATACAAGTGCTGAAAGCACAATCCTCTACATTTGCACACACTATTGTGCATCTCATAGTGTATTTCTGTCCAAAAAATGGTATATTACACTCGAGCTGTAAATGCAAGTGCTGATAGGGTCATTTTCAATAACTGCACACGCTACCGTGCATCTCCAAGTGTATTTCTTTCTGTAAAAGGGTATATTACACTAAGTGTTAAATTACAAGTGCTGAAAGCATAATCCTCTACATTTGCACACACTATTGTGCATCTCCAAGTGTATTTCTGTCCTTAAAAGGATACCTCTCTTCCAGGGCCTAAATACTAGGCTTACAATTGATATTCCCCTAAATCTGTGGTTACTGCTGTGCCTGTATTAGTGTAATATGGTACATAAACAAATAGCTAGATAGTGTTAAGTGCCTGTAAACAAAAGGCCTGTATTGAACTCAATACATTGGGCTAAATAAATTTTTTCTTATTGTGGTGAAAGGTAACAATGAGGAAAACATCTTATAAGGGACGCGGACATGGTCGTGGTGGTGTTAGTGGACCCTCTGGTGCTGGGAGAGGATGTGGCCGTTCTGCCACAACCACAAGTTCTAGTGAACCAACTACCTTAGGTTCCAGTACCCGCCAGAATTTACAGCGATATTTGGTGGGGCCCAATGCCTTTCTAAGGATGGTAAGGCCTGAGCAAGTACAGGCGCTAGTCAATTGGCTGACCGACAGTGGATCCAGCACGTTCACAACATTATCTCCCACCCAGTCTTCTGAAGAAAGTGCTTAGGTGGCGCCTGAAAACCAAGCCCATTAGTCTGTCACATCACTCCCATGCATATCCGGGAAACTGTCTGAGCCTCAAGTTATGCAGCAGTCTCTTATGCTGTTTGAAGACTATGCTGGCCGGGTTTCCTTAAGGCATCCAGTTAGCCGTTCCCCAGTGGTGGAAGACATAGAATGCACTGACGCACAACCACTTATGTTTCCTGATGATGAGGACATGGGAATACCACCTCATCAGAGTCCGCACGTCTCTGATGATGACAAAAACAGGAGCCAACTGCTGTGTTTATCTGCAGTGTGCAGAACGAACTGGAGGTCAGGGAGGAAGACTGTGTGGAAGACGATGCAGGGGATGATGAGGTCCTAGACCCCACATGGAATGAAGGTCATGCCACTGACTTTCCTAGTTCAGAGGAAGAGGCAGTGGTGAGACCGAGCCAACAGCATAGCAAAAGAGGGAGCAGGGAGCAAAAGCAGAACAGCCGCTTCCAAGAAAGTTCGCCTGCTACTGGCCACCGGGCCACCGTCACCAGGGGCCGAGCACCCCAAAGGCAGCTTCAAGGAGTTCCCTGGCATGGCACGTCTTCAAACAATGTGCTGACGACAAGACCCGAGTGGTTTGCACGCTGTGCCATCAGAGCCTGAAGCGAGGCATTAGCGTTCTGAACCTTAGCACAACCTGCATGACAAGGTATCTACATGCAAAGCATGAGCTGCAGTGAAGTAAACACCTTAAAAACAAGGAAATCACTCATTATCCTCCTGCTCCCGCTTCTGCTGCTGCCTCGGTCTCTTCCTGCGCCGCGGGAGGAACGTTGGCACTTGCCGCCCAGCAAACAGAGGATGTGCCACCAACACCACAACTACCATCACCAAGCATCACCCCCATGTCACATGGCAGCGTTCAGCTCTCCATCTCACAAACTTTGGAGAGAAAGCTGAAATTCCCGCCTAGCCACCATCAAGCCCTGGGCCTGAATGCCAGCATTTCTAAACTACTGGCCTC
Source organism: Bufotes viridis (assembly GCA_033119425.1). Classification (NCBI taxonomy): domain Eukaryota; kingdom Metazoa; phylum Chordata; class Amphibia; order Anura; family Bufonidae; genus Bufotes; species Bufotes viridis. The sequence continues at coordinate 180,504,190 of CM065590.1, forward strand.
TGAAATGCTGTCATTCAGGCTGGTGGACACAGACTGCTTTAAACAGTTAAATGCGGTGGCTTTCCCACAGTACGTTGTTCCCAGCCGCCACTACTTCTCCAAGAGAGCTGTGCCTTCCCGGACGGAGAGTTGTTTGAGGCATGTCCTTCTGCTGCCAAGGATCGCAGGGCATAATTCTTTGCCTCCTGTTGCCTCCTCCTCCTACTCTGCTTCGTCCTCCTCTTCTCTACCTGCTCATCCAGTCAGCCACACACCTTCACCACCAACTTCAGCACAGCCTGGGGTAAACGTCAGCAGGCCATTCTGAAACTCAAAACGCAGAAGTTGTGGTGGGGTATACAACAACAGGCCGATGAGTGGTTGCTGCCGGTGAGTCTTAAGCCCGGCCTGGTGGTGTTCGATAATGGGCGAAGTCTCGTCGCAGCTCTGAGACTAGCCGGTTTGACGCACATCCCTTGCCTGGCACATGTGCTGAATTTGGTGGTGCAGAAGTTCATTCACAACTACCCCGACATGTCAGGGCTGCTGCATAAACTGCGGGCCGTCTGTGTGCGCTTCCGCCATTCACATCCTTCCACTGCTCGCCTGTCTGCGCTACTTCGGCCTTCCCGCTCACCGCCTCATATGCGACGTGCCCACCTGGTGGAACTCCACCTTGCACATGCTGGAGAGACTGTGCCAGCAGCAGCAGGCCATAGTGGAGTTTCAGCTGCAGCATGCACGGGTGAGTCGCACTGCAGAACAGCACCACTTCACCACCAATGACTGGGCCTCCATGCGAGACCTGTGTGCCCTGTTGCGCTGTTTTGTGTACTTTATTAACATGGCTAGTGGCGATGACGCCGTTATCAGCGTTACAATACCACTTCTATGTCTCCTTGAGAAAACATTTAGGGCAATGATGGAAGAGGATGTGGCCCAGGAGGAGGAAGAGGGGTAATTTTTAGCTCTTGGCCCTGCCACTGGGCACAGCCCAGTCCGGCGCAGTGGCGGATCCAGAGCCTGGTCTCGGGAGGGACATTTTCGGCAATCGATTCGCCCCTGCTCCGATCACTACAGAAATACAGCCCCACTTACCTCTTACATCCAGTGACGTCTCCTGTGATGTAGATGTTCTCTGTCCTCATCTTCTCCTTTCTGACCTTCAGACCAGACCAACAGTTTTCATCTCTGCAGTTTGACAACAAAATAAATCTTTGTTTACCACTTTTACCCCTCAACATGTGCCAGTCTCCTCTCTGCCACCCCCCATCATGTGCCAGTCTCCTCTCTGCCACCCCCATCAGGTGCCAGTAATAAGTGCCATTTCCCCCCAACATATGCCAGTCTCCTCTCTGCCACCCCCCATCATGTGCCAGTCTCCTCTCTCCCTCCATCATGTGCCAGTAATAAGTGCCATTTCCCCCCAACATGTGCCAGTCTCCTCTCTGCCACCCCCCATCATGTGCCAGTCTCCTCTCTGCCACCCCCATCATGTGCCAGTAATAAGTGCCATTTCCCCCCAACATGTGCCAGTCTTCTCTCTGCCACCCCCCTTTATGTGCCAGTCTCCTCTCTGCCTCCCCCATCATGTGCCAGTAATAAGTGCCATTTCCCCCCAACATGTGCCAGTCTCCTCTCTGCCACCCCCCATCATGTGCCAGTCTCCTCTCTGCCACCCCCATCATGTGCCAGTAATAAGTGCCATTCCCCCCCCAACATATGCCAGTCTCCTCTCTGCCACCCCCCATCATGTGCCAGTCTCCTCTCTCCCTCCATCATGTGCCAGTAACAAGTGCCATTTCCCCCCAACATGTGCCAGTCTCCTCTCTGCCACCCCCATCATGTGCCAGTCTCCTCTCTGCTACCCCCCATCATGTGCCAGTCTCCTCTCTGCCACCCCCATCATGTGCCAGTCTCCTCTCTGCCACCCCCCATCATGTGCAGGCTCCATTTCTCCCCCCCCCCATCATGTGCAGGCTCCATTTCTCCCCCCCCCCCAATCATGTGCAGGCTCCATCCCCCCCCCCAAGTCATGTGCAAGCTCCTTTTCTTTCCCCCCCAAATTCATGTGCAGGCTCCTTTTCTTCCCCCCCCCCCCCAATTCATGTGCAGGCTCCTTTTCTTCTCTCCCCCAATTCATGTGCAGGCTCCTTTTCTTTCCCCCCTAAATTCATGTGCAGGCTCCCCCCCCCCCATACTTACCTCCTTGGAAGCCTCTTCTGGCCTGTGTCCCGCTCTTTACTGCTCGGGCGGCACAATAACATCATCGTGCCGGCACAAGGCCCGGAGCCTATCAGAGGAACAGGGAAGGGAGACGCCTCACTCCCCTGCCGCACAGCACAGCGATCTGTATCGCTGTCCAGAGGACGGCGATACAGATCACTATGGAGATGAACTCTTCCACAGTGGGACAACACACAGATTTTTGCCACTACACTAGCCCAGAGAAAATGTCATTTTTACAATACGCACTGTATTGGCTTGCTGTAATATACTGGAGACAGAGAAATACTAATTTTCGGCAGTATACTAGGCCACAGATAATGAAATGTTTACAATACACACTGTATTGGCTTACTATAATGTGCTGGAGACAGAGATATGCAAATTTTCGGCACTACAGTAGGCCACATATAATGACATTTTTACAATACACACTGTATTAGCTTGCTGTAATGTACAGGAGACAGAGAAATATAAAATTTTCGGCACTACACTAGCCCACAGATAAGGAATTTTTACAATACACACTGTTTTGGCTTGCTGTAATGTACTGGAGACAGAGAAATACAAATTTTTGGCACTACACTAGGCAACAGATAATGGAATTTTTACAGTACACACTGTATTGGCTTGCTGTAATATAGTGGAGACAGAGAAATACAAATTTCCGGGACTACACACAGATTTTTGGCACTACACTAGCCCAGAGATAATGACCTTTTTATAATACGCACTGTATTGGCTTGCTGTAATGTACTGATTACAGAAAAATTTAGATTTTCAGGAGTACACTAGCCCAGAAATAATGTAATTTTTACAATACACACTTTATTGGCTTGCTGTAATGTACTGGAGACAGAGAAATTCTAATTTTCGGCACTACACTAGGCCACAGACAATGAAATTTTTACAGTACACACTCTATTGGCTTGCTGTATTGTACTGGAGACAGAGAAATACAAATTTCTGGCACTACACTAGGCCACATATAATGACATTTTTACAATACACACTGAATTGGCTTGCTGTAATGTACTGGAAACAGAGAAATACAAATTTTTGGCACTATACTAGGCCACAGATAATGAAATTTTTACAGTACATACTGAATTGGATTGCTGTGATGTACTGGAAACAGAGAAATACAAATTTTTGGCACTACACTTGTCAACAGATAATAGCATTTTTATAATACACACCGTATTGGCTTGCTGTAATGTACTGAATACAGAGAAATGCAGATTTTTGGCAGTACACTAGCCCCGAGATAATGTAATTTTTACAATACACACTGTATTGGCTTGCTGTAATGTACTGGAGACAGAGAAATACAAATTTTTGGCACTATACTAGGCCACAGATGATGAAATTTTTACAATACACACTGTATTGACTTCCAGTAAGGTATTGGATACAGAAAAATACAGATTTTTGGCACTACACTAGCCCAGAGATAATGTAATTTTGACAATACACACTATATTCGGATGTAGTTATTTATTGGATACAAATGTGTCCCAAATAAATGTATTCTCTGTGAGAATACTGTATATACGGTTGCAGCCTAAACACACACACAGATGTGCCCAAAACTAATTAACTTGGCCAAAATATAAATCAATCTCTGCTGGAATAATTTATATAATGGTTGTGGATTGAATGCACACACAGATGTGGCACAAGTTAGGTTAATTTCCCCAGAACAAATAATTTCTCTGATGGCCCAGTTTATATCTCGGTAGCAGGCACTCTGTTGTGAATAAGCCCCTTTTTATAATGTCTGCCCAACACACTGCTTTATGATGGTGCAGTGTATATCTCAGTACCAAGGAACACTGTAGTGTATAAGCCCTTTTTATAATATCTGCCCAATACACTGCTTAATGATGGCGTATTGTAGATGTCACTAATCTGAAATCTTTTTGTCTTTTAGTAGTTAAAAAAGCGATTTTCAAGCACTTTCTGTTCCTTCCTGGTGACACCTGTCCCTGATAGTGCTGAAGCAAACCCCTTCTTAAAAAAAAATAAAAAATAAAAGGTGCTGCACTGCTCTGAAACACTCACTCTAGTCCTTAAAAGAACTGTTAGGTCTTTCAATAAGGTTTTTGGAGTGAAATCAGTAAGTTTAGAGCAAAACGCTATCTATCCCTGCCTACTGCCTGCTCTCCCTGACGCTGAATGAGCCGAGCGCCGGACCTCAGCTCCTAAATGAAATGGTATCACATGTTCTGGCCAGCCAATCGGTGTTAGGCTTACAGCTAACATTGCTATGGCCTTACACTGAGGGGAATTACTTACCTGGACCTTCATTGGCTGCTTATAAGGCGGCAAACGTGCGGGGAGGAGACTCAAACAATGCCAAAAATACACATGGTGCTCGGCCGAGTAAAGCCGAGCGCCGAGCATAGCAATGCTCAAGCAGAACCAATACCTGTCCGAGCATGCTCGCTCATCACTACTCCTGAACAGAGAAGCTTTTTGGATGCATGAGCTTAGCACTTGCATCCCGAATGGATTAAACAGGAGACAGGATTTAATCCTGCAATATTATTGTCATCTATCTTTCTATGCCATTCATGTCAGTATTTCTTAGGTAATTTTGGATAATATATCTTCTATGGTATTTCTATTTGAGTCATTCGTTATGTATGTTAAGGGTTAACCATTGGTGATTGTCTAAGTCTTCACTCCAGGTGAACTTAATAACGGCCCTCCGTTCTAGTGGGAGGTACGAAGGTTCATATGGAGTGATTCTTTCTATGTGCACATGTCATGAGTAATGATGAGCTGCAGGTGCCATATTCGATTTCGACGAAATTGGCGAATATTCGATGGAATTGTCGCTTCATATTCATCGAAATCGAATATTGATCATTATTCTAGTTATCATGATTAATATGTGATTTAAATATTTGCGTATTGCGATTGTAACTTAAGGCTACTTTCCTATTGGTTTGATATCTAGAATTAGCGAAGATGACGAATATATTCGTCATATCCCTCAAAACGAAGATAACGAAGTATTCTCCATCTTCGTTTTAGCCACCTATTCGTCAACTTCGCTAATTCTAGCAATCAGATAGGAAAGTTTACTATAGAGACAGCTGTGTTTAATTCGCTATGCAATTATATTATTATTATTATTTTTTAATAAATAGAAAAATTATAATAATTATCAAGTTATTATAATTATTCTATTTATTAAAAAAAAGCAAAGTTATATAATCGCATAGTGAATTAAACACAGCTGTCTCTATAGTCAACCTTCCTATTTGATTGCTAGAATTATCGAAGTTGACGAATATGGAGCAAAAACGAAGATGGAGAATACTTTGTTATCTTCGTTTTGAGGAATATGACAAATACATTCGTCATATTCGCTAATTCTACCAAGCCAACCATAGTAAACCAAGTCTAAGTTGAAATCGCAATGCGATTAATTCAAGTTATATTAATAGCATTGCAATTATATTACTTTGCTTTTTTTTTTTTAAATAAATTGAATAATTATAATAATTATCAAGTATTATAATTATTCTGTTTATTTAAAAAAAAAAAGCAAAGTAATATAATCATATAGTGAATTAAACACAGCTGTCTCTATAGTCAACCTTCCTATTTGATTGCTAGAATTAGCGAGGTTGACGCATAGGTAGCTAAAACGAAGATGGAGAATACTTTATAATCTTAGTTTTGAGGAATATGACGAATACATTTGTCATATTCGCTAATTCTACCAAGCCAACCATTGAAACCAGGTCTAAGTTAAAATTGCAATGCGATTAATCTAACTTGAATTAATCGCATTGCGATTTCAACTTAGACCTGGTTTACTATGGTTGGCTTGGTAGAAGAAGATGACGAATGTATTATGTAGAACTACTTTTGGGAAGTGGGAAAGAAAAAATATAACAATAAAAAAAACGAATATTCGAAAAAGCGAATATATAGCGCTATATTCGCAATATTCGCAAACTAGCGAAGTGCCGATATTCGCAAAATAAATTTGCTATTCGAATATTCGCGCTCAACACTATTCATGAGTAAGGACCGTATTTTGAGCGTCCGAAACATGTAGACAGTGTACTCTTATCCTGTGTTTGGAAAAAAACCTCTTTTACTTTTTTGAATAAAGGATCTTACTTTTAGAAGCTGGACTTTATTTTTCTCCGACATACCACAAAATAGTACCAATAAAAGTGTCACCTTATCCTATAATTTTCAAAATGGGGTCACTTTTTTGGAGTTTCTACTCTAGGGGTGCATCAGGGGGTCTTTAAATGTCATATGGCAACTTAAAATTATCCCAATTGAATCTGCCCAACAAAGTTTATATGGCGCTTCTTTCCTTCTGCGCCCTGCCGTGTTCCCGTACAGCAGTTTCCGACCACATGTGGGGTGTTTCTGTAAACTGGTGAATTGGGGTAATAATTTCTGAGTTTTTTCCCCATGTCACGACAGCACCACCAGAGAGATGGACTCCTCCCCTTGGGACAGGAAACCTAGAGTATAAAAAGAAGCACTTCCTCCCATACTTCAGTGGTTTCCTGTCCCTAGGAAGCCTGGAGTAGTTCATAGCCTGGTGGGCTGTGGGTAGGTTGGCTAGGGGCCCTGGAAGCATTAAATTCCTGTGGTTCAGGGTACCGGGTCCCTATTTGGCTCCTGGTGTGGAGTCGGTTCGTTCACCCCTGCGGCAGGTTGCCACCCGCCTCCCGCTCCCTCTGTCCTTCTGTGCCACTGCCGCAGCCAGCTCGTGGTTCGGGTCAGGCTGCGGCATTAAAGGACTCACCAGAAGCAGAGGTAGGTGTCTGGTGGTAGGAGAAGGACTGGAGCTGTGCGTAGTTGCGCGGCATTCTCCGGTGGCGGCGGCCATTTTGGGAGGCTGGGTCTATGCCATGTGATGGCAGCGGGGAGGAGGAGGCCGGCGCTGGTTTTTGACGTCAGACGCCGGCGTTCTTGGGGCGGCAATGTTTAAAAGGAAGTTCCTGTACTGCCGTTTCTCCTCCACAGTGAATTGAACAAGCCAGCCAGGTGGTTCAGCTTCCAGGAGGGAGTGTGTATCAGGATGAGCGTCTCCAGTGAGGATGTGTCCAGGAGGTCTCGCTCTGAATCTTCCACCAAGGTCAGATTTGTGCTGGGGGAGGGGGTGTATGGCGTTTTTCCTTGTATATATGGTCTGACTGGCAGCCTCATGCTATTTTTTGTTTTAGGAGGAGGTTTCCAAAAAGCCTAAAAGGGCTAGGAAAGAGTGTGCCATGTGTAGAGTCAGTTTGGCTGCTGATTTTAGTAAGCCTATTTGCGTCAGCTGCACTAATAGTGTGATTGAGCAGGAGACGCCGGCTCTGTTGCTGCAGATGCAGGACATGGTAAAAAACCAAATTGAGGCCTCTTTAAGGGGATTTCTGCCAACTCTCACCCCAGCGTCATCCCAACCGGCAGTGGCCCTCCCTGTCCCAGGCCCATCTGACGCTGAGGAAGAGGGGCTAATCTTGGCTGAGCCGGACTCAGGTATGATGTTTAGCATACCCTGCCACTGTATGTGTGTTATCACAAAAGCACGCCCTAGTCATTGTTTCCCATTATGCAGGTGAACAGTCTGAGGGGTCTGAGGATGATCTATCTGGGAGACCGTTATTTCTCTGCGAAGATACCGATCAATTGGTTAAAGCAGTACGCTCAGCTATGGGCCTGGAAGAGGCTAAGGAGCAAAGGTCTATTCAGGATGTTATGTTTGAAGGGCTAGAGCTAAAGAAAAGGAGAGTGTTCCCGGTTCACCGCACTGTGTCCCAGCATATAAAGAGGGAATGGGAAAATCCAGATAAAAAATCATTTATACCAAGGGCCATTAAAAGGAAGTACCCCTTTGATGATTCTGAGACTAAATCATGGGATCATCCCCCCAAGATAGATGTGGCCATAGCGAAAATTTAAAAAAGAGGATCCTTGCCCTTTGAAGACCTAGGAACTCTTAGGGAGCCCATGGACAAGAAAGCAGAAGTTTTCCTTAAGAGAACTTGGGAAACCGCTGGGGCAGCTTTAAAGCCTTGTATAGCGGGCACCTCAGTGGCAAGATCCATGATGCTGTGGATCGATCAGCTCAGTTCTGACATCCAAAATGAGGTTCCTAAAGATCAGCTGCTGGCCTCTCTTCCTGCAATTAAAAAAGCGGCTGCCTTCCTTGCAGATGCCTCTTCGGATACTCTAAGGTTGTCGGCTAGGGCTGCGGCTTTGTCCAACTCTGCAAGACGAGCCTTGTGGGTTAAGAGTTGGTCAGGGGACTTAAGTTCTAAAAACAAATTATGCTCCATTCCCTGTGAAGGGGAGTTACTCTTTGGTTCAGTCCTGACGGACCTCTTGGAGAAGGCCGGGGATAAGAAGAAAGGGTTTCTTTTGCCACAGTTATCTAGGCAGTATCGGCCCTTTCGTGCGAAAGGTAGGGGGGGGGGCAGATTAGAGGTAGAGGACAGACAGGCTTTAGATGGAGGGGTGCCAGTAAAGGTTCGGGCTTTATGTTCAACCAGCCCTCTTCCTCCTCTAAAAAAACCCAGTCCGCAATGACGGGGCCTTGCGGGTAGGTGGCAGACTGAAGAATTTTCTGCCAGTGTGGCAAGCGTTCTCAAGAAGCGCATGGATCTTAGAGACTTTAGGCGAAGGTCTTCGCCTCGAGTTCTCCAGACTGCCACCTACCCGTTACATAGTTACAAATGGTCCTTCAGATCAGTGGGGCCTGTCTCTTCTGCAAGTAGAGGTCTTGTCCCTGATGGAAAAAGGAGTTCTGGTGCCAGTGCCGGCTGGAGAAGTAGGCCAAGGGTTTTATTCCACCCTTTTTCTAATAAAAAAACCGAATGGGACATTCAGGGTCATTATAAACCTGAAACCTCTGAATCAATTCCTGACCTACCATCGGTTCAAGATGGAGACTCTAAAGTCCGCCATAAATCTGATGACAAAAGACTGTTACATGGCGTCCCTGGATTTAAGAGACGCGTATCTCCATGTGCCCATCCACAAGGACTTTCAGAAGTATTTAAGACTGGCAGTCTATGTAAATTCTCGTCTGTTGCACCTGCAGTTCTGCGCTCTACCTTTTGGAATAGCAGTGGCCCCACGAGTCTTCACCAAAATTGTGGCCGAGATGGCGGCTCATATCAGAGAAGGCGACGGCATCTTTATCCCGTATCTGGACGACTTCTTGCTGGTTGCAGAGTCCAGGGAAAAGGTACAGAATTTCCTGCTTCATACACAGAAGATTATAGAGAAGCTAGGTTGGTTAATCAACTGGGAGAAATCTTCCCCTGTTCCTACAAGACAGAAAGTTTTTTTAGGGATCTGATTAGATTCCCAGGTTCAAAGGTCCTTTCTACCTAGTGAGAAGATACAGAAGATAAGCTCAGTAATTCAGGAGGTTTCCTCTGCCCCAGTTATTTCCATTAGAAAGGGTATGTCCCTTTTAGCCTTGTTTACAGCGGCCTTTCCAGCGGTCCCCTAGGGGCAGCTGCATTCTAGGAAATTACAGTGGCAGTTATTGAATACATGGGATGGTTCACGGGCAGGTCTGGATAGAAAGTTCACTTTATCTGTTGATGTAATCTCCTCCCTATCTTGGTGGCTTCGGGAGGAAAATCTGTCCAGGGGCCTAGGTTGGAGTAAGAACCAAGAGTCCGCCATCATAACCACAGATGCTAGCCCCTTTGGCTGGGGGGCACACTTGAAGGAAATAGACTGCCAGGGACCTTGGGGTCCGGAATTTCGGAGTACATCCTCAAATTTCAAAGAGACTCTAGCGGTTCTTAAAGCCCTCCAATCCTTTTCTCCCTTTATTAAGGATAAAGATGTAAGAATATTATCTGATAACACCACCACAGTGTCCTTGATCAACAGGCAGGGGACAACTAAGTGTGCGAGTCTAATGGCATTGTCTTTTCAGATTCTCTCTCTGGCAGAGTCGCAGCTAAGCTCGATTACAGCAGTTCATTTAAAGGGAAGCCTGAACATCAGAGCAGATTATCTCAGCAGACACCACATTCGTCAAGGGGAGTGGCAGTTAAATCCAGAAGTGTTCCAAAAGATCTCGGCTTTATGGGGCAAGCCTCAGGTGGATCTCTTCGCCGCAAGGGTAAACAGGCAGGTCGAAAATTTTTACTCCCTATCACCGGAAGACAGACCTTTAGCAGTAGATGCCCTGTCCCAAAGCTGGGATTGGGACCTTGCGTATGCTTTCCCTCCGTTAGTACTCATTCCAAGGGTCATCAAAAAGATAAAGGAAGAGAGGGCAACTGTCATCCTGGTGGCTCCCTTTTGGCCTCGGAGGGCCTGGTTCTCCTGCCTAAGAGCCATGTCGCTGAGGGATCCTTGGGTCCTGCCGGAGCTTCCAGATCTGCTCTCCCAGGGTCCAGTAAGTCATCCGGAGGTGCGCAGTCTGCATTTGATGGCTTGGCTTTTGAGAGGCGGTCATTGAAGGCTAGGGGGCTGTCGGATGCGGTCATCTCCACCCTACAGGCCAGTAGGAAAGCAGTCACGTCCAGAATTTATGTCAGACTTTGGAAAAAATTCTTATCCACAGTTAACCTGGATTCATTAGACCTAGGAAAGCCCAACATGGCAGACATTTTGAACTTTTTACAGACGGGTCTGGAAAAGGGATTGAGAGCAGCAACCCCCAAAGGTTCATGTGTCGGCCCTGGGGGCTTTGTTCGGTCAGAGGATTGCAGACCATCCGTGGATCATCAGATTCCTTAAGTCCGTCAAGAGACTACAATTGTCCAGGCCAATTCGGACTCCGTCTTGGGATCTTTTGTTGGTCCTGAAATCTTTGTGTGAAGTCCCTTTTGAACCTCTTTCTGAGATTTCTCTAAGGACGCTAGCTCAAAAGACTGCTCTTTTGGTGGCGATAACCTCAGTGCATAGAGTAGTGGAGTTAGCAGCCTTGTCAATCAGGCAACCTTATACGCAGATTCTAGAAGATAGAATAATCTCCAAGCCAGATCCAGCTTTTTTGCCCAAGGTGGTCTCCGTTTTCCATATGTCTCAAGAGTTGGTGCTGCCCTCTTTCTATGCTAGTCCCTCTTCGGAGGAAGAAAGACTTTTTCATATGTTGGATGTTCGTAGGTGTGTCTTGGAATATTTACATAGAACCAAAGACTTCAGGAAGTCAGACAGGCTCTTCGTTCAGGTATCAGGGCCAAATAAGGGAGACAAGATGAGAGGAGATACCATCTCTAGATGGATTAGGCAGGGCATCTCTACGGCTTATGTTTCTGCAGGTTTATCTCCTCCGATCAATTTGAGAGCCCATTCTACTCGAGCGGTGGCATCTTCCTGGGCAGAGAGGAGGGGTGCCTATATCGAGCAGATTTGTAAAGCGGCCACTTGGTCGTCTCCACACACTTTTTTCCGTCACTATAGGCTGGTCGTGGGTTCTTCTTCTTCCTTTGCCTTTGGCCAAAAGGTGCTTCAGGCGGTGGTCCCACCCTAGTCTTTTCTCTGGTATTCTCTCGGGTGGTGCTGTCGTGACATGGGGGAAAGCCGGTAATTACTCACTGGTAATTCTATTTCCTCATGTTCACGACAGCACCATGGGGCTTCCCCCCCTTGGTTGTGTGTGTGTGGTTGGTTATGCACTCGGGTGTTCACAAAAAAAAAGAAAAAAGAAAAAAGAAGTTATTATATTTAAATTGTTGATTATGTTGACTAATTAAGAAGGCTTCCTAGATCTCGGTAATCACTGAAGTATGGGAGGAAGTGCTTCTTTTTATACTCTGGGTTTCCTGTCCCAAGTGGAGGAGTCCATCTCTCTGGTGGTGCTGTCGTGAATAGAATTACCGGTTCGTAATTACCGGCTATTTGACTGTTAACCCTTGATATGTTACAGGAAAAAATGAATTAAAATGGAAAATCTGCCCAAAAAAAAATTAAAAATGTAATGTTCCTTTTCCCTTTTAAAATCAGTTTTGAATAACTTGAGGGGTGTAGTTACTACAATGGGGTCATTTTTGGGTGTTTTCCACATGTAAGCCCCACAAAGTGATTTTAGAATTAAAGTGGTCCTTAAAAAAGTGGGTTTTAGGAAATGTTCTTAAAAATTTTAAAATTTGCTTCTAAAATTCTAAGCCTTCTAAGATCCTAAAAAATAAAGTTACATTTACAAAATGATGCAAACATGAAAGTGAACATATGGGAAATGTAAAGGAATAACTCTTATGATGTAGCACTTGAAAATTGCTAATCTTTCCAGATTTTCTGTAAATTTTAGATTTTTTAATAAATAAAGGTGAATTATATCGATTTTTCACTATCATGAAGTACAATGTGTCACGAGACAACAATCTCAGAATGGCTTGGATAAGTAAAAGCATTCTGAAGTTATTACCACATAAATTGAAACATGTCAAGTTTCCAAAAAAACAGCCTGGTCCTTAAAGGGGTTGTCCGAGTTATATCAATGTATGCTTTGGTGGATTATAATAGTATTATAAACACCATTGTAATTTATTTACATTATTTATTTTGCCCTGTTTCCCCACAGCAGATTTGGGTCATGTGACCCAAGACGTCATCCAGCAAGCTCAAGCAGTGACGTCTCGTTTACAGGCTTCTCCCAGCTTGAGGGAGTGGCCTGGCTCTGTAAACGAAACATCAGAGCCTGGGTGTCCTCCCCCCTCTCTGCCTGTATCTAGCTGCCAGCTGGCTCCGGTGAGGGATTGCGCATGCGCGATCCTCACCACTGCTGGCAGCCTTGTGAAAACAACCATAGCCCTCACTCACTGGTGTGCCCTCACTCCCTGCCTCTGCATCTGGCTGCCGGACGGCTCCTGCTATGAGTGAGTGCAGGAATCCATGTGTGTGAAATCAACTGTCCTGTCAGATGCAGGTAATCAGCCCCAAAGCCACCTCCCCATCCCCTGGACAACCACATACAAGTAAAGCATTGCCCATGTATAAAAGATCCGTTAGCCTACATGTTCTTTGCTGGACTTTGTAGGATGGAAGAACGTGGTACTCTACACTTTCCCATCCTGCAGAGTCCTTGTTTTGTTACATTGGAACTCCAGGGTGCTTGATGTCACAGTATGGCATCTGCTGTGTATGTTGATCGTAAGACAAAAACCCACCCTTACATGCCCGATCCAGCACTTCCGTTATTTTCGTTGTTCTGCTCCATTAGATAAGAAGAACAACAGTAATAAATAGCGTTGGTGTGAATGGGGTCTTAAAGGTGGGGATTTATGCAGGGAACCATTACTAGCCTAACAGCAGGCAATGGTAGCCAAGTGATAAAATCCAGTCCAATATGGCAGATCTTCACTGTACTTTATCACTTGGCTATAATAGCCTGTCTGCATTCACTAAATACTGTGCCACATACATGTGTGTGATATGTGTAGTGCAGGGTGTGATGTGTGTGAGGCAGCGTGTGATGTGTGTGGTAGTGCATGTGATGTGTATGGTGGAGCGTGTAGTCTATTCATATGTGTGATGTATGTAGTGCAGATCTTCTGCCTGTATGAACTAGGAGATGATCACGTGACAGTGGTCAGGATGTGCATTACAGGGGGCGGAGAGGGGCAGATTAGTCATACCCACAAATATTCATGAGGGAGAGCCCCCACAGCTCTGCTGCAGCTTGTAAACAAAGCAATAATAACAGGACTATGAATAGGTGTAAGTATGGTTCTTTTCTCAAGAAATCAAGCTTAAGGCCTCTTGCACACGGGCGTCATGTTTGACGCCCGGATAAGAGGCGGGTGAGTTGCGGGAATCGCCACGATTTTTCCGCGTGTGTGCTAACGTTTGTAGTGCGTTTACTATGAAGGACCTGCCGTGATGTCACAGGATCACATGGGTCACATGGTCCACTCAAATGCTTCTATGATTGGACCATGTGACCCTGTGACGTCACCACAGGTCCTGAAGCAAATAATCATCAAGACAGAAGACGTTATGGGGCTCTGCGCGTACAATGGGAGAAGGTAAGTTAACTCTTTATCATTTTTAACCCTCTATAGCCCGGGGAACATTGCATTCTGTAATTAGAATGCGATTATTTTCCCTTATAACTATGTTATAAAGGAAAATAATAACGATCGGGTCCCCATCCCGATCATATCCTAGCAACCATGCGGGAAAATCGCAACGCATCCGCACATGATTGCGGATGCTTGCGATTTTCCCGCATCCCCATTCACTTCTATGGGGCCTGGGTTGCGTGAAAATCGCAGAATATAGAACATGCTGCGATTTTCACGCAACGCAAAAGTGATGCGTGAAAATCACCGCTCATGTGCACAGCACCATAGAAGTGAATGGGTCAGGATTCAGTGCGGGTGCAATGCGTTCACTTCACGCATTGCACCCGCGCGGAAAACTCGCCCGTGTGAAAGGGGCCTAACTCATGTATATGTAAGTCCTGATGAGTTTTATAATTTTTTTTTTTTTTTTTTTTCAATAACTCGGATAACCCCTTTATGGTGAAAAATGACAAGGTCCTTAAGGTGTTAAGGTCTTTGTGTTTAGGATTCCTAGCCAAAACTAAGCATTATAAATGCATTTTATTGCAAAACTTTGTGTGGCACTTTTTTTGTATTGCATCTGTGGAAAGAAATATAGCTCACATTTGTCAAATAGGGAATAGGCATGTAATATAATGATGGGGGGAATTGAGAACACACCATATTACGTATTAAGCAAAGACCTTTGCTGTATTTGTGGGAGGGGAGGCTGATTACAACAAGGCTAGTTATATGCACCTGTGGGCCCAGGCTGGCTGGTTACTAGGCTATTTATAGGCACCTGTGGGCCCAGGCTGACACCGATTCAGCTGATTTCACTACCTCTGGGTCAGCTCTAGGATACAGCAGCATGGTGTGGAGGCTGGGCGATGGCAGAATGTCTCAGGAGGGCGCTGGTATTCATGGTAGGATCGGAGTGGTTTGCATGGGACCCACACTGCGGTCCGCAACATGTAGCGCTCTGGGATTAAGCAGAGTTTGGGCGCTAAAGGGCCGAGCGTTGGTTGTTAGTGGGCTCAAGCTATGCACGCTGTGTTTGTGTATCAATGGTTGTTTTTAAAAAAAAAAAACGCAGCAGCATCATGTGGAGGCTCGTTCACACCTGGGCATCGGCAAAAAGGGCCAGGCGAATGCTGGCACTCCCTGTAGGATTGCACTTATTGGCACGGGACCCACAGTGAGGTATGCGATTCGCAGTTCTCTGGGTCAAAGCAGAGTTAGGTGTTAACAGTCAAATGACTGTTGTTAGTATTTTGTCTAGCTGTTTAGGGGCTTGTTAGGGGCTGTTGCATATAGTTATTCGTGTAGCATGCGCCTAGAGTAGGTATGGTCGCATGTTTTCTGATATCGGTTTTATAAAAAAAAAAAGTGCATGGTTTTGTTACCTGTTGTACATGTGGGGCGCACATCCGCAGTTAAAGCCAGACATGCAAGGTGTTGGTAAATGTATATCAGTGGTCTGTATATGGGGACACAAGCAGATCGGTCAAGGCGCCGGTATTTGAGTTCTGATGCTATTATATAGGTGTGTTTAATCTATAAACTGTATGTTATGGGCACGCATGTGTCAGCGGTTCTGTGCTAGGTTTATAAGTGCACTATATGTCGATTAATTAACGTTGTATCAAGGGTTATATTCAAACACATTTATATTTTCTTAGGTGGTGTTGTGGTGACCCATTTAAAAAAAAAAAAAAAAAAAAAAACTGCAGCATTATGTGGAGGTTCATTCGCGCCTGAGTAATGGAAGAAGGTGCCAGGCGAGTGCTGGCATTCACGGTAGGATCGGACTTGGTTACACGGTTAGTGACTTGTAGCGCTCTGGGGCGAAGGAGGTTGGGCGCTTATGGTCGAATGATCATGGTTAGGTTCGTTACCTTGGAAAGCTACGTCCATGTGTCTGCATTTACATTTTGTCCTATACTCCATTTACTACTAGAGCTGCGTTCATGCGTTTGCTGTTGCATCACATTAATACTCTGCTCGCTTCAGATTGCATTCATACAGCTGTGTTATACCTTGCTCTTCATGCTCAGAGCTGGGGCCATACCATGTTGTTAGGCACCACTCACATCCAGAGCTGCATTCACCCACCTGTTCTCACATCAGATGTTATATTCTGCTTCCACTTAAGGCTGCATTTTTTCCTTTCATTGCTACATCATGGTTACTCAGTATTTTCACTAGGGCAGTCAGCACACCGCTCTGATACCGCTTTCTTTCAGGTTTACGTTTCTTTCCTCGCTGGTGGTTACATTCCATAGGCCTACTTTCTGTTTCACTTCGGTGAAAAAAAAATAAAAAATAAATTGGGTGCTGTTCTTTATTCCTGGTTCGCATTCACTCAGACTGGTCTCCTGCCCCAGCTCACCATACAGTCCCTCAGCGGTCAGTGGGCTAATAGGAGTAAGTTTACTACTATGTTTCACAAGCTGTTCACTCGTTGTCACGATTAGGGTCTTCTCTTAGCGAACTGTAATGCCTCTGGCTCTTTTTTTCTCCCATCGGTTCAATTTCACGGTTGGTTTAATGTTTTACTTAGGCACGGGGTTCGGTTCACTATTATCTATGCATATCCCATCAGGTCTGGCTCACATTTTAATTACTTATCGTCACTGTAATGTCATCTAGTTCAGTCTCGGCTTCGGGGCCCCGATGACCGCTTCAGCCTCATGGCTCTGCGGGGTCTATGACCGTTCTTCACGTTATTCGTTAGGGGTACAATATGGTTGTAAGCTGGTTAGTGTTCTAGGTTACTGTCGAAGGGGGTCATGGTTATGCGAGTCCCCAAGTCATACAGGTGCTGCTTAAGTTGTTTAAAATAAAAAAAATAAAAAATTAAAGAATTATTCAAAATAAATAAATATATATATAAAAAAAAAATTAAAAAAAATATAAAAAAATTCAAAAAACATAAAAAAATATATATATTTTTTTAAAATTGCCATAAGTTTCGCATTCATGGCTACGCCATTAGAGTCTATCACGCATGGCTTCTCCAATTAAGTGTCCGCTATTAGAGTCTCTCACGCATGGCACCGCCATTAGTCTCTCACGCATGGCCTCTCCGTTTTATGTTTTACACACATGACTCTGCCATTATAGTCTCTCAAGCAATGCTTCTCCGTTTAAGTGTTACACATATGACTCCGCCATCAGTCTCTCACGCATGGCTTCTCTGATTAAGTGTCCGCCATTAGAGTCTCTCACGCATGGCTTCTCTGTTTTACGCACATCACTTCGCCATTAGAGTCTCTCTCGCATGGATTCTTCGTTTGTTTTACACACATGACTCCCCCATTAGAGTCTATCACGCATGGCTTCTCCGATTTAGTGTTACACATATGACTCCGCCATCAGAGTCTCTCACGCATGGCGTCTCCAACTAAGTGTCTGCCATTAGTCTCTCACGCGTGGCACTGCCATTGGAGTCTCTTATGCATGGCTTCTCCAATTAAGCGTCTGCCATTAGAGTCTCTCACGCATGGCACCGCCATTAGAGTCTCTCACGCATGGCTTCTCCATTTAAGTTTGACACGCATGGCTCCACCATTAGTGTCTCTCGCGCATGGCCCCGCCATTAGTGTCTCTCGCGCATGGCCCCGCCATGAGTGTCTCTCGCGCATGGCCCCGCCATGAGTGTCTCTCGCGCATGGCCCCGCCATGAGTGTCTCTCGCGCATGGCCCCGCCATGAGTGTCTCTCGCGCATGGCCCCGCCATGAGTGTCTCTCGCGCATGGCCCCGCCATGAGTGTCTCTCGCGCATGGCCCCGCCATGAGTGTCTCTCGCGCATGGCCCCGCCATGAGTGTCTCTCGCGCATGGCCCCGCCATGAGTGTCTCTCGCGCATGGCCCCGCCATGAGTGTCTCTCGCGCATGGCCCCGCCATGAGTGTCTCTCCGCATGGCCCCGCCATGAGTGTCTCTCGCGCATGGCCCCGCCATGAGTGTCTCGCGCATGGCCCCGCCATGAGTGTCTCTCGCGCATGGCCCCGCCATGAGTGTCTCGCGCATGGCCCCGCCATGAGTGTCTCTCGCATGGCCCCGCCATGAGTGTCCTCGCGCATGGCCCCGCCATGAGTGTCTCTCGCGCATGGCCCCGCCATGAGTGTCTCTCGCGCATGGCCCCGCCATGAGTGTCTCTGCGCATGGCCCCGCCATGAGTGTCTCTCGCGCATGGCCCCGCCATGAGTGTCTCTGCGCATGGCCCCGCCATGAGTGTCTCTCGCGCATGGCCCCGCCATGAGTGTCTCTGCGCATGGCCCCGCCATGAGTGTCCTCGCGCATGGCCCCGCCATGAGTGTCTCTCGCGCATGGCCCCGCCATGAGTGTCTCTCGCGCATGGCCCCGCCATGAGTGTCTCTGCGCATGGCCCCGCCATGAGTGTCTCTCGCGCATGGCCCCGCCATGAGTGTCTCTCGCGCATGGCCCCGCCATGAGTGTCTCTCGCGCATGGCCCCGCCATGAGTGTCTCTCGCGCATGGCCCCGCCATGAGTGTCTCTCGCGCATGGCCCCGCCATGAGTGTCTCTGCGCATGGCCCCGCCATGAGTGTCTCTCGCGCATGGCCCCGCCATGAGTGTCTCTCGCATGGCCCCGCCATGAGTGTCTCTCGCGCATGGCCCCGCCATGAGTGTCTCTCGCGCATGGCCCCGCCATGAGTGTCTCTCGCGCATGGCCCCGCCATGAGTGTCTCTCGCGCATGGCCCCGCCATGAGTGTCTCTCGCGCTTGGCCCCGCCATGAGTCTCTCTCGCGCTTGGCCCCGCCATGAGTCTCACGCATGGCTTCTCAGTTACATTTTACACACACAACGCCGCCATTCGAGGTCGGCTGCGTGGTCCCACCACAGTAGGTTCCATGTCTATTTCTGCCTTCAGGCCCGCTCGCATGGCTGTGGCTAGCAATACAATTCTTCTTGTGGAGGCTCGCATGCATGGCTTTTGCCATTAGAATCTAACTCACATTATTGTTGTAGGTTGTTGGGTCTTCATTGTTTTCTTTTCAAGCAGTCATCTCAAGTCTTCCTTTTCAGACATCACCTTCTACTGGGTTCGCATCTTTTCTCCCATTTACCCTCTCTAGGTTCTTGCTTTCCTCGCTCCCCGCTGTTACTTTTCTCTTGCCCGTCCTCGCATTATAGACCCATTCTCCCAGGAAGCTGACCCTGTGGTCTTATTTTTTTCAAGTTTCTCAAATTTCAGCTCTCAAAGGGTTGTTCAGGAAAAAAAAAAAAAAAAAAATACTATGGCATCAGTTTCGTCCACAGGGAGTCCTCTCACCACTACAGGTGATTTACGAAGTCTGTCACGACTGCAGACTAATAACTCCTGTCATGACTACAGGCGATTTACGAAGTCTGTCACGACTACAGACTAATAAGTCCTGTCATGACTACAGGTGATTTACGAAGTCTGTCACGTCTACAGACTAATAACTCCTGTCTCACCACTACAGGCGATTTACGAAGTCTGTCACGTCTACAGACTAATAAGTCCTGTCTCACCACTACAGGCGAATTACGAAGTCTGTCACGACTACAGACTAATAAGTCCTGTCACGACTACAGGCGATTTACGAAGTCTGTCACGTTTACTGACACGATAAATCCTAGCGCGACTACAGGAGCAGCATACGTAGTCTATCATGACCTTTAGCTTGTCCTGCCATAGCGGCAGGCATTGGGTGTACATTGTCTTTATTACAGACATGCTTACTTCATCGTCAAACTCGGGCTGAGGGTGTTCGTGTCGCACCTAGTTCCTGGGTACCGGTCCATCTTCCAGTAGTTGGTACAATAATAAGGCGCAATATACGTAGTTTGTCACGTCTATGGACTCAACATGTCCTATCACTACTGTAGGCGCAGCATACATGGTTTATCACGACCTTAAGCTTATTTCCTGTCACAACTGCTAGTATGGTGGGTATGTTTTCTGTCCTCATTACAGGCAACATTAGCTCGTTAATTGGAACAGCCATGTACTCGTGCTTATGGTTCCCCAGGCCTGGTGAGTCTACACATTTTACTTTATCCATTACTAGAGTTAGACGGCATCCGCCATCTTCTAATTTTTGGGTCCTTTATAAAAAATAATAATAATAATTTAAAGCGGTGGCCTGGGGAATAAGTATAGGTGAAGTATTTTGCTACCATTAACAGGGCCCTTGGCGAATGGTTGGACTTCATTTAGGCCCTTCCATCAGATTCACCATTGTTGTTTCAGTCTGCAGCTCTCAGGATTCAGACCGTCTCGTAATATATTCATATGTTGGTCAACATAGGAGTAAATCGTTTCTGATTACCAACTACTTTTCCAAAGCATCAACATTAGCTACCTCCAAGAACGACGTTCCTGCGCACGTGACAAAGAGGTAAGGTACACAGAAGTCTCTGTGATATGTACGGTATATTCCGGACCTTCATCGTGTAGTCTTTGCGTTCAAAGTGGGTGTCGTAATGGTATGTATATGTTTTCTGCTCTTTTTGGCCCCTTTAGGCTGCCCTACCGCAGCAGTTATGGCACAATTCTACTGCTTGTTGTAGATAGGGTTAGATAGGTTAGGTACACCTTTCTGATAGCTGATCCGACCACAAGTATTAAGCAAAGACCTTTGCTGTATTTGTGGGAGGGGAGGCTGATTACAAGGCTAGTTATATGCACCTGTGGGCCCAGGCTGGCTGGTTACTAGGCTATTTATAAGCACCTGTGGGCCCAGGCTGACGCCGATTCAGCTGATTTCACCCACCCACCCACACCATCTTACAGTCACTTCATATTAGGGTGGGCCCCTTTAGGCTGCCCTACCGCAGCAGTTATGGCACAATTCTACTGCTTGTTGTAGATAGGGTTAGATAGGTTAGGTACACCTTTCTGATAGCTGATCCGACCACAAATATTATATTATTGCACCAAACACTGTGGGTAGGAAAGGAGCATTGAACACATTGTCTTTCTTCAGTTTTCCCAGATTAATTGGTGAAAGTGAATATTCTATAATCTGATCAATGTGAATGCTATATGACTGGTTCAAAATTCTGTAAGACTTTTGTGGGTAAGTGGATGAATCTTGAAAAATGTTTAAGCAGTAAAATGATTATCAGTGATCGGCACACATGTACTTCAGACTCTATTCCCAACAAGCATGAAGCCCATACTGTGCATATGCTGATCCCCAAGAGTTTAGGGCAGGTACGAATATTGACCCACTGCTTGGCCCTGAAATCTAGGGGAACGTGACCAACATTGGAAATTGAAAGGTGAAAGGGAGCAAAGCTTTTGGTGCAATTAAGTGCAGTGTTGACTCCCTTGTTGCACCAGACAGGTCACCCATTTATAATAAAAGCATGAATTTATCTGGAATACGGGCACCTATCGGAATGTAGGAGACAATGTTTGAATCAACAGACAAGTGTACATCTGACAATTCATTTGGATTATAATGGAGGAAGTGTATAAAAGAGGTATATAATTGTGTGGATGATTGCACATTTAATACGATAATTGTCCCAGCTTTGCTAATCCTAAAGATGGCATAAGCTTACACAGGTTGTCTAGACCTACACCAGATTTATCACAGTGGCACAGGCTAGAGGATACATTTGGTTCAGGGTTAGACACTTCTCTCTGACTTTATACCAACTATTGTCTGGCTTACTCTGACCCCCTTTCCCACAAAGCCCCGTCCCTTTCAGCTATGCTCTACCACCTTGTTGAGCATGTTGTTAAAATGTGTACAAAGCCTAGATGTGCCGAATTGTGCCCATTTCAATAGCTCAATAGCTGTATAAGGGCTTTTTTGTTTGTTTTTGTTTTTGACAGAACGAGCTGTACTTTTCAGTGGCATCATTTTGGGATATATACAATTTATTGATTAACATAAATTTTTTTGAGAGGAGAAGAATTGGAAAAAATCAATTATTCCAGTTTTTGTCTTTTTTTTTCCTTTGTGGCAATCACAGTGCAGTATAATTGGCAAGTCACGGTAAATTTATTCTGCAGGTCTGTATGTGGGACCATACCACATTTGTATGTTTTACTATGTTTGTAAATGCAAGGCAATGTTTTACTATGTTTGTAAATGAAAACACTGCTTTTGTGTTGCCATAATGTGACAATTTTTATCTATCCACTAACTGAGCTGTATGAGGACATTTTAGTTGGTTTCATTTTGCAGTACATATGATTTTTTTTATCACATTTTTCAAGACCAAGATGAACAAAATCAGAGATTATGGCACAATTTTTTTTAATATAATTTTTCTTCCCCTTTGTTCACCATGCAGTTCCAAGGGTTATCTTCTTATTAATGTAAAAAGTAAAAATTGGAACATCATGTCGCACATGATAACCTCTTTCTAACAGAGCTAGAACTATCCCTGCACCTCACATAGATCCAGAGATGGAGCAAGTGCGACCACCTCTGTAAGATGGACAGAGAAATTAAAAGAAAAAAGAAAATAAAAAACAGCAGGTGACAGTTTACAGATAGAATTTACAGAAAAAACAGTGGCTATACTAAATATTTAATTACATGCAATTAAAAAAGTATTCAAAACCAGGTTGTGAGACAACACTTTAACTCTTTGGTGACCTCCATGAATGGTGTAAGTCACCAACTTAAAGATGGCACCTGCTCATGCGTGTAACAAGCACCATAGCTGCCAAGTTTCTGCTGTTTAAAACTGAAGACACCCACGGCGGATGTATGCGATCAGCCCTATGGCAAATTGCATACATTTAACCCTTCAGATGCCATGTTCAAATATGACCACAACATCTGAGCGGTCCGTAAGAGGAAGCCACATACTCCTTTTCTCATAACAGTGTTCCCCATCTGCGATTGGGGAACCTGTTATGGAGTAGTAATAGCTCGAAGCCTTAAGCAGGCTTCAGTAGCTATTACTAGAATATACCAATAGAGGCCAGCAGGTAGCAGCACTGCATTGGTATATTGTAAATAGAGTATTTTATGATGGCTATTTAGCCATCACAAAACACAATGGGCAATCTAATGGTTACCAGTTATAGTCACCTAGGGTGAGTTAAAAAGTAAAAATAAAGTAAAGTTTATAAAAATATAAAAAATAAGTTGAAATCACCCCCCTTCCCCAAAATAAAAATAAAAATACATAACCAATAAAAAATACACTAAGCAACTACGCATGCAAAATCATCTGTACTATTAAAATATAACAATATTTATCTCAGTGGCTTAAAAAAAAAAGAAAATGGCCAACTCTTGTCACTTCACCTGCCCCCAAAAATAGAATAAAAATACTATTACTGAAAATTTCAGATCGCCTCACTAAAAATGAGCCCTCTTAAAGCTCTGTACACATTACTACAAAAAAAGTTATAGGGGTCAGAAAAATATGGAGTTGAAAAGGAAAAAAAAAATATTATTTTCAAGGTTTTTATTTTTATTTTTTTTTGTATTAAAATGCAAGAAAAGCTATATAAGTGTGGTATTGTTGTAATTGTACTGACCTGAAGAATGAAAGTAACAGTTGAATTTTACCGCATAGGGAGCACTGTAAAAGACAAAAAAAATAAAATAAAATATACAACTGTGGCCGAATTGCATTTTTTTCCAATTCCAACACATTTAGATTTTTTTCCCAGCTCCCCATTACATTGTACGCAATAAATAAAAATACTAACATTTTAAAGTACAACTTGTCATACAAAAAATATGCCTTTGTAAGGCTATGTGAATGCAAAACTAAAAAAGTTATGGCTCTGGGAAGGTGGTGAGTGAAAAATGAAACTGCAAAAACAGAAAATAGCAAGGTCCTCTAAGGGTTTAATAACATGCTAATTCTTTATAGTTCAGGTTATTACGGACATGGTAATACCACTTTGGCTACTTAAGAAAAAAATATTTTGTGACATAATAAACTGTATTTACTGGGGAAATGGGAAGGGTTCCTATTTTTTATATATCTTAACACCCACAAAAGCACCATAATGAAAATGGATTTTGCATTGTAGGAACTAGCACCTGATCTTGATGACACATTACATTTTCCACTACACTAAATATATGGCTCTCATTAGTATCATTTAAAAATGGAGTACCATGGACTTAATAACTCCATTTGTTCAGGCCTTCCAGCTTCTATGAGGTTAAATGCATAGCTCCAGAATTAAAAAGAAATTGAATTACCGTTGGTTGACAACAGCAAATTATTGTAGATCATTTAATTCCCATCTATTAGTGACAGTAATTTTCTATGCTGTCATTTATGCTGAATATTCTTTCATAGGTAAATGAAATGAAGACAATAATATCGAAAAGGTGGGGAGCGTGATAAATTCATTAAATCTTGCATAAATCAATAAGCAGAGTTTGGGGATGTAATAATGTTGCAATAGATTTATTTAAAAAATAAGCAACAATGCAGGTTACTGAGATTGAAGACTCATATATGGAGAGTTCTTATTTTACTTTACAGTGAAAAACTAGTCCTCATAATCTAGTTGTGCATTTGGTCCATCATTTTGTCCTATGTATTAGAGATTAATTGATTCAAAATTAATTAAATTTGGTACATATTTCCCAAAATTCTGAATCTAAGAAATCAAAACCTTTTGTGATTAGTAGTGTTGAGCGCGAATATTCGAATAGCGAATTTTTATCGCGAATATCGCAACGTTGATAATTCGCAAATATAGCGGTATATATTTGCTATTTCCAATATTCGATTTATTTTTTTTAGCTGTTAATCCTTGTTGCTCTCTGGTTGTCTTCCCACTTCCCAAAAGCTGTTCTTACCTGTCCGGAGGATTCCAGGCTTCCTGCCCGCTCCAGTTAATGCACGTTGCCTCTAAGTTTAATTTGCGATGCGAATATAAATTTGCGTAACCTTCACAATATATAGAATAATGACAAATATTTGATTTCGACGAATTTATGACCAATATTCAATCGAATATTCGCGGAATATCGTGAAATCAAATCGGGAGGCTCGTCACTAGTGATTCGTTTCAGACAAATTGGTCAAAATGTTGCTCACCAATTTATGGGTTAGAAGAGAATGCAGCTGAAGCAGTTTAAATTCAGGGAAATTTATTTGGACTTAAAATGAATGGGACAACCAGTTTGTGCCAATGAAACTTAAAGGGAGTCTGTCGCATAATTTTCACCAAGATAAGGCCTCTTGCACACGACCATATGGCTTTTTTTCAGTATTTTGCGGTTCGTTTTAAACGGATCCGTTTTTCAGTTTTTTGTTTCCGTTTCGGTTCCGTTGTTCGGTTCGGTTTTTCCATATGGCATATACAGTATACAGTAATTCCATAAATAAAATTGGGCTGGTCTTAAAATTTTCAATAGATTGTTCAGCAAAAACGGAACGGATACGGAAGACATACGAATGCCTTTCTTTATGCTTTCCATTTTTTTTGAGGACCCATTGACTTGAATGGAGCCACTAATCGTGATTTGGGACAAGAATAGGACATGTTCTATATTTAAACGGAACGGAGAAACGGAAGGCATACATAGACACTTCAGTATTTTTCTGCAGACCCATTGAAGTGAATGGTTCAGTATACTGAACTGAAAAAACTGCCAGTATATGGTCTGCAAAATACTGTCTTGTGCAAGAGGCCTAACTAAGAGCAGTGCCCTACAGAAGATTGCAGACACATTCCAGACATACCTGTGTGTACCTTGTGCCTTTATTCCATGTCCAGCTGAAAGTAAAAGTAAAAACAGCTTTCATTCCTGACTTTAATTCTAACAGCTATAGCTTCTGATATAGTGGATATAATGCTATGATTCTGGTATCGTTTGAAAGGTTGGAATGCCAAGGTCAGGTTCATATTTATAGTGGCTACCAATCCCAAGATATGAGCAACTAAAGCAGCCCTCTCCTCTTCAGTCTGGTTTGCTTTGGGCACTTGAAGCAGCAGAGCTGGTCACTTGAGAGCTGTTTTCCAGCAGAATAAAAGTGCTTTTCCTAGACATGGAATGAAGGCACAAAGTGCACACAGTTATGCTGGGAATGGGTATGCAATCTTCTATGGGGCAGTGCTCTTAGTTGTATTGTTGAAAAACAGGTGACAGACTCCCTTTAAAGGGTTTGTCCCACAAATAATATTCTATGGTTTTCAAACCAGCACCTGGTCTGACTAGTTTTGTAATTGCATGTAATTAAAAATGTATTATAGCTACTGACTTATTCAATGGAATCGATCTTTATAGCGCCATCTGCTGTTTGCTCTTTTTCTAATTTCTCTGTCCTGCTCACTGAGGAGGAAGCACATGCTCAGTTCCATCATTCAACTGAAACCAGCTACAGCAGACAGGACAAGTCCTCTAAGAAAAGACATGCAGATGCTAGCTTGAAATAAATCTAGCAGAATAATTAAAGCAATAAATGTGGAGATCTCTGGATCCATCTGAGGTACAGGGCTGGTTCCAGATATGTTAGAAAAGGGTTGTCAAGTACTGTACCATACTAGGTCTCATATTATTATGTCTTCAGTTTCACTCTGATGTGGTGCAGTAATGCTGGAAGGAAACTGAATCTTGGGCTGGTCCCATAGTTTTCACTGGGATCATTCATAATCTGCGATGGCCACTTCAAAATGTTCCAGCCTTTAATCTGCAAACATGCTCTAGTGGACTTGGAGGTATGTTTGGGATGATTGTCCTGTTGAAAGGTCCAACGTCTCCCAAGCCTCAGGTTTGTGACGGACTGCATCACATGTTCATCCAATATCTCCTGGTACTGAAGAGAATTCATGGTACCTTGCACACACTGAAGCTTCCCTGTAACTGTAGAAGCAAAACAGCCCTAAAGCATGATTGCCCCCCCGCCATGCTTCACAGTAGGCAAGGTGTTCTTTTCTTCATAGGCCTTGTTCTTCCTCCTCCAAACATAGCGTTGATCCATGGGCCCAAACAGTTCTAATTTTGTTTCATCAGTCCACAGAACACTATCCCAAAACTTTTGTGGTTTGTCCACATGAGTTTTGGCATACTGCAGTCGACTCTTCTTATTCTTTGGAGACAGCAATGGGGTGTGCCTGGGAGTTCTGGCATGGAGGCCTTCATTACGCAGTGTGCGCCTTATTGTCTGAGCTGAAACTTCAGTAACCGCATCTGACAAATCTTTTTTCAGTTCCTCAGCAGTCACATGGGAACTTTTCTCCAATTTGCGCTTCAGGTAGCGTACAGCAGTCAAAGTCAGCATCTTCTTTCTGCCACATCCAGGTAGCGTTTCAACAGTGCCCTTAGCCTTGAATTTGCGAATGATGCTTCCTATGGTGTCTCTTGGTATGTTTAACATCTTTGCAATCTTCTTATGGCTATTGCCCTTCCTGTGAAGAGAAATCACCTCTTCTCGTGTCTTCCTGGACCATTCTCTTGACCTCACCATGTTTGTAAACACACCAGTAAATGTCTAGAAGGAGCTGAGTATCAAAGTCATTTTACATCTGCCTAATTGGTGCTTATTATGCTTGATCGCTGCTCCTTGACATCCAGAGGTGTTTTCAATACCTGATCAAAAACACTTGAATGAACCTCTGTTCTTAATAGTGGTAGTCTTTAAGGGGTTGAATAATTGTGTCAATAAAGAAATCACAAAAAAAAACCATTTAATACTGTATTACAAAAACAATTGATGTCATTTTAGTTTCATTTGGTTCTTTAAAAAGTCCTTGTAAGATTTCATTCTGAACATAATTACAAATGTACACTAAATTCCCTAAAACCCTTTACAGCATTGGGGGTTGAATAATTTTGAACACAACTGTAAAACTAGGCCATATGACTATTGTATGTGTAAATATATCAGGGGTCAGTACAGAGATCTGTGCCATCATCTATTTATCCCCAGGACTGTGACTGTGACGATGGGACATTCTCTGCGTCTGGAGGAAAGAAGGTTTGTACACAAACATAGAAGAGGATTCTTTACGGTAAGAGCAGTGAGACTATGGAACTCTCTGCCTGAGGAGGCGGTGGTGGTGAGTTCACTAAAGGAGTTCAAGAGGGGACTGGATGTATTTCTGTAGTGAAATAATGTTACAGGTTATAGCTACTAGTGATGGGTAGTTGATCCAGGGAGTTATTCTGATTGCCTGATTGGAGTCGGGAAGGAATTTTTTCACCTTAAGTGGGGAAAATTGGCTTCTGCCTCACAGTTTTTTTTTTTTTTTGCCTTCCTCTGGATCAACTTGTAGGAAGCAGGCCGAACTGGATGGACAAATGTATTTTTTCGGTCTTATATACTATGTTACTATGTTACTGTGATGTCACATGGCCTAGCACTTACAGAATGCCTGCCTCTTCAAACAGCTGATCGGTGGGGGTCCCAGGAGTCAGATCCTTTCTGATTCGATATTGATGACCTATTCTTAGGATAGGTCATCAATATTATTTCCAGGATAACTCCTTTAAAGTTAAATACAGACACTCTATAACAGTCCAATAAATAATCTATTGACTCCCAGCACCTGTGATTTTTAACACTTTCAGCTTGGCAGAATGTGCATGGTATTACAATACAGGGTGGGATTACAAGTTCTTAGATACTTTAATGATACTTGATCTAGGAGAAACCATCTTTTGTGTATTTTATGCGCAAAGAAATAAAACTTAAACTACATCTTTACTTTATTGGTTCTCTTCTGTAATTAAGTAGCACACTATATGTGTACTCCTTGTGAGCATAATACCAATGTTATTTGCTGGTGCTTTAAAATTATGAAAATAACAACATATATTCGCCTAATTATGCCACCTTCAGCCCAGCTCTGCCACTGCTTTTGTCCCTGTCAGTGAACAGAGACTGACAGGGACCAGAGGTGGCTTAAACAGGTGAGTATATGTTATTTTATCACTTTAAGTGCTTAGAATATTTTAATGAAAACATTTTAATGTAGTCAATAATTTTTTTTTATTTTACACAAATAGCACCACAGTTTGTGAATAACATTTGTCCTATTCCTGAGAAGAAAGACCCCTTTTAGTATCCAATCAGAAGTGTCTCATTAGAGACAAACCCTTTTAAAAGCAAACCACTCCTGGCACCGCCAGCAAACAACTGTTTAGATGGGTAAAGCTACAGCTAGTCAAGCAATTTTACAGCAACCACTGCACAACATGGTGACCATTCAGGTCTCTGGAATATAAGAATCACTCAAGTCTGCCATAATGGGAACTGTTCCAACAGAGTGACTCTCCATTCTGGTTAACAGAGAGGAAATTGCTCTATAACAGTGATGGTGAATGTTTTAGAGACCTAGTGCCCAAACTGCAACCCAAAACCCACTTATTTATCGCAAAGTGCCAACAAGACAATGTAACTTTAATACTACAGTCCAATATAGTATATCTTCCATGTACTTTATCATTTAGTTATAATAGCTTGCCTACATTCAATGCGCTGCCTGTGCTGTTCATAGCGTGCCATGCGCTGATGAATAGCAGGAAAAGTCTAAGGCATATTGGTACACCATAGACTTTTTTTCCAGTGTGTGGGTGCCCACAGAGAGGGCTCCGAGTGTCGCCTCTGGCACCCATGCCATAAGTTCGCCACCACTGCTCTAACATCCATGTGCCCCAAAAGAGTTGCTGCCTTCATAAACAAATCCCTTTGAGGATTCATTATATTTCTCGTGAGATTTACAGTGGGTAAATCATTGACCCCTTAAGGACTCAGCTCTATTTCAGCTCTATTTCTCCTTAAGGACCCGGGCCTTTTTTTGTAAATCTGACTGAATGTGGTGATAACTTTTAAACACTTTTACTTATGCAGGCCATTCTGAGATTGTTTGTTCGGCACATATTGTACTTCATGACAATGGAGTCAACATTTTTTTTATTTTTATTCATATAAAAATACCAAATTTACCAAAAATGTGGAAAAATTTGCAATTTTCCAAGTTTCAATTTCTTTATTTCTATAATACATAGTAATACCTCCAAAAATAGTTATTATTTTACATTCCCCATATGTCTACTTCATGTCTAGATCATTTTGGGAATGAGATTTTATTTTTTTGGAGATGCTACAAGGCTTAGACATTAGAAGCAAATCTTGAAATTTTGCAGAAATTTTCAAAAACACACTTTTTAAAGACCAGTTCAGGTCTGAAGTCACTTTGTGAGACTTAAATAATAGAAACCATCCAGAAATGACCCTGATTTTACAAACATTGTTAACCCTTGAGGTCAGTGATGGCCAACCTGAGGCTCTCCAACTGTTGCAAAACTACAACTCCCAGCATGCCCAGACTACCTAGAGCTACCAGCCTACAGCAGGGCATGGTGGGAGTTGTAGTTTTGCAACAGCTGGAGAGTTGCAGATTGGCCATGCCTGCTTTCGGTTTTCCACAAGAATTAATGGAAAATAGAGATAACATTTCAAAATTTCACTTTTTTGGCAGATTTTCCATTTTAATAATTTTTTTCCAGTTACAAAGCAAGGGTTAACAGCCAAACAAAACTCAATATTTATTGCCCTTATTCTGTAGTTTACAGAAACACCCCATGTGTTATCGTAAACTGCTGTACAGGCACACTGCAGGGCGCAGAAGGAAAGGAATGCCATGCGTTTTTTGGAAGGCAGATTTTGCTGGCCTGTTTTTTGACACCATGTCCCATTTGAAGCCCCCCTGATGCACCCCTAGAGTAGAAATTCCAAAAAAGTGACCCCATTTTAGAAACTTCACCCCTCAAGGTATTCAAAACTGATTTTACAAACTTTGTTAACCCTTTAGGTTTTCCACAAGAATTAATGGAAAATACAGATAAATTTTCAAAATTTCACTTTTTTGGCAGATTTTCCATTTTAATAATTTTTTTCCGGTTACAAAGCAAGGGTTAATAGCCAAACAAAACTTAATATGTATTGCCCTGATTCTGTAGTTTACAGAAACACCACATATGTGATCATAAACTGCGGTATAGGCACACGGCAGGGCGCAGAAGGAAAGAAATGCCATATGGTTTTTAGAAGGCAGATTTTGCTGTACTAGTTTTTTGACACCATGTCCCATTTGAAGCCCCCCTGATGCACCCCTAGGGTAGAAACTCCAAAAAAGTGACCCCATTTTAGAAACTACAGGATAGGGTGGCAGTTTTGGGGTTACTATTTTAGGGATTTTTGTTTGCTCTATATTAAACTTTTTGCGAGGCAAGGTAACAAGAAATAGTTGTTTTGGCACCGTTTTTATTCTTTGTTATTTACAACATTCATCTGAAAGGTTAGATCATGTGGTATTTTTATAGAGCGGGTTATAACGGATGCAGCGATACATAATATGTATACTTTTTTTATTTATGTAACACAATGATTTCATTTTTGAAACAAAAAAATCATGTTTTAGTGTCTCCATAGTCTCCATGAGAGCCATAGTTTTTTCAGTTTTTGGGCGATTATCTTGGGTAGGGTATGATTTTTGTCGGATGAGATGACGGTTTTATTGGCACTATTTTGGGGTGCGTATGACTTTTTGATCGCTTGGTATTACACTTTTTGTTTTTTAAGATGACAAAAAATAATTTTTTTTTGCACCGTTTTTATTTTTTTATGGTGTTCATCTGAGGGGTTAGGTCATGTGATATTTTTATAGAGTAGGTTATTACGGACACGGTGATACCTAATATGTATACTTTTTTATTTATGTAAGCATTACACAATGATTTCATTTTTGAAACAAAGAAAATCATGTTTTAGTGTCTCTACAGTTTGAGAGCCATAGTTTTTTCAGTTTTTAGGCGATTATCTTGGGTAGGGTATGATTTTTGTGGGATGAGATGACACTATTTTGGGGTGCATATGACTTTTTGATCGCTTGGTATTACACTTTTTGTGATGTAAAGTGATAAAAAATTGCATTTTTTTACACCGTTTTAATTTTATTTTTTACGGTATTTACTTGAGGGGTTATGTCATGTGATATTTTATATAGAGCAGGGTTTTACGGATGCGGCGATACCTAATATATGTTTTTTTATTTTTTACAACCCACTTTTTTACAACCCAAACCCACTTAGTTTTTGTAGAGCCAGTGGATTTGGTGTCTATCTAATACAGTACACCATATAGTGTACTGTACTGTATTTTTTTTTTTTAACTTTACATAGTCTGATCAGACTTTTGCCTTTAGCAGAAGTCTGCCATGGTACTGTAAGTCTAATCAATCAGGATGCCTCTGAAAGCGTCCTGCTGCCATGGTAACCATCATCCGCTACCAGAACAGAGCAGCGGGTGATGGGGAGGGGGGGACTCCCTCCTTCTGTAATCCCTTCCTTTCAGGGGGCTGTAAAGGCACAGCAGCCCCCCGATGGGAGAGGGAGGGAGCTCCCTTCCTGTTAACCCCTTCCATACAGCAGTCCGTACAGACCGCGGCATGGAAGGGGTTAAAACTGCTGACATCTGCAGCACAGAGGTCAGCAGTTTTTAGCAGAGTGTCAGCAATCTGCTGACACTCTGCTAAAACCACTAGCCACCAGGGAAACATTTCAGAGGAGGCAGCAGGGGATCGCTATTGCGAATATAATTGGGGGCTACAGGGGGGAGTTAAAATAGAACACTTGGGGAACATGTAGTCTCTGATCCCCGCAGTCACAGACCGCGGGGATCAGAGATCGCAGAAAGGGCTGAAAACCGCAAGACTTGCGGTTTGCTGAAATTGTCGACCCCCCGGTGTTGTGACAGGATGCCTGCTGAATGATTTCAGCGGACATCCTGTTCCTATTAACCTCCGCCGCGCCACCCTCTCATTTTAAAGATATGACGTACCGGTACGTCATGGGTCCTTAAGGACTCAGGAACCATGACATATGGGTACGTCATGCGTCCTTAAGGGGTTAATAATTTGTGAAATATCCTTTCTTGAATGTGTTTTTCCCAAGATAAATTATTGCAAAATATGAGATAATAATTTTTATATCTTTTGCCGAATAAGCTGTCCATAGACTTTTGTGGCCAACTCCAGAAAGAATTGGCTACAATAAGATTAACTGTCTTTGGATAAATAGCATGCACAAAGGTATATTGTATGTAATGTGAGCAATATCAAACATTAATTGCCAAATATGCCTTTTTCAAGGATGATATGAAGTTCTTACTACTTCCCTACCATAATACTGTATATTGAGATGAGCCAGCTATTGTTTCTGTCTTCCTCCTGTACTCACTGTTCCTAAAACACCGAAACAAAGGTAGAAAACTATTACAAAAGGCATGCATTGTAAATTGAACAATAAAGCACTGAATGAATCATTAAGTCATCATCTGCTAATCTTATTTTTAAGAGAAGCTAAAATAGATGCTGTACCACAGAGAACTCTTGTGATACAGAAACAGCGCCAACAATAATTCACACTTACTTGCCCTGTTCCCAATTAGCTGTTTAAAGAGAGTTTTCAAGAACTTGGGCCACTCTTGTTCCCTCTCCATGACCAATAAAGACCTTAAGGCATTGTTAAAGATCATCTGTCAGCAAGATCAAACCTATTAAACCAGGTATGCCTCCTAGTATTGGTCTTACTGATTTGTACTTTTAAAGGGAACCTGTCAGTCCCAAACACCCTTCCAAACGAAAGTCATGTCATGTCATTTTTATGTTCATACTCAATTGTGTGCTGACGCTCTGCTCCTACAAAGCAGCAATAAAATGCATTGAGAGGACTTCTCTTTGAGTCCTCTCCATTATTTGCATGAGCTCAGGAGTCCTCTCAATGCATTTTACTGCTAGTTTGTTGGAGGAAAGAGTCAGAATGCAAGCGAGTATGTACATTAAAAACTACATAAATACACTGTGCATCATTTACACTATGTACCACTTATTCTAGTTTGGATGGTACTTCAGAGCTGACAGATTCCCTTTAAATAAAAAAATTGAATGCAAAAAACAAAAAGGGACACTGAAACAAGTGTCAGAAATATTATGTTAC
Source organism: Bufotes viridis (assembly GCA_033119425.1). Classification (NCBI taxonomy): domain Eukaryota; kingdom Metazoa; phylum Chordata; class Amphibia; order Anura; family Bufonidae; genus Bufotes; species Bufotes viridis. The sequence continues at coordinate 180,538,326 of CM065590.1, forward strand.
TGAGAGTATGAAAAGTATCTCGCTAACAAAGACAGTGACGTCCATTGGAAAGGGTACCCTATGAATCAATATTTGACATTTTAACAACCCTTGAAACATGACAAAGGAAATAGCAAAGCCATATATTCAAATGCAGTCCTGCCTGAAAGTTTGTGAACCCTTCAAAATTTTTTATATTACTACATAAGTTTGACCCAAAACTAAATTGGATTTTTACACAAATCCTAAAAGTAGATAAAAATATCCAAATTAAAGAAATGAGTTAAAAGTATTAGACTTGGTCATTTATTTATTGAGGAAAATGTTCCAATATCACATATCTGCAAGTGGCAAATTTATGTGAACTTTTTAGTGATGAGAGAGTCTGGTTTGTCCTTATGTGGACGAACCCAATTTGTTTATCTGCATCAGTCAAATTCATTAGTATCCCTATCTCTGTCTGTGAATTACAATTAGAGATGAGCGAATCAAAGTTGACAAAGTGGAATTTGGTCCGAATTTCAGGAAAAAATTTATTTGCACCGAATCCGAATTTCCTCACACTTCATGGCAACAAATCACATTTTTTTCTAAAATAGCTGCTGCACAGGAAAAATTATTCAAGGTAGGGAAAGGATAGGGAGGAATCATTCCACAGCATTTATGAAGAACAGGGTTCAGTAGGGGAGGTTACAACCTGGGTAATAGGAACAATCCTATTACACCTTGGTGCACCTACTGGGGATCCAATTTGCCATTATATAGCTCTGTAATTCCAGCATGTTGTTTTTGTTATTGGGGTACACGTGCTGTTTGATATAGCCATTAACAGGGTTTATTACAAGGAAATATTTTTATGTCTTATTTGCCCTTGTGTGATGCAGTTATATGTTCTAGCATAGCATCTAAAAAAAGCGGTTATTACCCGTTGTGAGCTGAAGTGTGAAAATTTCAGCGCTTTTTGTCGTGCATTAGCACAAAAAAAATTTGATTGTCGTTCAGCGGTGCAGTTATATGTTCTAAAGCCCTTTTTGCCGTCTATTAGTGGTAAAAGAAAAATGTATTTGCCATTCAGCAGTGCAGTTAGAAGTTCTAAAGCTATTTTTGTCGTGTATTAGTGGCAAAATAAAAATATATTTGCCGTTCAGCAGTGCAGTTATATGTTCTAAAGCCTTTTGTGTCGTGTATAAGTGAAAAATAATAAGTGCCTACTTGACGTTCAGCGGGGCAGTGCTATGTTCTAAAGCCCTTTTGTGGAGTGTATAAGTGGATAACAGAAAAATATATTTTCCGTTCAGCGGTGAAGTTATATGTTCTAAAGCCTTTTGTGGAGTGTATAAGTGGTAAAAAATAAGAGCCGATTTGCTGTTCAGTGGTGCAGTTATATATTCTAAAGCCCTTTTGTGGAGTGTATAAGTGGATAACAGAAAAATATATTTAACATTTAGCGGTGCATTCATATGTCCTAAAGCCCTTTCTGTCATGTAATAGTGCAAAATAAAAATGTATTGGCCGTTCAGCGGTGCAGTTATATGTTCTAAAGCCTTTTGTGTCGTGTATAAATAGAAAAAAATAAGGGCCTTTTTGCCGTTCAGTGGTGCAGTTATATGTTCTAAAGCCGTTTGTGTCATGTATAGTGTAGAGCAAACCCGAAGTGTAAACTTTTCCATAAAAGTTTGGGTTCGAGTTCGTTGATTGGCCGTTTAATAAAGCTTGTTTAAAGGCTGCAGGGCAGCCAATCAACAAGCGTTTAAGATGTGTGCCCTTAGGAGCCATCAAAGCCATGCCTACTAATGGCATGGCTGTTTTTTTTTTTGGGTATACTGTATTTTATTTAACAAATAGTAAAAGTTACATTTTATATATAAAAGGGATTTTGTCCTGTAGAATTAGATGGCTGGTATTGGCCAGTGTAGCATGTGACCCAGTCTCTATATAAGCTGGAGTCACGTAGCGCCGGACGTCATGTCAGTTCTTACTAGTGTAGGGATAGGATGCTGCTGTTGTGAGGGAGAAATTAGGAAAGAATCTGATATCAGAGCTTGGTGTTAAGTCTGCAATCTACAGTCATTTTATTTATTTTTTTGTGGGTGAAATGCAACATTTTTGTACCCTGCCCTGAGCCCAGTGACACAGAAAAATACGTTTTAATCCGTCTGTTAGTTAGGTGGGCTTTGGCGGCCATTATGTTCAAGTGACAATTTTGCCAGGGACAATAATTTAATCCTGATCTTGTAGTTCAGTGGCAGAAATATACCCATTTTTTAAGTGCCTCTGCACTGCATATGTGCCAGGGGAAAGGAAAATAATATAGGTAATACATCTGTGAGTTTAGGGACCCAGGGGGTGATATATTCACATTTTTTTCTGTAAAGTACCCCTTTGCTGCATATGTGGCAGTGTAATCAATTCAGTAAATCCATCTGTTAGACTCTGGGGGGACAAATCAATTTTGTCTACTAGAAAGTACATTTGCATCCTGCAATGCATTTCTGAGAGCGAAATATAATCAGTAAATACAACTGTGACATTGTGGGTGAAAAAAAATTACTTTTTTTTTTTTTGCCATAAAGTACATTTGTGGCCTGAACTGCATTTCTGAGAGTGAAATATAATCAGTAAATACAACTGGGAAATTTTGGGTGAAAAAAGAAATTCACTTTTTTTCCCCATAAAATACATTTGCGGCCTGCACTCTATTTATGACAGTAAAATATAATCAGTAAACCAGCTCTTAGATTGTGGGTGGACATTTCCACGTTTATCAGGCCAGTCATTCACAAGTAGCTTGGAGGGTGTGTTCCTGCTGCACTGCATTCCTGACAGGGAAATATATTCTGTAAATTCGGCAGCGTTTAGATTGTTGGGTGATCTGTACCCCTTTTTTCTTTCACACTACACCTGCACTGCATACCTGACTGGGAAATATATTCAGTAAATTTGGTGGCGTTTAGATTGTTGGGTGCTGTAGTTATAGGCTGTAAAATCTCCGCAATGTCTCCATGATAAATCTGCAGCGTGGGGGCCCCGTGTGGCTTCTACACAGTTTCAAAATAATCCTTCAGTGGGGCGAATAGATAACGGATGATCGGGATGCACCATGATGACCCCTTTTTTCTTTCAAACCACCCCTGCACTGCATACCTCACTGAGAAATACATTGTCAAGACGGGAAGAATACAAGATGCAATAAACACACAGAAAACCTCAAAACAAGCGTCTAGGCCAGAAGCTGGGGATAAAGGTCACCTCCTAACAATATCCTACCAACTCACCATAGACTACTGTGCACACGTTCAGACCCTAAAGGTGGGAATCAACGTGCCCCCATGCCTAAGACTGAAGATTTCCTAAAGTCCCTAAGATAGTGGAAAAGGGGGAAAGAAGCAGCCTGATTCCTCTAGTCCTGGAGGAGGCAGGTTTCTCTCTAACAGCGAAGACAGTACACAAAAAGGAAACCAAAACCAACTTATTTTGTAGCAGAGCAGAAACAGCAAATCCACCTTTCCACAGAGCAAGATAGAAGCTATAACTCGCACAGGACACTGGGAAGGGGTGTGATTTAAACTCACACAAACAACCCCGCCCAGTGCACCTGAAGGGAGGCAGATACAACTCAACTCCAAGTTCAAAACAAATAAAAAAACTACGCACATGCTGCCAACCTGACAGACCTCCGCACATAAACAGAGCAGGGCATGACAGTACCCCCCTTCTGCGGATGACCTCCGGACACCCAGGCCCAACTTTATCTGGGTGGGACCTGTTAAAGGCCCTCACCAGTCGGCTGGCACTAACATCCACAGCCGGAACCCACATCCTCTCCTCTGGGCCATATACTCTCCAGTGTACCAGATACTGAAGGGAACCCAAAGAACACGCAAGTCAAGAACCCTAGAGATCTTGAACTCTAAGTTGCCATCAACCAGAACAGGGGTAGAAGGCAATGGCGATGGTTCCACCGGTCTCGCATATTTCTTAAGTAAAGACCTATGGAACACATCATGTATCCTCCAGATCTGTGGAAGATCCAGACGAAACGCAACGGAATTGACAACCGCAGATATTTTGTAAGGTCCAATAAATCTTGGACCCAGTTTCCAAGATGGTACTCTCAGTTTAATATTTCTAGTAGATAACCACACCAGATCACCCACACATCCAGTCACATGTCTCCTGTCAGCCATTCGCTTATACCTCTCACCCATCTTCTCTAAATTGACTTGGATCCGCCACCAGATAGAAGACAAGGCAGAAGAAAATCTCTCTTTCTCTGACATTCCAGAGGAACCAGTCCCAGAAAAGGTACCAAACTGAGGCTGTTGACCGTATGCGCCAAAAAATGGCGACTAACCCGTTGACTCCTGCCTACAGTTATTCAAAGCAATCTCTGCTAGAGAGAAGACCAGTCCTCCTGCTTCTCAGCCACAAAACACCTCAAGTAGGTCTCCAGGTTTTGGTTAATACGCTCTGTCTGCCCATTCGACTGCGGATGAAAAGCCGAAGAGAACGAAAGTTGAACACCAAGATGAGAGCAGAATGCCCTCCAAAACCTGGAAACAAACTGAGTGCCCCTATCAAAAAGTACATCCGAGGGAATACCATATAATTTCACGATGTTATCTATGAAAATCTGAGCAAGAGTCTTAGCATTGGGTAGACTAGCTAAGGATACAAAGTGAGCCATTTTACTAAAACAGTCCACAACCACCAAAATCACAGTTTTCCCAGAGGAACTCGGCACATCAGTAATAAAATCCATAGACAAGTGCGTCCAAGGACGAGATGGAATAGACAAAGGAAGAAGTGAACCAGATGGTCGAGTGTGAGCAACCTTTGACCGTGCACAGGTCTCACAAGCTGCTACGTAATCCTCAACAATCTTACGTAACCCAGGCCACCAGAACCTTCGAGAAATAAGATCAAAGGTGGACTTGCCACCAGGGTGTACAGCAAGGATAGTATTGTGATGTTCGTTGAATAATTTGAATCGCAGTCCAGCAGGAACAAACAACCTCCCTGGGATACAAGAATCAGGAGTCCCCTCCTTGGCTCCGAACACCTCCATCTCCAACTCAGGGTACAGAGCGGAGACAACCACCCCATCAGCCAAAATCGAAACAGGATCCTCCAAATCACTTCCCCAAGGAAAACTACGAGACAAAGCATCTGCCTTGAAGTTTTTAACCCCCGGGTGAAAAGTAATCACAAAATTGAACCTAGTAAAGAACAGTGACCATCTAGCCTGTCTAGGATTTAGGCGCTTGGCGGATTGCAAGAAAGCCAGATTCTTATGATCAGTATATACTGTAACGGAATGAGACACCCCGACCAGATTGTTGGGTGCTGTAGTTATACAGTTGTGTTCAGAATTATTCAACCCCCAATGCTGTAAAGGGTTCTAGTACATTTGTAATTGTATTCAGAATGAAATCTTACAATGACTTTTTAAAGAACCAAATGAAACTAAAATGACATCAATTGTTTTTGTAAGACAGTATTAAATGTTTTTTTTGTGATTTCTACAATGACACAATTATTCAACCCCTTAAAGACTACCACTCTTAAGAACAGAGGTTCATTCAAGTGTTTTCTATCAGGTATTGAAAACACCTGTGGATGTCAAGGAGCAGCAATCAAGCATAATAAGCACCAATTAGGCAGATTTAAAATGACTGTGATACTCAGCTCCTTCTAGACATTTACTGGTGTGTTTACAAACATGGTGAAGTCAAGAGAATGGTCCAGGAAGACAAGAGAAGAGATGATTTCTCTTCACAAGAAGGACAATGGCCATAAGAAGATTGCAAAGATGTTAAACATACCAAGAGACACCATAGGAAGCATCATTCGCATATTCAAGGCAAAGGGCACTGTTGAAACGCTACCTGGTCGTGGCAGAAAGAAGATGCTGACATTTGACTGCTGTGCGCTACCTGAAGCACAAAGTGTTGAAAAGTCCCCGTTAGAGATGGCCCGAACAATCCGCGAACAGTTCCCGGCGAACATAGCTTGTTCGCGTTCGCCTCAACGGGCGAACACATGCGATGTTCGGTCCGCCCCCTATACATCATCATTGAGCAAACTTTGACCCTGTACCTCACAGTCAGCAGAAACATTCCAGCCAATCAGCAGCATACCCTCCCTCCCAGACCCTCCCACCTCCTGCACAGCATCCATTTTAGATTCATTCTGAAGAAGCAGTCTTAGTGAGAGGAGGGAGAGTGTAGTTGCTGCTGATTTAATAGGGAAATCGATAGCTAGGCTAGTGAATTCAGTGTCCACTCCAGTCCTGAAAGACTCATCTGATCTCTGCTGTCAGGACAGCGTCCTGACAGCACCCCAAAAAGCCCTTTTTAGGGCTGCAACATTAGTCTGCTTTTTTTTTTTCTCCATATACATATTGCAGTTGCCTGGCCTGCTTGTGTGTGAGGAGCTGCAGGCCCACAGACTGTAGGGTGCCCACTGCCAGTGCCCACCCCTGTCATCCCATGTGGCACAGGACTTTGCATCAAAAAAAGGCATTTCATTTTTACACTTTAATCTAAGGTTAGTTGCCTGCAAGTGTGTGTCAGGCCGACTTCCACTGACTGTAGTGTGCTCACTGCCAGTGCCCACCACTCTTACCGGCTGGCACAGGACTTTGCATCCAAAAAAGGCATTTAATATTTACACTTTAGTGTAATTTCAGTTGCTTTCCTGCTGCCAGTGTGTGTCAGGCCGACTTCCACTGACTGTAGTGTGCCCACCCCTGTCATCCCGTGTGGCACAGGACTTTGCATCCAAAAAAGGCATTTCATTTTTACACTTTAGTGTAATTTCAGTTGTTTGCCTGCTGCTAGTGTGTGTCAGGCCGACTTCCACTGACTGTAGTGTGCCCACTGCCAGTGCCCACACCTGTCATCCCGTGTGGCACAGGACTTTGCATCAAAAAAAGGAATTTAATTTTTACACTTTAGTGTAATTTCAGTTGCTTGCCTGCTGCCAGTGTGTGTCAGGCCCACTTCCACAGACTGTAGTGTGCCCACCACTCATACCGGGTGGCACAGTACCTAGCACGCGTAGTACCACTTATCTAAAAAAAAAAATGACAGGCAGAGGCAGGCCACCCCGCAGGGGCCATCGTGGTTGTGGTGCTGTGATTTCCACTGTCCCTGGAATAATGCCTAGTGTTCAGAGGCCACGTACCCTGAACCAGAAAAATTCTGAGGACATAGTTGACTGGCTTAGACAGGACACCCAATCTTCAACAGCTTCCGCTAAGAACCTTGACGCACCATCCTCCTCCAGCTCAGCTTTGGTCACCTTCTCTCAAGTTACCACGCACCCGCCCGTCGCCACCACAGCCACCACAGCCGCTTCACTTGATCCGTCAGAGGAGTTATTTACACATCAGTTGGATGCAAATAGTGATGCGCAACCATTATTGCCAGATGATGTAGATTACAGGGATATGTCTCAGTCAGGCAGGATTACACACATGGACGTACAATGTGATGATGATGATGATGATGATGATGTTGTACCCGCTGCTGCTTCCTTTGCTGAGGTGTCAGATACAAGTGAAGCGGTTGATGATGACGATGTGTCCACAGATGCCACGTGGGTGCCTGCTCGAATAGAAGAAGAGGGGGAAAGTTCAGATGGGGAAACAGAGAGAATGAGGAGACGAGTTGGAAGCAGGGGGAGGTCGTTGCAAGGAGTTAGTGGCACAGTTAGACAGCATGTATCGGCACCTGGGGTCAGCCAGACAGCACGCCAGACAACGCATGCTGTTGCCACCACCAGAATGCCGTCATTGCAAAGCTCAGCAGTGTGGCATTTTTTTTGTGTGTCTGCCTCTGATAACAGCAATTCCATTTGCAACCTGTGCCAAAAGAAACTGAGTCGTGGGAAGTCCAACACCCACCTTGGTACAACTGCTTTGCGAAGGCACATGATCTCACATCACAAACGCCTATGAGATCAACACATGAGTACAAGCAGCACACAAACTCAAAGCCACCATGCTCCTCCTGGTCCAGCATCTTCAGCCATGTCAACCACTGCTGTCCTCCCTGCCCCCTCTCAATCAACCACCACTCCTCCTCTCACCTTCATCAGTTCCTGCTCATCTGCCCACAGTCAGGTGTCTGTCAAGGACATGTTTGATCGTAAAAAGCCAATGTCAAAGAATCACCCCCTTGCCCGGCGACTGACAGCTGACTTGACGGAACTCTTAGCCCGCCAGCTTTTACCATACCAGCTGGTGGAGTCTGAGGCCTTCAAAAAATTTGTCGCTACTGGGTAGTGATGTCGCGAACATAAAATTTTCAGTTCGCGAACAGCGAACGCGAACTTCCGCAAATGTTCGCGAACGGGCGAACCGGGCGAACCGCCATAGACTTCAATTGGCAGGCGAATTTTAAAACCCACAGGGACTCTTTCTGGCCACAATAGTGATGAGAAAGTTGTTTCAAGGGGTCTAACACCTGGACTGTGGCATGCCGGAGGGGGATCTATGGCAAAACTCCCATGGAAAATTACGTAGTGGACGCAGAGTCGGGTTTTAATCCATAAAGGGCATAAATCAACTAACATTCCAAAATTGTTTGGAATAACGTGCTTTAAAACATCCAGTGTGTGTATACGATCAGGTATAATGTTGTATCGATCAGGTAGTGTAAGGGTTACGCCCGCTTCACTGACATTGACAGACCAAACTCCCCTTTTAATGCACCGCAAACAGTTCATTTGCACAACTGCAAACTCCCCATTTGCACAAGGTTGGATACCAAGCTAGCCACGTCCCGGTGATGTCATTGAAGGTTTCTTCCTCCACCCAGCCACGTACAACACCAAGGGTCCCCAAAAGATGAATTGAATTGATTTTTCGAACGGTGAGATGGTTAAAAAAAAGCTGTCTCCCTCCCCTTTGTTTTAATCCACGGTCACTGCGTCTGCGCCGTGCAATTTACTGTCACACCCGATATGAGTTGTATTTTCTGTAGTACTATTCTCATCAGTTTAATCCCTCTAACGTCCCCAATCTGGGTGCCATTTATTGAATAGATTTTTCGAACGGGGAGATGGTTAAAAAAACGCTGGCTCCCTCCACTCTGTTTTAATCCACGGTGACTGCGTCTGCGCCGTGCAATTTACTGTCACACCCGATATGAGTGGTATTTTCTGTAGTACTATTCTCATCAGTTTAATCCCTGTTACGTCCCATATCAGGGATTGCCTTTTGTGAAAAAAATTTTAGGCCGGGTACCTTCGACTGCCTTCACAGTGACAGACCAAACTCTCATACAATAAACTGAATTGATTTCAGGAACCGGGAGATGGAAATAGCAGCTTGGTCGGTCCTCTTACTCCCAAATTGGGGCACTGCGCGTGCACAGAGCAATGTGCTGTGACACCCTATATGAGTGGTGTCTTAACTAGTACTATTCCTATCAGTTTAATCCCTGTTACGGACCCTATCCGGTCGAATTGATTAACCATTGTCGAATTAGCGAACCATTATGACATCATGAAATAATTTAGTTCTGAGCTCTGTACTTGCTTTGTATTGGAATTGATGGGGATTTTTTTAATTGCCTGCATCATTTCTAATAAACTATTAAGAGACTTTATTATGATTTTTTATTTTATGTATTAAAAACCCATACAACATATAAAAAAAAAAAAGGTAAATTAATGTTTTTTCTATGAAATATTATCCAGCCGTCCGATCGCTTTTGGTCTGACCATAATGAAGCAACGGCCTTATCATCTGGGGTGTGGCAACATTGCCAACACACTTATAGAGGTGATGATGATTGCTTCATTGTGATACGCAAGCCCCTTCACCACAACAAGGTAACGATCACGAAGGGAAATTGACACTTGTATGTGCCTTTTTTTTTTTGGTTTGTTTTTGCAGCCACAGTGCTGCACCATAGGACAGAAAAATTAGGCATGTACACATGCCTGAAAAATAATGGCACTGTTGCAGCCGCTATTGTAGCAGCGGCCGGAAATTTTTTGGTTTTCCAGCCAGAAAAGTGACTAAAACATTGCGGCTTGAACCCTAGTTGGTGGTGGAGAATTCACGAAAGTCATCCGGTATGCAGACATTAAATACAGCAGCGTGGGGACCATTTTGAGGCCAAGGCATGTAATCAGGCCTTTTGTTAGTCAAACGTATCCCCCACTGTCAGTCCCTTCGGGATCCATGCCTCATTCATCTTTATGAAGGTGAGGTAATCAACACTTTTTTGACTGAGGCGACTTCTCTTGTCAGTGACAATGCCTCCTGCTGCACTGAAGGTCCTTTCTGACAGGACACTTGAAGCAGGGCAGGCCAGAAGTTCTATCGCGAACTGGGATAGCTCAGGCCACAGGTCAAGCCTGCACACCCAGTAGTGAAGGGGTTCATTGCTCCTCAGAGTGTCGATATCTGCTGTTAAGGCGAGGTAGTCTGCTACCTGTCGGTCGAGTCGTTCTCTAAGGCTGGATCTCGAAGGGCTGTGGCGATGAGTAGGACTGAAAAAGCTCCGCATGTCCTCCATCAACAACACATCTGTAAATCATCCAGTCCTTGCCGCCGTGGTAGGAGAAGGATTACACTCACCTCTTCACCTGTTAGATTCCCGTTGTGCTGTGACATCCCCCTTATAAGCTGTGTAAAGCATATTTTTTAGTTTGGTTTTGAACTGCTGCATCCTTTCCGACTTTCGGTAATTTGGTAACATTTCTGCCACTTTCTGCTTATACCGGGGGTCTAGTAGCATGGCCACCCAGTACAGATCGTTCTCCTTTATCCTTTTTATATGTGGGTCCCTCAACAGACATGACAGCATGAAAGACCCCATTTGAACAAGGTTGGATGCAGAGCTACTCATTTCCCGTTCCTCGTCCTCACTGATGTCATTGACTGTCTGTTCTTCCCCGCCCAGCCACGTACAACACCATGGGTCCCAGATAGGTGCCAACAACGAGCACCCTGGGGTGCCTGCTGTGGTTGGTCTTCCTCCTCCTCAAAGCCGCCACATTTCTCCTCTGACTCCTCTTCCTCATACTCCTCTTCCAGCGTTGCTGCAGGTCCAGCAAGCGATGATGACAAAGCTGTTTCTGGTGGTGATGGTGACCACAACTCTTCCTCTTCCTCTTCACGCTCATCTACAGCCTGATCCAGAACTCTTCGCAGGGCACGCTCCAGGAAGAAAACAAATGGGATGAGGTCGCTGATGGTGCCTTCGATGCGACTGACTAGGTTTGTCACCTCCTCAAAAGGACGCATGAGCCTACAGGCATTGCGCATGAGTGTCCAGTAAAATGGCAAAAAGATTCCCAGCTCCGCAGAGGCTGTCCTAGCACCCCGGTCATACAAATACTCGTTGACGGCTTTTTCTTGTTGGAGCAGGCGGTCGAACATTAGGAGTGTTGAATTCCAACATGTCGGGCTGTCGCATATCAAGCGCCTCACTGGCATGTTGTTTCGCCGCTGGATATCGGAAAAGTGCGCCATGGCCGTGTAGGAACGCCTGCAATGGCCACACACCTTCCTGGCCTGCTTGAGGACGTCCTGTAAGCCTGGGTACTTAGACAAAAAACGTTGTACGATGAGATTCAACACATGTGCCATGCACGGCACATGTGACAACTTGCCCAAATTTAATGCCGCCAACAGATTGCTTCCATTGTCACACACCACTTTGCCGATCTCCAGTTGGTGCGGGGTCAGCCACTGATCCACCTGTGCGTTCAGGGCGGACAGGAGTGCTGGTCCTGTGTGGCTCTCTGCTTTCAGGCAAGTCAACCCCAAGATAGCGTGACACTGTCGTATCCGGGATGTGGAATAGCCCCTGGGGAGCTGGGGGAATCAGTTGATGTGCAGCCAGACGCCGCAGCAGAAGAGGACTCAGCCGAGGAGGATATTGAAGAGGATGGAGTAGGAGTAGAGGAGGTGGCAGTAGGTCTGCCTGCAAGTCGTTGTGGTGTCACCAACTCCGCTGCGGAGCCACGCATTCCATGCTTGTCAGCCGTCAGCAGGTTGACCCAATGCGCAGTATACGTGATATACCTGCCCTGACCGTGCTTTGCAGACCAGGTATCAGTGGTCAGATGGACCCTTGCCCCAACACTGTATGCCAGAGATGCCATGACTTCCTTTTCAATGACATGGTAGAGGTTTGGGATTGCCTTTTTGAAAAAAATTTCGTCCGGGTACCTTCCACTGTGGTGTCCCAATAGCAACAAATTTTTTGAAGGCCTCAGACTCTACCAGCTGGTATGGTAAAAGCTGGCGGGCTAAGAGTTCCGTCAAGCCAGCTGTCAGTCACCGGGCAAGGGGGTGACTTTGTGACATTGGCTTCTTATGCTCAAACATGTCCTTGACAGACACCTGACTGTGGGCAGATGAGCAGGAACTGCTGAAGGTGAGAGATGGAGTGGCGGGTGGTTGAGAGGGGGCAGGGAGGACAGCAGTGGTTGACGTGGCTGAAGATGCTGGACCAGGAGGAGCATGGTGGATTTGAGTTTGTGTTCTGCTTGTACTCATGTGTTGATCCCATAGGCGTTTGTGATGTGAGATCATGTGCCTTCGCAAAGCAGTTGTACCAAGGTGGGTGTTGGACTTCCCACGACTCAGTTTCTTTTTGCACAGGTTGCAAATGGCATTGCTTTTATCAGAGGCAGACACACAAAAAAAATGCCACACTGCTGAGCTTTGCAATGACAGCATTCTAGTGGTGGCAACAGCATGCGTTGACTGGCGTGCTGTCTGGCTGACCCCAGGTGCCGATACATGCTGTCTGACTGTGCCACTAACTCCTTGCGATGACCTCCCCCTGCTTCCAACTCGTCTCCTCATTCTCTCTGTCTCCCCTTCAGAACTTTCCCCCTCTTCTCTTCGAGCAGGCATCCACATGGCATCTGTGGACACATCGTCATCATCAAACGCTTCACTTGTATCTGACACCTCAGCAAAGGAAGCAGCAGCGGGTACAACATCATCATCATCATCATCATCACCCTGTACGTCAATGTGTGTAATCCTGCCTGACTGAGACATATCCCCGCAATCTACATCATCTGGCAATAATGGTTGCGCATCACTAATTGCATCCAACTGATGTGTAAATAACTCCTCTGACGGATCAAGTGAAGCGGCTGTTGTGGCTGTGGTGGTAGTGGTGGTGGTGGCGACGGGCGGGTGTGTGGTAACTTGAGAGCAGGTGACCGAAGCTGAGCTGGAGGAGGATGGTGCGTCAAGGTTCTTAGCGGAAGCTGTTGAAGATTGGGTGTCCTGTCTAAGCCAGTCAACTACGTCCTCTGAATTTTTCGGGTTCAGGGTACGTGGCCTCTGAAAACTGGGCATTATTCCAGGGACAGTGGAAATCACAGCACCACGACCACGACGGCCCCTGCGGGTGGCCTGCCTCTGCCTGTCATTTTTTTTTTAGATAAGTGGTACTACGCGTGCTAGGTACTGTGCCACCCGGTATGAGTGGTTGGCACTGGCAGTGGGCACACTACAGTCAGTGGAAGCGGGCCTGACACACACTGGCAGCAGGCAAGCAACTGAATTTAGACTACTGTCTAAAAATTAAATGCCTTATTTATCGGCAAGCTACTGTGCCACCCGGTATGAGTGGTTGGCACTGGCAGTGGGCACACTACAGTCAGTGGAAGAGGGCCTGACACACACTGGCAGCAGGCAAGCAACTGAATTTAGACTACTGTCTAAAAATGAAATGCCTTATTTATCGGCAAGCTACTGTGCCACCCGGTATCAGTGGTTGGCACTGGCAGTGGGCACACTACAGTCAGTGGAAGTCAGCCTGACACACACTAGCAGCAGGCAAGCAGCTGAAATTACACTAAAGTGTAAAAATTAAATGCCTTTTTATGCAAAGTCCTGTGCCAGCCGGTATGAGTGGTGGGCACTGGCAGTGGGCACACTACAGTCAGTGGAAGTCAGCCTGACACACACTGGCAGGCAACTAACCTTAGATTAAAGTGTAAAAATTAAGTGCCTTTTTTGATGCAAAATCCTGTGCCACACGGGATGACAGGGGTGGGCACTGGCAGTGGGCACACTACAGTCAGTTGAAGTCGGCCTGACACACACTAGCAGCAGGCAAGCAGCTGAAATTACACTAAAGTGTAAAAATTAAATGCCTTTTTATGCAAAGTCCTGTGCCAGCCGGTATGAGTGGTGGGCACTGGCAGTGGGCACACTACAGTCTGTGGGCCTGCAGCTCCTCACACACAGGCAGGCCAGGCAACTGCAATATGTATATAAAGGAAAAAAAAAGCAGACTAATGTTGCAGCCCTAAAAAGGGCTTTTGGGGTGCTGTCAGGACGCTGTCCTTACAGCAGAGATCAGATGAGTCTTTCAGGACTGGAGTGGACACTGAATTCACTAGCCTAGCTATCGATTTCCCTATTAAATCAGCAGCAACTACACTCTCCCTCCTCTCACTAAGACTGCAGCTTCAGAATGAATCTAAAATGGATGCTGTTCAGGAGATGGGAGGGTCTGGGAGGGAGGGTATGCTGCTGATTGGCTGGAATGTGTCTGCTGACTGTGAGGTACAGGGTCAAAGTTTGCTCAATGATGATGTATAGGGGGCGGACCAAACATCGCATATGTTCGCCCGGCAGAGGCGAACGCGAACAAGCTATGTTCGCCGGGAACTGTTCGCCGGCGGATAGTTCGGGCCATCTCTACTACTGGGACACCACAGTGGAAGGTACCCGGACGAAATTTTTTTTCACAAAAGGCAATCCCTGATATTGGATGCAACAGGGATTAAACTGATGAGAATAGTACTACAGAAAATACCACTCATATCGGGTGTGACAGTAAATTGCACGGCGCAGACGCAGTGACCGTGGATAAAAACAAAGGGGAGGGAGCCAGCTTTTTTTTAACCATCTCCCCGTTCGAAAAAATCAATTCAATTCACCTTTCGGGGACCCTTGGTGTTGTACGTGGCTGGGTGGAGGAAGAAACCTTCAATGACATCACCAGGACGTGGCTAGCTTGGTATCCAACCTTGTGCAAATGGGGAGTTTGCGGTTCTGCAAATGGACTGTTTGCGGTTGTTTGCGGTGCATTAAAAGGGGAGTTTGGTCTGTCAATATCTGTAAAGTGGGCGTAACCCTTACACTATCTGATCGATACAACATCATACCTGACGTATACACACACTGGATGTTTTAAAGCATGTCATTCCAAACAATTTAGGAATGTTAGTTGATTTATGCCCTTTATGGATTAAAACCCGACTCTGCGTCCACTACGTAATTTTCCATGGGAGTTTTGCCATAGATCCCCCTCCGGCATGCCACAGTCCAGGTGTTAGACCCCTTTCAAACAACTTTCCCATCACTATTGTGGCCAGAAAGAGTCCTTGTGGGTTTTAAAATTCGCCTGGCAATTGAAGTCTATGGAGGTTCGCCCGGTTCGCCCGTTTGCGAACATTTGCGGAAGTTCGCGTTCGCTGTTCGCAAACTGAAAATTTTATGTTTGCGACATCACTAGTCCCCGTGTGACTGCTGAGGAACTGAAAAAACATTTGTCAGATGGGGGTACTGAAGTTTTCCATTACTTTTTAAGAGCCATTTTAGTGCCCCAAAGATCAGGTCCACATTGACTTCAATGGGGTTCGGGTTTGGGGTCAAGTTCGGGTCAAGTTCAGTTCCCGAACTTGAACTTTGCGGCGAAGTTCAGCCGAACCCAGCGAACCCGAACTTCCAGGTGTTCACTCAACTCTAGTCATGTCTGAATGGAAAAGAATAAGGGCCTATTTGCCGTTCAGCAGAATTAACAGACAGATATTGCTTATATTTTTGTGTCAGGGGAACATAGATGGCAGATTGCACCCACAAAAAATCGCTATAGGTCACCCACAGAATTAACAGCTAGATTATTACTTATATTTCTGTGTCAGGTGTACAGAGATGGCGCATTGCACCACAAAAATTCGCTATAGGTCGAACCCCAGAATTAACAGTCAGATTATTACTTATATTTCTGTGTCAGGGGTACAGAGTTGGCGGATTACACCCACAAAAATTCAATATAGGTCACCCAGAGAACGAACAGCCAGATTATTACTTACATTTCTGTGTCAGGGGTAAAGAGATGACCGATTGCACCCACAAAAATTCACTGTAGGTCACCCACAGAATTAACAGCCAGATTATTACTTATATTTCTGTGTCAGGGGTATGGAGATGGCGGATTTCACCCACAAAAATTTGCTATATGTTACGCAGAGACTTAGTAGCCAGATTATTACTTATATTTCTGTGTCAGCGGTACAAAGATGGTGGATCGCACTCACAAAAAAATCGCTATAGGTCACCCACAGAACAAATAGCCAGATGAGTTTCCTTCCTAACTTTCTCCCTCACTTCTTCAGCCTGCTTCCTGTCCCTGTACTACTCAGAACTGATGTGGGCGGTGTTACATGTGATACAGTTTTATAGAGGCTGGGTAACATGATGCACCGGCCAATCACAGCCATGCCATTATTAGGCTTGGCTGTGATGGCCTCCAAGTCCCCAAAGCTTAAAAGTTTGTTGATTGGTTGCCCTGCATCCTTTCAACAAGCTTTAATAAACGCCCGAACTCTGAACTTGAACCTGAACTTTTACGGCAAAAGTCGGGTTCGGGTCCGGGTAACAAAATTCGTAAAGTTCGGTATAGATCCAAACTTTACAGTTTGGGTTCGCTCAACACTATTCTAAAGCCTTTTGTGGAGTTTATAAGTGGAATAAAGAAAATATATTTGCTGTTCAGCGGTTCAGATGTATATTCTAAAGCATTTTGTGTCATGTATAAGTGGAAAAAAATACGGGCCTATTTGCCGTTCAGAGGTGCAGTTATATGTTCTAAAGCCTTTTGTGGAGTGTATAAGTGGAAAAAAAATATATATGTATACATATTTGCCATTAGGTGGTGCAGTTATATGTTCTAACGCTTTTGGTGGAGTGCATAAGTGGAAAGAAGAGAAATATATTTACCGTTTAGTGGTGCAGTTATATGTTCTAAAGCGTTTTGTGGAGTGTATAAGTGGAAAAAATAAGGGCCTATTTGCCGTTCAGCAGTGCAGTTATATGTTCTAAAACCCTTTTGTGGAGAGTATAAGAGGAAAAAAATAATAATATATTTGCAGTTCAGCGTTGCAGATATAAGTTCTAAATCCCTTTTTGTGAAGTGTATTAGAAAAATATATTTGCTGTTTAGTGGTGCAGTTATATGTTCTGAAGCCTTTTGTGGAGTTTATAAGTGGAAAAAAAATGTATTTGCCGTTCAGTGTTGCAGTTATATATTCTAAAGCAGGGGTGCACAACCTTTTCTGGTTGGGGGCCACATTGTCAGCCTGAACCAAGGGCCAAAAATAAAACTTAAAGGTATTACCAACTGAAATGCTGTATTTTTGGCATGTTGAACATACAGTATATACTATAAATGTCTATTTACAGTTCTAGGACTCCCATCTAATAGGAGAATACATGAAAGATACATGTAAGAAGCCATAAGACATAGACCTACATGTCTTTTACCAGTTGTTTGGGGGCCGCACAGAATGGTATCGAGGGCCACATGTGGTCCCAGGGCCTCAGGTTGTGCACCCCTGTTCTAAAGCCTTTTGTGTCGTGTATAAGTGGAAAAAATAAGGGCCTATTTGCCGTTCAGCTGTGCAGTTATATGCTCTAAAGCCTTTTTGGTCGTATATTTGTGCAAAAGAAAACTAAATTTGCCCTTTAGCAGTGCAGTTATATGTTTTAATGCCTTTTGTGGAGTGTATGAGAGGAAAAAAGAAAAATATATTTGCATTTCAGCGATGCAGTTGTATGTTCTAAAGCCTTTTCTGTCATGTATAAGTGAAAAAAATAAGGGCGTATTTGCCGTTCAGCGCTGCTGTTATATGTTCTAAAGCCCTTTTTGTCATGTATTAGTGTCAAGCAAAAAATGAATTTGCCGTTCAGCAGGGCAATCATATGTTCTAAAGCTCTTTTTGTTGTGTCTTCGTGGCAAAAGAAAAATTTATTTGCTGTTCAGCGGTGCAGTTATATGTTCGAAAGCCTTTTGTGGAGTTTATAAGTGGAAAAAAGAAAAATATATTTGCCGTTCAGCGGTGCAGTAATATATTCTAATGCCTTTTCTGTCATGTATAAGTGGAAAGAAATAAGGGCCTATTTGCAATTCAGCAGTGCAGTTATGTGTTCTAAAGCCCTTTTTGTCACGTTTTAGTGCAAAAGAAAAATATATTTGCCGTTAAGCTGTGCAGTGATATATTCTAAAGCCTTTTGTGGAGAGTTTAAGTGGAAAAAAATAAGGGCCTATTTGTCATTCAGAGGTGTAGTTATATGTTCTAAAGCCCTTTTTGTCGTGTATTAGTGGCAAAAGAAAAATATATTTGCCGTTCAGCGGTGCGGTTATATTTTCTAAAGCCTTTTGTAGAGTGTATAAGTGGAAAAAAGAAAAGTATATTTGCATTTCAGCAGTGCAGTTATATGTTCTAAAGCCTTTTGTGTCATGTATAAGTGGAAAAAAGAAAATATATTTTAATTTAAGCAGTGCAGTTATATGATCTAAAGCTTTTTGTGTCATGTATAAGTGGAAAATAGTAAGGACCTATTTAACGTTCAGCGGTGCAGTTATATGTACTAAAGTCTTTTGTGTCGTGTATAAATGGAAAAAATAAGGGCCTTTTTGCTGTTCAGCAGCTCAGTTATATGTTCTAAAGCCCTTTTGTGGAGTGTATAAGTAGTGTTGATCACAAATATTCGAATTGCAAATTTTAAACGCGAATATCGGCGCGTCGAGAATTTGCAAATATGTAGAATATCTCAAAATATATTCGTAATCGCGAATATTTGTTTTTTTATTAATACCAGTCTATGCAAATTTTTATGCAAATTTTATGCGTTTTTTTTTTATGCGAATTTTCGCAATCAAGAAAATAATGCCTGAAGATCAGGAATTTGCGAATTCGCGAATATATGGCAAATATTTACCCAAATATTCACAAAATATCACAAATTCAAATATTGCCGCTGCAGCTCATCACTATGTATAACTGGAAAAAAGAACAATATGTTTCTTCAAAGGTGAAGAAATATGTTCGAAAGTCTTTTGTGGAATGTATAAGGCGAATCCTTTTGTGGATTTTATAAGTGGAAAAAAGAAAACGATATTTGCCGTTCAGCGGTGCAGTTATATGTTCTAAAGCGATTTCTGGAGTGTATAAGTGGAAAAATATATATATTTTTAAAGGCTTTTGTTTAGTGTATAAGTGGAAAAAAAAAAGATTCTATTTGCCGTTCAGCGGTACAGTTATATGTTCTAAAGCCCTTTTTGTTGTGTATTAGTGGCAAAATAAAAATATATTTGCCTTTCCACGGTGCAGTTATAAGTTGTAAAGTCCTTTTTTGCATGAATTCCTAGCACAAAAAAAGTATTTGCCGTTGTGTGGTAAGTGAGAAAATTATAGCCCTTTTTGGCATGTATTAGTGAGAAAAAAGGAGCTAATTAGACGTTGTGTGGTGAAGTAAGAAAATTGCTAACTTTTTTGGAGTGTTTTAATTTCCTATTTATTTATTTGATCTAACAGTATGTCAGACAGAGAAGTGCCAGACCCTGCACAGGGGAGTGGCAGAGGCCTAAATGTTTCTGGCACAGGCACAGGTAACAGCAGAGTAAGGGGGCATGGCAGCAGGAGTCGCAGCGAGAGGCCTGAGCTCCAGGTGTCATCTAGCGGTAGTGCCTTGAACAGCAACCCAGCGGTTCTTGAATGGTTGCCTCGTTCATCCACTTTGTGCCAAATGACATCGGACACCCCCATCCAAGAGTTGGTGTGTTTGTCAGAGCATGGCCAGGGACCAGGCCCTGTGCCCCCACCTGTCCTCAACCAGTCTCTGTCCTTTTCTGTTCCCTCTGTTCTCTGGCCACTGTGACAAAAGAGACCAGTTTGTTCTGGCTACCTGCCTTAGCTACTATTCTGATGCTGCCACCTACCTGATGCCACACATCTGATGCGAAGTGCTCCTTCTTTCACTCACCATTTTCAGCTGGTACTGGTATTGCTACCCACCTCCCCACTCTGTCACTGGGTCACTCTATGGTCTCCTGATGCTGCTGCCACCTCCACACTATGTCACCTTGCCACTCTGTGGTCTCCTGATGTTGCTGCCTCCTCCCCACTTTGTCACCGGGTCACTCTGTGGTCTCTTGATGCTGCTGCCACCTCCACACTAGGACATACCCCCTCCCCTAGCTAATTGAGAAGTTTTAGCACATGGTCATACCCCCACCCTATAAATGAACTAGATTTGGCAGCCATTTTACATTCTGTGTTTTGCCAGTGTAGGGAGAGGTTGCTTTGTGGAGCAGGGACAGACTGTTAGGGACACCAAACGCTAATAGGGCCACAAAAGTCCTTTTAAAGACTTGTATAGGTGTGACGTACTGAGGGGTGTGCTGTACTTTTAACATAGAAAGTATAGTCCATTTGTATTGTGCAGCAGTTGTGTGCGGTTCTGCTGCGATACCGCAGGTATATAGAGGAACAACTGCTATTGGAATAACTAATTGCATCTAGTGAGATATACCTGTTTCCCCAAAAAAAAGTGATTGAGGGATGTGAAATACCTATCATATACTTTCTAACATAGAAAGTATATAGTGCATTTGTATTGTGCAGCAGTTGTGTGCTGTTCTGCTACAATACCGCAGGTATATAGACTGACAAACACTATTGGAACAACTATTTGCAATGGGTGTGATATACCTTTTGCCCCCAAAAAAACGGATTGAGGGGTGGGATATACCTGCTTCCACAAAATACTGATTGACGGCTGCGATATGCCTGTAACTTGTTGCCCCAAATAAACAGAATGGTGTTATATAACTGTTGTGGAAAAATAAAATAATTGAGGGGTCTGATATACCTGCATCCACAAAATACCGAATTAAGGAGATTGATAAACCTGCTTCCACTAAATATTGATTGAGGCCTCAGATACACCTGCTTCCACAAAATACTGATTAAGGCCTCATGCACACGACCGTTGTTTCTTTCCGCGTCCGTTGCTCCGTTTTTCGTGATTTTCAGCGGACCCATTGGATTTCAATGGGTCCGCGGAAAAATCGGAAAAAGCACCGTTATTTCTCCGCGTCCGTGTTCCGTGATTGCTTTCCGTCCAAAAAATATAACCTGTCCTATTCTTGTCCGCGAAAAACGGTTCACGGACCCATTCAAGTCAATGGGACCGTGAAAAAAAGCGGAGGCACATCCGATTTTCGTCCGCGTCCGCGTCCGCGTCCGTTTTATTTCTATCTTTTGTTATGGCAAAACTGTCTGCCAGAACTTGTGCCAATAAAATTAGAAAAAAAATTATAGACAGGAAGTTTAAGGTCACAGGTTATGCTAATTGCTAGCCACCTGTGGGGAAAATCTGTAGTGTGGATGGGGCAGTCTGTGTCTTGTGTTTTTTGGTGAAAATGCCTAGATGGAATGTGGAAAAGCTTATTAATTTGGTGCATGAGAGGCCAGAACTGTGGGACAGCCGGTCCAAGTCCTATCAGGACCGTGTTCGAAAGGATGCGGCCTGGGAACAAGTGGCCTGTAGCATGAGGCGGTCCGAATGGGCCAAAGCAGATGGCCGAGGCCGGGCAGAATTAGGTAAGTGCAAGCAATGTCGTTGTACTGTCCTTGCCCTGTCTATCCCTAAATGATGTCGCTATAAATTCCTTGAGGTCACAATACACTAGATTTTGTGGGCCCACATCCTTTGGCATAAGGCATGCTCATGTTTTTTAAATGAGTTGTGCACTAAATCCCATACCCCATCATTTGTAACTTTAAATGGCTGCCCCTCCCTTTGCTCCAGCATACAGTAGTCATGTCTACTAACCAGTATGTGCACTTTTTATTTGGTGACACATGTATCCCTGTTGTGGTTGCAAATGCCTTGCACGACTAATCTCCTCCTTCCTGAACTTCTACATTAGTATCCACACACCTGCAGTACTGTACCATGTCCTGTATAATCTGTCCAATGCCGACATTTATGAGATTTGGCTGCTTGATCATGTTTTACAATTTCTTGTGGATATTTGTCCCTATGTTATATAATCCGTTTGTCAAACTAAAAATTAAAGTCATTTGTATATGTCATTCCTTTACAGTGAAACAGACCAAAACGCGGTGGAACAGCTGCCGGGATCAGTTCCGCCGGGATATTTCCCAAAAAGGCCGGAGTGGGGAAGGATCTTTCAAAAAACGCCCCTATTTGTACACTGCCCAGTTGAGTTTTTGAGACCGGTGATGGATTTGAGGCCGTAAGTATTTGTGTTTATTTTCAACAATAAAAGCTGGTTAGTCTTAGTTCCTAATCTTGGTAAGCAATAGTGGTAAAGAATGTATGGGGTTGTGTTGTGTTGTACTATAGATGACCTATCCTTTGTGTAGGTGATCTCCATCATTTTTGTGGGGGAGTCACACCAGGCACCACCGCTGATGAGCTATATGATGAGACGACACGCGCAGAGCGCACATGGCGCCTCCCCTCTCTATTTAGTTCCTGTGTGGCACTATTGTCAAGGTCAAGTTACCTAGATGTCTGCAATCAGAGCAGGAATAGAGAAGGGAAATGGCACTTGCGCAATGCATGTCTTGTCTCCTCATACAGTTTATCATCGTGGTTTCCGGCTGTTGTTCCCCACCAATATGATCTGGGGGACCTCTCCTATGGATCGGTCGGTAATATTAATAGGTTGGCCAAACCCGGCTGCCTTTTTTTTGGCCCTGATTAGTGTAGCCATTTGCGTACGTAAAGTTTTTGCCAGATTTGGCAAACCATACCTGCTAACTCGCATTTGGCGGTTTTCGGATTTGGTGCCTCTTCTGTACTGTTATTGTCATTTACATCTTTTAAATCTTGGCTTAGCAAACACCACATTGATTACTTTAAGTTTAACTTGAAATTGAAAATTACATTATCTAAATATAATAGAGAAGAATGATGCTCAAAATACGTCCTTCCAGCTGATTTAAAACAACTACTCCCACCGTGGCCTTGTGGTGCCTGGTCCATGTTTTTATGGGGGAACTAATATTTTTTTGGGTTGTCATTACATAAGGATGATTTGATGGTAGAAGCAGGCCAGATAGTGTAATCCAGAATATCAGCACTGTTTTGGGTCTTTGAATGGCTAAACCTCGTTTTGTGCTGGTCAGCTCACAACGCCAAACAATGTTTTGCAGCTAGTTTCACATTTGGCGTTTCGACCAAAGATCCCAATATGACCACACAATGAGTATGGGTTTTTATAGTTTGAAAGCTTCACAGTGATGGTGATCTTTCAAATTTATGTAAAAATATGTGATGTATCCAGGCTCAAAGTATCTCTAGTAAACACACAGCTGTATTTACTTTGTAAACATTATGTACTTTGGCAATGAAGTAGTCCAATGATGTAATTTTTGGTTTCATGTTTTTATCAAATACAGTACGGTGGACAGTCTGGATGACCCGGAGGACTCTGCGACGGGCGAAAGTGATACTCCGGCATTAGTTTCACCGGCAACTAGTCCTGGCCCAACGCCGGCGGAGGAGCCTGTCGAGCCATCACTTGCCCAGCCCACCCTATCATTGTCGACTCCAGAAAGAGTCCAGCAGCCGCAGCCCAGGCGCCGCCGCAATGTCCCTCACTCTTCCTCTGGGCAAGCGACTCGTGAGATGATTGATGCACGAGTAATCGAATTCCTTGCCCAGAGGAGGAGTGATGGCATGGAGGAGTCAATGTTGAGGGGCCTTGCTTCTTTTATTGAAGCAGGTCAGTTGTGACCAACACCATGAGTGCTTGGCTTCTCTGGCCCTGGTTATCAAGATGTATGCCTCCCCTTACCAGGGAGACATACACTCCCAAATTAACGAATTGAGGCGACATATCTTAAATATACCAACTCAGCAGCATGGAGGCAGCTACCCCCAGCCTCCACACCCACCTCAAGGGCCATCTTTCCCCCCCCAACCACCATACCACCGTTCCCAAGACCCTACACAACCTGGGGGTCATCCCACTTACCAGCACAGTTTTGCATCTGGGGCCACCGATCCTGGCCAAGTACGGCCACGCACCTCATATGGCACGGGTTCGTTTACACAAGACCTTTTTGAATTGTGATTTTATTTTGTATTTTTCCTTTATGCAATTGTCTGTGTATTTTACTTGTGCTCCACATTTGTTATGTAAAGTTTGTTTTGGAAAATTCAATTGGCTTGGGTTCATTATTTAAAGACTCTAAACATTTAGAGCTCAACACATAGTCAAAACACATAGACATGCACAATCGATTACAAATAAACACTTTATTTTGATGTGCAAAATCTGTTTTTGGCTAATGTGATCATGAGGTATTAGAAGATTTTTTGGACCATAAACGGAAAATACTAACGATGTTAATGTCTAGTAACATTTTGATTAAAACATCCTTAGTATTGCTATTGACTTTAATATATGTGATGGCCAAAAAACCCCAGCCCGCAAGCCCACGTCAAGGGTCCTCATTCTCTTGCGAGTCCCTACACTCAACTACCACAATAAATTATGATTATCTATCTGAAAAAAAAAAACTAACAAGTCCAGAAGATATCAAAAACTGCCCCGAATAGCGTCCCTCTGCCATGGCAAGGACCCCTTTGGGCTGAAAAAGTAGTCTGCATAGAGTTCTCGAACTGCAATGCCTGCAGTCCCAGGTCGTCTATGCAGGGTCCTTTCCAAACCCAAATCTGATGATGATGGAAATTCTTCCATGTCAACAGAAGAGGAAGCCTCGTGAATCCTGGTGAAGTTGTGTAGAACAACACAAGCTTGAATCACCAGGGTAGCATTCTCCGGATCCATCTGTATGGATGACAAAAACACCCTCCACTTGCTAGAGAGTATCCCGAAAGCGCACTCAACATACCGACGGGCACGAGTCAACCGGTAGTTGAAAATACGCCTCCTGACATCCAAACCACGCTTTGGGAAGGGCCGCATAACATGGGGAGTCAATGCAAACCCTTCATCCGCCACGATGACAAATGGAGCCGGGGACCTGCATATCCGGGCAGTCTTTTGGACTCGGGAGGGCAAGCTGGTTGGCACGAAGCCGCTCACCCATTCTAGAAGCACTAAAGATGCGAGCATCAGCAGTGCTACCATAGGACCCAATATCAACCATTATAAACCGGTAGTTACTATCAGCAACAGCCATAAGCACTACCGAAAAATACTGTTTATAATTGAAGAATCGGGACCCTGAGTGAGGCGGCTTCTTCACACGGATGTGCTTGCCATCCATTGCCCCGATGCAGTTGGGAAACTGCGCCAAATTATTGAACCCCTCAGCGATCCGAACCCAATCGTCCGCCTTGGGCTGTGGCATCACCGTGTCTCGGAGTTGCTGCCAGATGACATGGCAAGTGTGACGCACAATCCGACAAATCGTTGAGGTTCCTAAAAGAAACTCAAAATGCAGGGATGCAAAAGAGTTCCCAGTTGCAAGGAATCTGTCGAAAAAAAGGGAAAAAAAAAATATCAGTATAAGCAGCAAATATAAAAAGAGAACATCAAAAACATGACTCGCCTATATAATGTAGGATACAAGACATGGTTTTGAACAAACGATGTACATTGATGACTAAACCCAAAACTGTGAAATTATAGCAAGTTGAAATGGTCATAGCCCTTGGCTAGAAAAAGACTATGCAGTATGTTTATAGTTAGCCGAGGGTTAACCCCCTAACCTGTTGAATCCTGAAGCAGTCAAGGCTCAGTTATACATAAACCACATTCCTACTGTACCTTGATTGTTTCAATATTTTAACTATGTAATTATTGTAATTATCCTAAGCTTTTGGCTCCATACAGTGATGCAGTAGATACTGGTGTTTCTAGAACCCATTAATCATAGCAAAATGAATAAAGAACTGTGCAGATACTTTCCAAGCTGTTGTGTATTAACATTTTGTAAGGATTAGTATTAAAGCTACGGTATCTATTAGGAATTATTCAACATTAGAAAACACTAAAAGTTTTTGGCAATAGATGTGTGTAGCCATATTTTACATTAGGTCTGAGTGAATAGAACTTTGGATCATAGATCTGAAGTTCATTTGTTCATAAACTTTGTTTTTAATGTTGTTTCCATACAGCATTAAAATGTATTGGGAGTTAGGCTTGAGCAAATCGAAGCTCGGATCATAGATCCAATGTCGATTTGTTAAAAAACTTCAGTGTTAATGCTGTTTCCATACAGCAGTAAAATGTATTGGCCCCATGGAGCAAAACTTTGTCTCGAACGAAGTTGTGCGAGACTTCGGTGAATTACTAGGATATTCTTATCTGCCTATTTAAAAACATTTTAAAATAGAAATCTGAAGTGGTCTTTGGTACTGAGGTACCAGCCAGTACCAAAGCGCACTTTGGATACCTACTTTAAAATGTTTTTTAAATACTCAGATAAGAATACCGTAGTAATTCACCGAAGTCTCACGCGACTTCGGGCGAGACGAAGTTTTGCTCCACTGAACCAATACATTTTAATGCTGTACGGAAACAGCATTAACACTAGTTTTTGAATGAATCAGCTTTGGATCTATGATTGAAAGCTCAATTTACTCAAGTCTATTTACTTATTCTCTACAAAACTTGATATCTATTAGAATAATAATATCCACGCATAACAAATGAGTAGACACATTTATGCTTATACAGCATAATTATTTAATTAGATAATATTTCATTAGATTATCAGAGTATATATGTAAAATGGTTATGCTTTTTCTCTATAATATTACATGATACCAGATTGTTTTGTATCCAGAGTGTAAAATGTAAACTATTTACATTAGTTTGGGGATTATTAGATTAAATTAAGCAAATGGTTACCATAATTAAATTAGGAGATGTTTTCAGTGGATAATATGTGATTGTAATATGGGTTTGGAAGACTCGCATGTATAAGTAACTACCTGATCAGACCATTAAAAACACTTTTATTGAAAATATCTGGATAAATAGCTTTATTTCACTGTACATTAGGTAATTCAGGTTTTGACAATTATGGAGAGGGTTTATATGTATCACCATCCATGTAGTTCATAGCCTGATTAATAATGACATTGCTTGGAAGACTCGCATGTAACCTAGTACTGGAAAGTGATATGATTTTTAAATTAAAGACACCTCTTCTAATTAAGTTAGTAACATTTTATTGTTGAGGTCTTGATAGAAAGAAAAGAGAAAAAACAGTTTATGTTGTGCAATAAATGATAAAAACACAAAAATGGTGTACTCTTCCAATGGTTTAGGCACTAAAGTGTCACAAACTTACCTTTGGGGCCCCAGTGGAGAGTGCTGCGAAGCCCTGACCCCTGGTGATGTGACAGCATCCTTAGGCTACATGCACACAGCCGTATGTGTTTTGCGGTCCGCAAATTGTGGAGCCGCAAAAAAAACGGATGACTTTCCGTATGGCATCCGTTTTTTTGTGGATCCTTTATTTATGCGGATCCATTGTAATAATGCCTATCCTTGTCCGCAAACTAGAAAAAAATAGGACATGCTCAATTAATTTTGCGGAAAAACGGACATACAGAAATGGAATGCACACGGAGTACCTTCTGTTTTTTTTGCGGAGCCATTGAATTGAATGGTTCCTCATATGGTCCGCAAAAAAAACGGAACGGACACAGAAAGAAAATACGTTCGTGTGCATGAGCCCTTATCAACAGGATGCAATGCACTATTTTTCCCTACAGCGGGCGTGTTCTGGAAGAAACTAGCAGTGGGTTGATTGCACAGCTGCTCTGTTCCTGTGTGCTAGTGTTCTGACTAATGGAGTGCCAAGTCATGACCTATCAGGTTCCAATCCTGGGATGTGGTGCTCTATTTAAATCCCTTTCTGGACAGATACTATTGGCAATGATAGGTTCTCACTTCCTAGCTGTGCTCCCAATTCTGTTCTGTGTGCATTTAGATTGCTTATTGGATTGACCTCGACTTGCCTTTGACTACTCTCTGTTTTGTGCAGGGTACTGTGTTTCCCATCTGGTTCTGACTTCGGCTTGGCTACAAACTACTAGTGTTGAGCGCATGGAAGTAATAAAAGTGGAGTTCAATCCGAATCTCAGGGAAAATTTGATTTGTCACAGAGCTGAATTTTACCCTTCATGGTAATTAATCTATTTGTTCCTGAAATGGTGGTTAAAGAAAAGAATACATACTCACCTCATCCATTTGCTTGTGGAGATACTTTGTGCTGGATCTTCAAGCAAAATGGCCGCAGTGTCCTCTTCGTGCTCGAATGGATAAGATAAGTACAAGGTTTTTTAACTGATCAACCCCTGAAAGCCTTAATTTTTACCTCCGATGCCCAGATCAGTGATGAACGTGGCATCTGAGGCGTTCAATTGTGGGGGGCGAGACAATCACCGTTTCCCCATCATAGATGCAAAATAAAAAGGATTTGAAGACCATATACACGGCGCTGCAGGCAGACGGATGACTCCTGGGTCTTGATAAAATCGTTCTTTTTATTTATTAAATAATTTTCTATGCGTTTCAGGGGCTAACTAACCCCTTCATCAGGACAATACAGTGGTCTGTCATACAGTATAATTACATGTGTTTAAAACAATCATTTAGGCGCTTGTGACAGGGAGGGTTAGAGTGGGGGCCGGGTCTGGTGAGTGACAGGAGGCGGGCTTGTTCTTTTCACTAATAGCTGCCTGCTTCTATTTGTATAGAGAAAATCATTCTTGTATCACAAACACTTCATTATTACTTTGATTTATTACCATTTGTTACTATGTTACAACATAGTAGCGAATGGTAATAAATCAAAGTAATAAGGAAGTGTATGTGATACAAGAATGATTTTCTCTATACAAATAGAATAAAATGTAGTCCAGTGTAATGCAGTGAACATTATAAAAATAAACTTTTTTTTTTTTTATTATCCCCCTCGCTAAGTTGTTTTTAAAGTTATACAGTGCTCTTGACATGGGCGTAGCTATAGGGGGTGCAGAGGTAGCAGTCGCTACCGGGCCCAGGAGCCTGAGGGGGCCCAAAGACCCTTGTGCCGCATAAGAATATACACAAAGCACTAAAGGAAGGGGGGCCCAAGCTGAACTCTTGCACCAGGGCCCATGAGCCATTACCTACGCCCCTGTCTCTTGATGTACCCCAAAATCGTGCTGTTAAAAAACATGCAACTTGCTCTATATAAGACAAGTCCCCATATAGCTATGTCAAAGTGAGAAATAGGCCTGGTCAGTCTGGCCATAAAGGGGTTTAAGATAGGATCTCATAAGTAAGACCCTTCAGGAGCAAACCGTATTTGTGCCATAATGTGTGACTTTTTAAGCTTTTCTTCATTTTTCTGAAGTGGTGAGAAAAAGGGCAAGGCTTAGCTGGAGGGGTGGGGAGTACCACAGCTCCTTCCAACAGCTGACTGATCCTGAGGTTAGTAAACAGGTAGATGAAGGTAGCACACATGGTCTTATCGGGTCACCGGAATGCAACAGCTGCAGAACAGGCCACGGATCCCCAGTGGTCAAGACGAACAGCAGAAGTAAGGAAGTAGCAGCAGCATATCCGGTTTCTTTCCTTTTATTCAGAGGACTTCACAGCATAGATACAAGTAAAGTGCAGATGCAACGTTTCGGCTGTAACCAGCCTTTGTCAAGCATAGTTACAAAGTGATACAAACCAACATTAAGTAGGGAGTTCAACTCACACCTCCTAACAGTCCTACCAATCAGGATAGTTGACCTGTTAAGGTCAACCAATCATGGCCATCACTATTCCAAACCGCACTTTGCATATATTATATCAAACCAGCTCACCTGAGTGTAGCCACAGAGAGAGGATCAACAAACATAAAAGCACCATTAGAAAGGTGCGTTGGATAAACCTGTCGCCAGACATTTCATCTAGCGTGGACACTCTACCAACCAGTTGCGGTTTAGAGTCATTGATGCGGTTGGCCCCTTAGAAGGGGCGGTGATAAGGAAAAATATTAAGGAAAAAGGAACTGAAATGGATTTACACCTTACGATCCCTACAACCATACGGCCTCTTTATGAATGAGTAATGTACCTCTGGTACTAAATGTAATGTATCTTTGATCATCACATCCGTCAGTGTTTGAATTATTTAGTGATTTTAATTATGGGGTTATTATGTTTGGGGTTGTCGTCCTGCTGTAGAATAAATTTGAAACCAATCAGACACTGCCCTAATTGCATCATGGATATATATTTGCCTGTACTTGTCAACCTTGAGAACACCATTTATTCATGCCATTTGCTGAAATGCAGCCCTAAACTTGCAAGGAACCTCCACCATGCTTTACTGTTGCATACAGACACTCATTATTGTACAGCTCTCCAGCCCTTTGACGAACAAACTGCCTTCTGTTAAAGACAGATATTTCAAATTTTGACACATCAGTCCAAAGACCCTGCTACCGTTTTTCTGTACCACCGGTCCTATGCTTTGGTCCATAAATAAGAAGAAACCAACTATCTGTACAATGCTTACGGTATATACTTGTCATTTTTAGAACATGAGCTTTATTTTTCTGGGCTTATTGAACATATAATTGCTGATCATATATTAAATATATCACTGAACACAGTCATTTCTTGCTTTACTTCTGATGTGCTGATAACACTGATTTCAGCTAAGTAAAGTCCCATTTACCAAAGCTAACATTAATTAGAGGCTGCTTACTTTTATGTGGTTTGCTCTTTACATACATAGACAGATTGCAGGAATAACATAAACAGTGGCTCATATATGAGGAATGTATTATTTGAAAGTAACTCTAACCAAATTCTATTAATCTTAAAAATGAAGCATCCCATATGTATGTACACTCAGAGGCATAACTTGAAATTCATGTTCCCTAGTGCAGAATCTGTAACAGGAACCCCCACATGCCCTGTGCCATTTATGGTCTGGTATCTTTTTAGAGAGACCTTAGGCACCAGTGCCCAGGGATAACTGCTATCTCTATTACTTCTAAAGCTACACCAAATCCCACACTGATCTAGTAATAAATCGTATAAATAGTGATTTAATTCCATGTTATAAGTACTGTTTCCTTTACAAGATTCTAATTGTATGAAAGGCCAATGAAAGAAATTTAATGTTGCAGGTTTGTATCTGTAGTACCAGATCCCTCCTCCTGCTTTCTATTAGGAAATTCCCAACACCTAGAGGGTTACCAAAGTTTGTAAAATCAGTTTTAAATATCTTGAGTGGTGTAGTTTCTTAGATGGGGTCACTTTTATGGAGTTTCTGCTCTAGGGCTGCATCAGGGGTTCTTCAAATAGGACATGATGTAAAACAAAAAGGCCATCAAATAATTGCCTTCGAGAAACCATATGGCGCTCCCTTCCTTGTGTGCCCTGCTGTTTGGTCATACAGCAGTTTAAGACCACATATGGGGTGTTTCTATAAACTACAGAATCAGAGAAATGAAAAAAAAATAAGGGATTTTGTGTGTATGAACAAAACACTAACAGCAATTGGGGTGTAGGCAGTACTAACACAAGTACAAAAAACTGGGTTGAGGCCTGTAACATGCAGAAGGTTAGGGGCGACTTAAGATTGATAAGAACACTCTACATGAAGATGACGTTAGCTGAAAACAAATTTGACAAATGTTTACAAAAAAAAAAGACCATTAATCTTGCCATGTTAAGTGTCAGGGATGCAAGTTAAAAATAAACAAGGAGATTACAATGTTCAACAAACATTATGGCCAAAGAAAGGTTACATCAGCAAACACTAGCACATATCTACCAGCAGCCATTTCCAGGAACATGTTCGTACGAACTGAAGCAGTGCACAGTACTGTTTTAAGCCTAAAAGTCAAATATTGCTTACCTCAACGTGACTATGAGCCTTTCCGCAGGGAGAAATGCTGCGCCTCATATTGGTGTCCATGAAGGTAAGGACAGTACGTAGAGACGACAGCAAACAATCAAATGTAGACACTGACATCCGACAGAAGGAAAAAACTTCTCTGGATGCTGGCGTAGATCTTGGTAGAGGGTATGAAAGTGTCCTTTCCGGTAGCGTTGGGAAACAATCGGATGGACCCAAAATCGACGCCTTCTACTAGGTTCCTCATCCAACAAAGGGGTGCGTTGTCCCCATCGCCGAGAAACAAGCCAATGCAGTACGACCTCTTCCTCGGAGTCATCCGCCATGGTCAAACAGCAAATACAAGCAACCAAAAGAACCTCTGTACCCTGGAAAGACTACAGAAAATGGCCACCAAACAAAACACAGGTGACCTGCATATATACCAGTATCCTGGGTGGAGATATTAAAATTGCACTTTTTTTCCCCCTTCCTTGTTTTCTGACGGTCCGTCAAAAAACACGGAAGACACACGGAAACACAACGGAACCAAAAACGGACACGGATCACGGAACAACGGAACCCCTTTTGGCGGACAGCATAAAAAAACGGTCGTGTGCATGAGGCCTAAGGGGTTTGAAAGACCTGCTTCCACCAAATACTGATTAACGCATGCGATATACCAGCTTCCACAAAATACTGATTAAGGGGTTTGATATACCTGCTTCCACAAAATACTGATTTATGGCTGCAATATACTTATAACCTGCTGCCCCAAATATACATGGTGGTGTGATATAACTGTTGTGGCAATAAAAAATAATGGAGGGATGTTATATACCTGCTTCAATAAAATACTAATTAAGGGGATTGATATACCTGCTCCCACCAAATATTGATTAAGGGGTTTAATAGACCTGCTTTCATCAAATACTGATTGACGCCTGCGATATACCAGTTTCCACAAAAAACTGATTAGGGTATTGATATATCTGCTTCCACCAAATATTGATTGAGGCCTGCGATACACCTGCTTCCACAAAATACTGATTAACCCCTTAAGGACATGGCCCTATTTCACCTTAAGGACCAGGCCATTTTTTGGAAATCTGACCAGTGTCACTTTATGTGGTGATAACTTTAAAACGCTTTTACTTATCCAGGCCATTCAGAGATTGTTTTTTCATCACATATTGTACTTCATGACACTGGTAACATTTTGTCAAAAAAGTTCATTTTTTGTATAAAAAAAATACTAAATTTACCAAAAATTTTGAAAAATTTGAAAATTTTCAAGTTTCAATTTCTCCAATTCTATAATACATAGTAATACCTCCAAAAATAGTTATTATTTTTCTTTTTCCAAATGTCTACTTCATATTTGGATAATTTGGGGAACGCCATTTTATTTTTTGGGGACGTTACAAGGCTTTGAAGTTTAGAAGCAAATCTTGAAAATTTCAAAAACCCAATTTTTAAGGACCAGTTCAGGTCTGAAGTCACTTTGTGAGGCTTACATAAAAGAAAACACCCAAAAATGACCCCATTCTAGAAACTACACCCCTAAAGGCATTCAAAACTGATTTTACAAACATTGTTAACCCTTTAGGTGTTCCACAAGAGTTCATGGCAAATGAACATAAAATTTCAGAATTTCGATTTTTTTGGGCAAATTTTCTATTTGAATCCATTTTTTCCAGGAACAAAACAAGGGTTAACAGCCAAACATCACCCAATATTTATTGCCCTGATTCTGTAGTTTGCAGAAACACCCCATATGTGGTTGTAAACTGCTGTATCGCCAAACGGCAGGGCATAGAATGAAGGAACGTAATATGGTTTTTGGAAGGCAAATTTTGATGGACTGGTTTATTTACACCATGGCCCATTTGAAGCCCCCCTGATGAACCCTTAGAGTAGAAACTCCAAAAAAGTGACCCCCTTTTGGAAACTACTGGATAAGGTGGCAGTTTTGGTGGTATTATTTTTAGGGTACATATGATTTTTGGTTGCTCTATAATACATTTTTGTGAGACAAGGTAATAAAAAATAGAAATTCTGAAATTTCATCTCCATTTGCCATAAACTGGGTTAATAAAGGGTTAATAAAGTTTGTAAAATCAGTTTTGAATACCTTGAGGGCTGTAGTTTCATATATGGGGTCACTTTTATGGAATTTCTACTCTAGGGGAGCATCAGAGGAGCTTCAAATGGGACATGGTGTCAAAAAACCAGTCCGTCAAAATCTGCCTTCCAAAAACCATATGGCGTTTCCTTCATTCTATGCCCTGTCGTTTGGCAATACAGCAGTTTACGACCACATGTGGGGTGTTTTTGTAAACTATAGAATCAGGGCAATAAATATAGTGTTTTGTTTGACTGTTAACCCTTGCTTTGTTACTGGAAAAAAATGATTAAAATCGAAAATTTGGAAAAAATAGCTGTTTTGGGACCGGTTTTATTTTATTTTTGTGACTGTGTTCATCTGAGGGGTTAGTTCATGTGTTATTTTTATAGAGCAGATTCTTACGGACGTGGCAATACCTAATATGTCTACTCTTTTAAATTTATTTAGGTTTTATACTATAATATCCATTGTTAAACAAACAAAAAACTATTTTAGTATCTCCATAGTCTTAGAGTCAGTTTTTTTTTTTTAGTTTTTGTCCAATTGTCTTAGGTAGGGGCTCATTTTTTGCGGGATGAGATGACGGTTTTAATGGCACTATTTTGGGGTGCATATGACTTTTTGATCGCTTGCTGTCACACTTTTTGTGATGTTAGGTGACAAAAAACTGCTTTTTACAGTATTTTTTCTTTTTTTTTGCGGTGTCTACTTGAGGGGTTAGTCCATGTGTTATTTTTATAGTTTAGGTTCTTACGGACACGGCAATACTGATATGTCTACTATTTATTTATTTAGGTTTTACACAATCATCTAATTTTTGAAACAAAAAAAAAATCATGGTTTAGTATCTGCATAACCTGAGAGCCATATTTTTTTTTATTTTTTAGGCGATTTTCTTAGATAAGGTATAATTTTTTGTGGGACGAGGTGACGGTTTTATTAGTACCATTTAGGTGTAGATACAACTTTTTTGATCACTTTTATTAACTTTTTTGGGAAGTGAGGTGGGCAAAATTTTAATTTCATCATAGTTTTTTTAGTATTTTTTTTATGACGGCCACCATACGGGAAAAGTAACAAACCCATTTTATAGATCAGGTCGTTACGGACGCCGTGATATATAACATGTGTAGTGTATTTATTTATTTTTTTATTAGTGATAAATGTGTTTTTTTGTTTTTACCTTATTTTTTGACGCAGACCCACCTGGTTCTTGAAGATCCAGTGGATCTGGTGTCTGTATAATACAGTACAGTACATTATATAATGTACTGTACTGTACTTTTTACTTGACACTTAGTCTGATCAGACTTTTGCCTTTAGCAAAAGTCTGATCAGAGTTCTTTTACCATGGCAAGCAGGACGCCTTTGAAGACGTCCTGTTGCCATGGTTACCCTCCTCCGCTGCTATAAAAGAGTAGCGGAGGATGAGGAGTGAGGGAAGCTGGGTACTGGAGCTAGAGGGGCTGCACCTGGCACAGAAGCCCCTCACAGCAGCTCCCTCCCTCTTAACCACTTCCATACAGCGGTCCTTACGGGCCGCGGCATGGAAGGGGTTAAAAGGCTGACATCCGTGCCTGCACGGATGTCAGCCGTTACAAGCAGAGTGTCAGTGTCAGCAACCCCCTCGCATGATCGCAGCAGAAATCATGTTTCTATTGCGATTTTTTTTTTAATTTTTTTATTTTTTTTTTACACCCGATTAAATTTAGGGCGTATGGTTACGCCCTGTGTCCTTAAGGACTCAGACATTAGGGCGTACCCATACGCCCTATGTCCTTAAGAGGTTAAGGGGATTGATATACCTGCTTTCACCAAATACTGATTGAGGCCTGCGATACACCTGCTTCCACAAAATACTGATTAAGGGGATTGATATACCTGATTCCACCAAATATTGATTAAGGCCTGCTCAATTTGATAGTTGGTAAAGTGGTGTGCGACAATGGTGCCAATCTGCTGAGCACGCTGAAACAGGGCAAAATACGCTTGCAGTGGATGGCACACGTCCTGAACTTAGTTGTGCAATGATTTGTTGCCAAATACCCCGGGGTCCAGGACGTTTTGCGGCATGCAAGTAAGGGTGGGTTCACACTAGCGTTATGCATTCCATTATAACATGATTATAACGGAAAATAACGGAATGCCCAGACAGAATGCAAAACGGAAGCCTTTAAAAGGCATTCCGTTTGCTTTCCGTCATAATACAAGTAATATGGGAAAGCATAACGGATCCGTCTGGGTCCCGTTATGCAAGACGGAAAACAAAGTCCTGTCCACAGGACTTTGTTTTCTGTCTTGCATAACGGGAACCAGACGGATACGTTATGCTTTCCCATAGACTTCTATTATGACGGAAAGCAAACGGAATGCCTTTTAAAGGCTTCCGTTTTGCATTCCGTCATAATAGAAGTCTATGGGCAAAAGAACG
This sequence comes from Bufotes viridis, assembly GCA_033119425.1. Taxonomy (NCBI): domain Eukaryota; kingdom Metazoa; phylum Chordata; class Amphibia; order Anura; family Bufonidae; genus Bufotes; species Bufotes viridis. Next base: position 180,574,783 of record CM065590.1, read on the forward strand.
GATCCGTCCTTCCGTCTTATGGATTCCATTATGTTCCGTTATAACCACGTTATAACGGAAGGCCATAACGGAATGCATAACGCTAGTGTGAACCCACCCTAAAATATCTGGCCATTTTAGAAGATCTTACACGGGCATGGCTCGCCTTGCTGACGTTCAGAGGTGACACCACCTGCCTGTCAGACATCTAATTTGTGACAGCCCGACGCACTGGAACTCCACCTTGTATATGCTTGATAGGCTGTTTCAGCAGCAACCTGCCGTTAACGACTACCTGCACAAACTCTGCAGCAGGACAGGTTCTGGGGAGCTTGTTTTTTTTTTTCACCGCGCCAGTGGCTGCTCATGCGCAATGCATGTAGACTTCTGAGGCCATTTGATGAGATCACCAAACTCGTCAGTTGTAGCCAGAGCGCCATCAGTAACATCGTACCTTACGTCTTCTTTCTGGAGTGTGCATTGCGTTGTGTCATTGATCAAGCTGTCGAGGAGCAGGAGCTGGAAGATGAGGAAGTCGCAATGCTGAATTAATTCCCAGGGCGGGCTACTCCTACTTCCAATTTAGTGCAAATGGGGGCCTTCATGATCCAGTGTTTGAAGAGGGACCCCCGTATAAAAAGCATAAATGGCAAGGACCAGTACTGGGTGGCAACGTACTTAGACCCCCGGTACAAACACAAAATGGCGGACATGTTGACAGATTCCCAGAGGGCTGGCACAATGCAGCATTTCCAGGCCTTGTTGTGGAAGAGATGCTGCATTCTGCTGTTGCGGGCTCTGACAGAGGAATTTTCACCCACAGCGAAACAGTTGCGGGTACCAATCTTATCGCGCCTGCAAGAAGAGGGAGGTTTGAAGAGGTGTTGGTCACTTTGGATATGAGATCATTCTTGCAGCCAACCCATCTACAGCCATCCTCCGGATCCAGCCTCAGGTAACACCTAGACCGATAGGTGTCCGACTGCATGGGGTTAACGACTGATGTGGATGCTCTGAGAAGCGAGGAACCCCTGGACTACTGGGTGTGCAGGCTTGACCTGTGGCCAGAGCTGGCACAATTTGCCATGGAACTCTTTGCTTGCCCCTCATCAAGTGTCCTGTCTGAAAGGATGTTCCGCGCAGGGGGGATCGTGACCAATAAGCGCAGTCACCTAGCTCACAACAGTGTGGACTACCTCGTATTTCTAAAAACTAATGAGTTATGGATCTCGGAGGAATTTAACACCTATAACGACCAGGTTTAATTGAATTTCCTCATGACAGCGCACATATGTCCGCCACCACCCAGAACAAAGAATGGTCCTTGTCTTATGTATATACAGCGCCAAAAAATGCCTTTTCTGTCAGGTTGAATGCCTATTGTTTGGGGAATGTACTCCAGTGGCCTACAGTAAAATTGTTATCCACTGACCGCCTAATATACCTCCAGCCACATAATCACTTGTTCTTTTCTGTCTGGTGAATGCCTTGTTTGGGGCCTGTACTCCATGACCTACACACCATATGATCAGACAAAAGCCCGATTTTAAACAGCTGCCTGTGAAAACACTGTCAAATAACCCCAAAGCAGCATAACATTTGCAGGAAAAAAAATGCACCACAGGACTACAATTCAAAATACATAAAGATAAGAAACTCCTAAATTAACTGGAGAGATAAACAATCCCAAAAATAAATAGATACAGTGCACAGTGCAATAGTATATATAAATACATACAGGAGACAATCATATAAAGTATACAGACCAATGTAGTCCTGATCCCGACACATATTTGCGGTCGCTTTCTCAAGGTATGGCCTACAGTAAAATTGTTATCCACAGACTGGATATACCTGGATATACCTCCAGCCACATAATCACTTGTTCTTTTCTGTCCGGTGAATGCCTAATGTTTGGGGCCTATACTCCACTGAATGCCTACTATACCTCCAGCCCCATAATCATTACTGTCGATCATCGTGATGCTCAGCATATCTCTGTGTTCAGCTGAACACAGCGTGTGCTTGAGCGTAATGCTCGAGTCCACTCTCCCCACATGTTTGTTAGCTCTTCTGTGCTTTTTATTTTAAGTTTTTATTTTACCTACCATTAAAAATTTATTTGGTATAGATGCTATATCATTACCTATAACATACAATAGACAACATATAATCACACAAAGGTTGTATGCTAAAAGCCAGCCAAATATCTATCTATCTATCTATCTATCTATCTATCTATCTATCTATTTCAGTTTTCTAATTGTCCTATCATTATATTTAATAACCTTTCTATACTGTCTTGTCATGTAAATGCATTTGCATAAACAAGGGAATATGGGAAATACATGCAAATAGTGTTTCAGCTGAAAAACAGATTCTGCTAATTTGCATGTCTATCCCATATCCCCATGTTTATGCAAATGAGTTAACATGACAAAATAGTATTGAAAGTTTATTGAATATAATGTTAGGACAATTAGAAAACTGTACATTTTCATGTAGCCCTCCTAAGCAGTGAGAGAAGAGTTAGCTAGCCATTGGGCTGCCATTGTAAGGTATGGTTACTATCTGTCTTTTATAGATAGATTGTTGGCTTGCACATACCTGGATTTTGGCACACAGCCTTTGTGTAATTATATGTTGTTTATTGTATGTTAGAGGTAATGATATAGCATCTATAAAAAGAAGTTAATAATGGTAGGTGAAATAAAAATTCATAAATATTTGTGCTCATCACAATTCTTGAACCATTTCAGTGGTGTTCCATTAATTTCTGACCTTTTCCTGTGAACAAGACACCCTCTCCTCTTCAGTAGTGTTAAGAGCGAATATTCGAATAGCGAATTTTTATCGCGAATATAGCAACTTCGCTAATTCACGAATATTTAGAATATAAGGATATATATTTGCTATTTCGAATATTCATCATTTTTCAACATCTGAAAACTGAAAACATGATTCGTCCCTGCTTCTTTCTTGTAGGTCAATGAGTCATTGGCCCACAAGCAACTTAAGCAGGAAGGAATCATGTTTTCAATGGGAATCCATCAACCCAGCTTTAAGTTTAATTCTCAATGCGAGTATATGTTCGCATCGCGAATTAAACTTACAGCTGGGTTCCTAATGGTTGTTGCTAGAATATAAAGAAGAGTGAGAACATAGTGCTATATTCGTGATATTCGTGATATTCCTTATATTCTAGCAACTGCAAGGCAGTGCAAGCCAACAATTAGGAACCCAGCTCTAAGTTAAATTTGCAATGCGAGTATTACGTTATATTAATCACATCACAAATTAAACTTAGAGCTGACTTCTTAATGGTTGTTGGTAGAATATAACGAACATTGAGAATATAGTGCTATATTCATGATATTCGTTATCTTTGTAAATTCTAGCAATACAACCGTTAGGAACCCAGCTCCAAGTTTAATTCGCAATGCGAGTATATGTTGGCATCGCGATTTCAACTTAGAGCTGGGTTCCTAATGGTTGTATTGCTAGAATATAATGAAGATTGAGAATATAGTGCTATATCCGTGAATTTGTGATATTCGTTATATTCTAGCAAGCCAACCTTTAGGAACCCAGCTCTAAGTTGAATTCGCAATGCGAGTATTACAAGTTATATTAATCGCAATGCGAATTCAACTTAGAGCTGAGTTCCTAATAGTTGGCTTGCTAGAATATAATGAAGATTGAGAATATACAGTAGTGATATTCGAGATATTCGCTATATTCAACAATTCTACCAAGCCAACCGTAAGTAACTGTTGGTTTGGTAGATATGTTGAATGTTGAATATAGCGAATATAGTGTTATATTCTCTATCTTCGTCTATTCGACCAAGACAACCCACTGAACACAATAGCACACTGCCCTTATGCGACGCGATTCACGCGCATATGTAATTGGCGATTTTTCGCATCACACAAACTATCTTACATACAGAGGAGAATTATAAGTCAGGAATGAGAATTGTTGCTGATGTATAATTTTCCTCTTTATGTATGATACTGTAGTTTATGTCATGCGAAAAAATTGGCAAATACATATGCGCGAGAATCGGGTCGCATAAGGGCAGTATGCTATTGTGTTCAATGGGTTGTCTTGGTCGACTCGAATAGACAAAGATAGAGAATATAGCAATCTATTCGCTATTTTCTCTATCTTAATCTATTCGACCAAGCAAGCCAACCCAATAGCATACTGCCCTTATGTGACCTGATTCACGCTCATATGTAATTGCCGATTTTTCGCATGACATAAAATACAGTAAAGAGGAAAATTATACATCAGTATTCAGTAATTAGAATAATTTAGAATACAATATTTGCATTACTGTAATCGCGTAGGGGCATCAAGCTATTTTCATATAGCTTTTGCTTGGTCGAATTTTCGAATATGTAGAATATAGTGATATATTATCAATGTGAATATTTTATTTTTTTATTTTTTTCTACAGTGCATGAGGTGACTCATCATTATTATTATTATTCCTCCCTTCTCCTAGCTTGAATAGCCAATGAGAAGGTTTTGTCACAGTTTAGCAACATCCCTAGAAACCAATAGGAAACTAGACTACCTCTTTACTATATAAGTGACAACATCACCCAGCAGCCATTTTGTGGTGTTGGATTTGTTGGAGATTGGAGCTGTGCTATTTTTTCTGCTGTGCGTTTTCTAAGATCAGTATAATTAATTTCATTTAATTTACAATAATCTAGTTAGTTAGTTTCAGGTAGTGATTAGGGAATAGTGTAGTTTTATAGCTGATAGGGTCGAAATAATTTAAGATAGTTTAGTAGAGTTAGCAGAAAAATATAGTTAGTGTTAGGGCCTAGTTTAGCAGATAGGGTTCAGTGCAGGGTTCAGTGTAGGGCATCGAGTTAGGTAGGTAGCTGCAATATATTAGATAGATAGATAGATAGATAGATAGATAGATAGATAGATAGTGCTTGATAGTTTAGGTTACGTATTTGGGCTACAGTTACCCGGACCCGAACATTTTCAAAAAAGTTTGGGTTCGGGTTCGTTGTTAGGCGATTTCTTCCCGCTTTCTGAAGGGCTCAGACGCCAATCAGCTAGCGTTTTACTTCTTGCCCTAAGAAGCCATCACCGCCTTAACTACTATTGGCATGGCTGTGATTGGCCAAGTGCAGCATGTGACCCAGCCTCTATTTAAGCTGGAGTCACGTAGCGCCGCACGTCACACTGCTCTAATTAGTGTAGGGATAGGACGCAACTGCTGTGAGGGCGAGATAAGGCAGGGAAAAGTCAGAAAAAACACCTAATGAAGTGATCGATCTACAGCTGTGAATCATTCAACTTCTGCTAGTTAATTGCTCACTGGTTTTTAGGCTGCACAGAGCGTTATTCTGTCACTTTTTCTGGGGTGATCGGCGGCCATTTTGTGTCTTGTGGTGCACAAGCTGCCACCAAGTCCATCAATCCATCAATACTAGTTTTTTTTTTTTTCTATATCCTACATCAGGTGCTTGGCTGTGCTTATTGTCACCCCTAGAAGCTCAGGATAGAAATTTCTATATTTTATTGAGGGGTTAAATTCAATTGCCAAAGTAGCAATCCCCTAAATCTGGTGTTCCAGCTGTGGCTAGACAAGTGTAATGCTGTCTGCTGTCTGGCAAAGGATAGATTTTTTTTCTGTGGTGAAATTCAATTGCCAAAATAGCAATCCCCTAAATCTAGTGTCCCAGCAGTTGCTGGCCAAGTTTAATAGTGTACGGCAAAGGATATATTTTTTTCTGGGGTGAAATTCAGTTGCAAAAATAGAAATACCGTAAATCTGGTGTTCCAGCTGTGACTGGACAAGTTGAATAGTGTCCGGCAAGTAATATAATTTTTTCTGGGGTGAAATTCAATTTCCAAAATAGCAATACCATAAATCAGTGGTTTCAGCTGTGGCTGGCCAAGTTCAATAGTGTCCAGCAAAGGATATATTTTTTTCTGGGGTGAAATTCAATTGCCAAAATAGCAATACCATAAGTCAGTGGTTTCAGCTGTGGCTGGCCAAGTTCAATAGTGTCAGGCAAAAGATATATTTTTTTCTGGGGTGAAATTCAGTTGCAAAAATAGAAATACCGTGAATCTGGTGTTCCAGCTGTGACTGGACAAGTTTCATAGTGTCCGTCAAAGGATATATTATTTTCTGGGGTGAAATTCAGTTGCCAAAATAGCAATACAGTAAATCAGTGGTTTTAGCTGTGGCTGGCGAAGTTCACTAGTGTCCGGCAAAGGATATATTTTATTTCTGGGGTGAAATTCAATTGCCAAAATAGCAATACCATGAATCAGTGGTTTCAGCTGTGGCTGGCCAAGTTCAATAGTGTCCGGCAAAGGATATATTACTTTCTGGGGTGAAATTCAGTTGCAAAAATAGAAATACCGTAAATCTGGTGTTCCAGCTGTGACTGGACAAGTTTCATAGTGTTGGTCAAAGGATATATTATTTTCTGGGATGAAATTCAGTTGGCAAAATAGCAATACCATAAATCAATGGTTTCAGCTGTGGCTGGCCAAGTTTAATAGTGTCCGGCAAAGGGTAGATTTTGTTCTGGGGTGAAATTATATTGCCAAAATAGCAATCCCCTAAATCTGGTGTCCCAGCAGCGGCTGGCCAAGTTTAATAGTGTCCCGCAAAGGATATATTTTTTTCTAGGGTGAAATTAAATTCCGAAAATAGCAGTACCGTGTATCTGGTGTCACAGCAGTGGCTGGCCAAGTTTAATTGTGTCTGGCAAAGGATTTATTATTTTCTGGGGTGAAATTTAGTTGCCAAAATAGAAATACAGTAAATCTGGTAATTAGTGATGTCGCGAACATAAAATTTTCCGTTCGCGAATAGCGAACGCGAACTTCCGCAAAAGTTGGCGAACGGGCGAACCGGGCGAACCGCCATAGACTTCAATTGGCAGGCGAATTTTAAAACCCACAGGGACTCTTTCTGGCCACAATAGTGATGGGAAAGTTGTTTCAAGGGGTCTAACACCTGGACAGTGGCATGCCGGAGGGGGGTCTATGGCAAAACTCCCATGAAAAATTACGTAGTGGACGCAGAGTCGGGTTTTAATCCATAAAGGGCATAAATCAACTAACATTCCTAAATTGTTTGGAATAACATGCTTTAAAACATTCAGTGTGTGTATACGATCAGGTATGATGTTGTATCGATCAGGTAGTCTAAGGGTTACGCCCACTTTACAGACATTGACAGACCAAACTCCCCTTTTAATGCACCGCAAACAGTTCATTTGCACAACCGCAAACTTCCCATTTGCACAACGTTGGATACCAAGCTAGCCATGTCCCGGTGATGTCATTGAAGGTTTCTTCCTCCACCCAGCCACGTACAACACCAAGGGTCCCCAAAAGGTGAATTGAATTGATTTTTCGAACGGGTAGATGGTTAAAAAAACGCTGGCTCCCTCCACTCTGTTTTAATCCACGGTGACTGCGTCTGCGCCGTGCAATTTACTGTCACACCCGATATGAGTGGTATTTTCTGTAGTACTATTCTCATCAGTTTAATCCCTCTAACGTCCCCAATATGGGGGCCATTTATTGAATAGATTTTTCGAACGAGGAGATGGTTAAAAAAACGCTGGCTCCCTCCACTCTGTTTTAATCCACGGTGACTGCGTCTGCGCCGTGCAATTTACTGTCACACCCGATATGAGTGGTATTTTCTGTAGTACTATTCTCATCAGTTTAATCCCTGTTACGTCCCCAATCTGGGGTCCATCTATTGAATTGATTTTTCGAACGGGGAGATGGTTAAAAAAACGCTGGCTCCCTCCATTTTGTTTTAATCCACAATCACTGCATCTGCACCGTGCAATTTACTGTCACACCCGAGTGGTGTCTTAACTAGTACTATTCCTATCAGTTTAATCCCTGTTACGTCCCATATCAGGGATTGCCTTTTTTGAAAAAAAATTTCATCCAGGTACCTTCCACTGTGGTGTCCCAATAGCGACACATTTTTTGAAGGCCTCAGACTCCACCAGCTGGTATGGTAAAAGCTGGCGGGCTAAGAGTTCTGTCAATCCAGCTGTCAGACGCCGGGCAAGGGGGTGACTCTGTGACATTGGCTTCTTACGCTCAAACATTTCCTTAACAGACACCTTACTGTGGGCAGATGAGATGGAACTGCTGAAGGTGAGAGGCGGAGTGGCGGGTGGTTGAGAGGGGGCAAGAAGGACAGCAGTGGTTGACGTGGCTGAAGATGCTGGACCAGGAGGAGGATGATGGCTTTGAGTTTGTATGCTGCTTGTACGCATGTGTTGATCCCATAGGCGTTTGTGATGTAAGATCATGTGCCTTCGCAAAGCAGTTGTACCGAGGTGGGTGTTGGACTTCCCACGACTCAGTTTCTTTTGGCACAGGTTGCAAATGGCATTGCTGTTATCAGAGGCAGACACACACAAAAAATGCCACACTGCTGAGCTTTGCAATGACGGCATTCTGGTGGTGGCAACAGCATGCGTTGACTGGCGTGCTGTCTGGCTGACCCCAGGTGCCGATACATGCTGTCTGACTGTGCCACTAACTCCTTGCGACGACCTCCCCCTGCTTCCAACTTGTCTCCTCCTTCTCTCTGTCTCCCCTTCTGAACTTTCCCCCTCTTCTTCTCTTCGAGCAGGCACCCACGTGGCATCCGTCGACACATCGTCATCATCAACCGCTTCACTTGTATCTGACACCTCAGCAAAGGAAGCAGCAGCGGGTACAACATCATCATCATCATCACACTGTACGTCCATGTGTGTACTCCTGCCTGACTGAGACATATCCCTGTAATCTAAATCATCTGGCAATAATGGTTGCGCATCACTAATTGCATCCAACTGATGTGTAAATAACTCCTCTGACGGATCAAGTGAAGCGGCAGTGGTGGCTGTGGTGGTAGTGGTGGTGGTGGCGGCGGGCGGGAACGTGGAAACTTGAGAGCAGGTGACCGAAGCTGAGCTGGAGGAGTATGGTGCGTCAAAGTTCTTAGCGGAAGCTGTTGAAGATTGGGTGTCCTGTCTAAGCCAGTCAACTATGTCCTCAGAATTTTTCAGGTTTAGGGTACGTGGCCTCTGAACACTGGGCATTATTCCAGGGCCAGTGGAAATCACAGCACCACGACCACGACGGCCCCTGCGGGGTGGCCTGCCTCTGCCTGTCATTTTTTTTAGATAAGTGGTACTACGCGTGCTAGGTACTGTGCCACCCAGTATGAGTGGTGGGCACTGGCAGTGGGCACACTACCGTCAGTGGAGGTCGGCCTGACACACACTGGCAGCAGGCAAGCAACTGAAATTAGACTAAAGTGTAAAAATTAAATGCCTTATTTATCGGCAAGCTACTGTGCCACCCGGTATCAGTGGTGGTGGGCACTGGCAGCGGGCACACTACAGTCTGTGGAAGTCGGCCTGACACACACTGGCAGCAGGCAAGCAACTGAAATTAGACTAAAGTGTAAAAATTAAATGCATTATTTATCGGCAAGCTACTGTGCCACCCGGTATGAGTGGTGGTGGGCACTGGCAGTGGGCACACTACAGTCTGTGGAAGTCGGCCTGACACACACTGGCAGCAGGCAAGCAACTGAAATTAGACTAAAGTGTAAAAATTAAATGCACGTGCCACCCGGTATGAGTGGTGGTGGGCACTGGCAGTGGGCACACTACAGTCTGTGGAAGTCGGCCTGACACACACTGGCAGCAGGCAAGCAACTGAAATTAGACTAAAGTGTAAAAATTAAATGCCTTATTTATCGGCAAGCTACTGTGCCACCCGGTATGAGTGGTGGTGGGCACTGGCAGTGGGCACACTACAGTCTATGGAAGTCGGCCTAACACACACTGGCAGCAGGCAAGCAACTGAAATTAGACTAACGTGTAAAAATTAAATGCACGTGCCACCCGGTATGAGTGGTGGTGGACACTGGCAGTGGGCACACTACAGTCTGTGGAAGTCGGCCTGACACACACTGGCAGCAGGCAAGCAACTGAAATTAGACTAAAGTGTAAAAATTAAATGCCTGTGCCTCACGGTATGAGTGGTGGTGGGCACTGGCAGTGGGCACACTACAGTCTGTGGAAGTCGGCCTGACACACACTGGCAGCAGGCAAGCAACTAACCTTTGATTAAAGGGTAAAAATTAAATGCCTTTGTTTGATGCAAAGTCCTGTGCCACACGGTGTGAGTGGTGGGCACTGGCAGTGGGCACTATGTAGTCTGTGGGCCTACAGCTCCTCACACACGGGCAGGCCAGGCAACTGCAATATATATATGGAGAAGAAAAAAAAAAGCAGACTAATGTAGCAGCCCTAAAAATGGCTTTTTGGGGTGCTATCAGGACGCTGTCCTTACAGCAGAGATCAGATGAGTCTTTCAGGACTGGAGTGGACACTGAATTCACTAGATTAGCTATCAATTTTCCTATTAAATCAGCAGCAACTACACTCTCCCTCCTCTCACTAAGACTGCAGCTTCAGGATGAATCTAAAATGGATGCTGTGCAGGAGGTGTGAGGGTCTGGGAGGGAGGGTATTCTGCTGATTGGCTGGAATGTGTCTGCTGGCTGTGAGGTACAGGGTCAAAGTTTGCTCAATGATGATGTATAGGGGGCGGATCGAACATCGCATATGTTCGCCCACCGAGGCGAACGCGAACAAGCTATGTTCGCCGGGAACTGTTCGCCGGCGAATAGTTTGGGCCATCTCTACTGGTAATCCAGCTGTGACTGGACAAGTTTAATAGTGTCCGGGAAAGGATATTTTTTTTTCTGGGGTGAAATTCAGTTGCCAAAATATAAAAACAGTAAATCTGGTGTTCCAGCTATGACTGGACAAGTTTCATAGTGTCAGTCATAGGATATATTATTTTCTGTGGTGAAATTCAGTTGCAAAAATAGAAATACTGTAAATCTGGAAATCCAGCTGTGACTGGACAAGTTTAATAGTGTCCGGCAAAGGATATATTTTTTTCTGGGGTTAAATTCAGTTGCAAAAATAGAAATACTGTAAATCTGGTGTTCCAGCTGTGACTGAACAAGTTTCATAGTGTCCGTCATAGGATATATTATTTTCTGCTGTGAAATTCATTTGCAAAAATAGAAATACTGTAAATCCGGTGTTCCAGCTGTGACTGGACAAGTTTAATAGTGTCCGGCAAAGGATATAATTGTTTTTCTGGGGTGAAATTCAATTGCCAAAATAGCAATACCATAAATCAGTGGTTTCAGCCTTGGCTGGTCAAGTTTAATAGTGTCCGGCAAAGGATATATTTTTTTACTGGGGTGAAATTCAGTTGCAAAAATAGAAATACTGTAAATTTGGTGTTCCAGCTGTGACTGGGCAAGTTTAATAGTGTCCGTCAAAGGATATATTTTTTTCTGGGGTGAAATTCAATTGCCAAAATAGCAATACCATAAATCAGTGGTTTCAGCTGTGGCTGGCCATGTTAAATAGTGTTCAGCAAAGGATATCTTTTTTTCTGGAGTGAAATTCAATTGCCAAAATAGCAATACCGTAAATCAGTGGTTTCAGCTGATGCTGGCCAAGTTCAATAGTGTCCGGCAAAGGATATATTACTTTCTGGGGAGAAATTCAGTTGCAAAAATAGAAATACCGTAAATCTGGTGTTCCAGCTGTGACTGGACAAGTTTCATAGTGTCCGTCAAAGGATATATTATTTTCTGGGATGAAATTCAGTTGCCAAAATAGCAATACCGTAAATCAGTGGTTTCAGCTGTGGCTGGCCAAGTTTAATAGTGTCCGGCAAAGGGTAGATTTTGTTCTGGGGTGAAATTATATTGCCAAAATAGCAATCCCCTAAATCTGGTGTCCCAGCATTGGTTGGCCAAGTTTAATAGTGTCCGGCAAAGGATAGATTTTGTTCTGGCGTGAAATTAAATTGCCAAAATTGCAGTACCGTAAATCAGTGGTTCCAGCTGTGGCTGGCCAAGTTTAATAATGTCCGGCAAAGGATAGATTTTAAATTGCTGGGTGAAATATTACCATTTTTACCAGGTACAAACCCTTGCACTGCTTAACTGACAGGGAACTTACAGTTGGTGGTTACATTCTTGCATGAAATAAAGCCTTTTTGGTCTGTGAAGCCAAAGGTAGTCACCAATAACAGTTTTTTTAATTGTAATTTTTTTAAAATAAATTAGTGTAGACCCCAAAACATTGGTACAATATAAAAAATAAAACAAAGTGTAAGTGCACGGTAGTATAACAGTGGTTGGGTGATGCTGGTATACTTGTCTATTCTGCTTAAGGTGCAAACAAGTCCTGTGGGATCCATGCCTGGTCTTTTTTTAATAAACGAAAGCTTGCCCACATTGTCTGCGGACAGGCGGCTTTGCTTGTCTGTGATAATGCCACCAGCCATGCTAAACACATGTTCAGACAATACAGTGGTTGCAGGGTAGGCTAGCACCTCCAAGGCGTAAATGGCAACCTCAGGACATGTGCCCAATTTGATGACCCAGAAGTTGAATGGGGCAGACCCAGTGGCATAGCTAGAAATGATTAGGCACCACAGCAAATTTTTGAATGGGGCCCCCCTCCCCCATTAATTTTTGTGCAACCCACTTCCTTTCATGCCGCCATGCCTGTGGCTACTAAATATCGCTCTCTCAGACCAGGCCCAGCAGCTGTTCCATTAACTTTCTACACTGTCTATACTGCCACTGTGTATAATTTCATTGTATAATACTGTTAGTCCTCCTCCTCCTCCTGTATGGGCTCTTTCTAGGTCACGGCCCCAAAGCAGTTGCTTCACCTGTAGCTATTCCCCTAGGGAGACACATCAGTCAGTACGTGTACTGTTCCACCATGTTGCTGAAATGCTTCCTCCTGCTAAGATGTTCCAGATCTGCAGGTGGTGCAGGTTGTTGTGGCATGATGACAAAGCTTTTCCACATTTTGCCCATGCTAACCCTGCCTTCTGAGGTGTTACTGGTGACCCAGCTGCATTGGCAAATTCTTCCTTCTCCTCCTCTGCCTTCACCTTGTGCTTCCACTGAGTCCCCGGTGTCAGGTGTGAATGTCATCAGCAGCGTGTCTACTAGTGGGCTCATCTTCCTATTACACTCCAGTGAGGGAATTAAGGACAGCACGTTGTCCTTGTAACGGGGATGCAGCAGGGTGGCCACCCAGTAATCAGCAAAAGTTAGAATGTGGCAGTAACTGGGTGGTCGTTGCGCAGGCACTGCAGCATGTAGTCGCTCATGTCTGCCTGGCTGCCCAGAGGCAAGGACAAGCTATCCTCTTTGAGGGAGGTATATCGTCTGTGTCCTCTGTATCCCCCAGCGTTCCTCCTACTCCTCTTCCTTATCCTCCAGAACTGTGCCCTGGCTGGACAATTGTGTTCCAGGCCAGGGCCTATGTTGGTGCTGATACCCACCCTCCGAGCCACTTGGATTTGGTTGGCCTTAAGTTAAGGATAAGGCGTGTATATATATTTCCCCAAAGCAAACCCAGCCTTCTGAGGTGCTGATGGTGACCCAGCTGCCTGTGAGCTGGCTTGGGTGCCACCCTGCTGAGAACATGGTTCCTCCTCATCCTCCTCATCCTACTTATCCTCCTCATCCTCCCGAACTGCGCCCTGGCTGGACAATTGTGTTCCAGGCCAGGGACTATGTTGGTGCAGAAACCCACCCTTCAAGCCACTTAGATGTCACTGGCCTTAAGATAAGGCATGTATACAGTTTTGTTTGTTTATATAGTAAGTTTAGCTGCATTATAGTTATTTTAATATGTTTTTAAGAATTTGTAAATAGTTTGTTAATGGTTTGAGTGAAAGGGGGGGGGGGGATGTTGTGTGTGTTCGATTAACTGAATTGATTTTCACTGTCTGGTGTTTAGGAATTTCTGCACCCCAATTTCAGCACATGTGGCAGGCAGGGGATGTGTGTCAAACCGGCTAGGCCCAGACCTGCTAGTATATTTCGCCCATTAGCGCACAACACCAGGCCAGGCTGGAGGCTCAGTTGCACCAACCAATGGTCGGTATGTTGTTCCATGCTTGTCCACAGCTCCTGCGCGGTGCGGGGTTTGTCCCACAAACACACAAGTTTTAAAACAACCTGCTGTCGTTTCCCCCTGGCTGTGCTGCTGTGGGTGGTGAAGGTGTTACGCTGAGTGGATGAGGAGGAGGTAGAGGAGGAGGAAGCCGAGGAGGAGGAGGAGGTAACAGGATACAAAGAGAAATGCCCAGCAATTCTCGGGGGCAGAAGGACATTCGCAAAAATGATATCCTCCTTTGGGCCAGGCGCTACATTTACCCACTGTGTTGTTGGTTATGTGGACGTTGCCACAGATAGCGTTGCGCAGTGTACACTTGATTTTGTCCGCCACTTGGTTGTGCAGGGAAGGGATGGCTTGCCTGCAAAAGTAGCGGCGGCTGGGATACACGTACTGTGGGATAGCCACCGCCATAAGGTTTTTAAAACTGTCCACCAGACAGAATGACAGTATTTCAAAGGACCAGGAAGTTTGAAATAAGGCATTCAGAGCCATGGGTAGGGGGGTACTTCCTCTTTCTATTTCTTTTTCTCTCCAGTGTTTGGGAGATGGACAGCTGACAATGACAGATGTGGTGGTGTTGCTGCCACATCCTCTGTTTGCTGGGTGACAGGTACCACTGTTACTCACTTGTGCTCAAGTTTAGAATGTTTATTTATTATTTTTCTGTATTTTATTTTATTTTAAGTCATTTCCCTATTCAGATATGTTTGCAGGGCATTTACCTACATTTTGCTGCCTTTTGCAGCCCTTTAGCCTTTTCCTGGGCTATTTTACAGCCTTTTTAGTGCCCAAAAGTTTGGGTCCCCATTGACTTCGGGTTCGGAGTGAAGTTCGGCCGAACTTCTCGAACCTGAACATCCAGGTGTTCGCTCAACTCTATTAGTGATATAGTATAGTGTAGGGTCTATCTGTCTGTTTTGTCTGTCAGTTAGTGTCCGTCCAGTTAGTGTACTAGTTTAGTTTTTTTCCGTTATTTGTTAATTTAAAAAAGTATTTTAGTCTCTGTGTGTCAGTTAGTGTCTGTCTTAGGTTAAAAAAAAAATGTATAGGTTTACGTGTTTAGTATAGTTTTTCCTGTCCTACGTTTAAAAAAAACAGTTTTTTTAGTCTCTTTGTGTCTGTTATTTTAGTTTTAGGTTAAAAAAAAAAAAAAAAGTTTGATAGCTTTACGTGTTACAGTTTACGTCCTTTTCATTTTTCACGCATCGTCACCACCCCAATGAAGTTTTGCCCTAATCCCCAGCAGCATGAGTGTACCAGGCCGTGCAGGCAGCCGCGGATGTGGTCGAGGTAACAGGGGAGTTGGTTCCCGCGCTGGACCACTCCCTGCATGGGGCTGCTCCTCAAGCCACGGACAGGCGGGCGCAGGTGGCAGGGGCATCTGCCTGATCCGTGACTTTTTCACTAGTGGCAGCCGGCCCATTACTTCCCAGGATGCAAAGGCTGTCTTTGCTTTCATGGCCGATTCTTGTGCCACAAAGTCCTCTTCCCCTGCTGCCAGCAACTGCAGCACTCCGCCTCCTGTATAACAAACCCCCAGCTCCCAAGAATTGCCCTCTCTCATGTTTGGAGACTTGGAGACTGTGAGGGACATCTTGGAGGAGGCATTGCAGGAGGCGGAATTACTGTTCAGCCCTGTGGATGGGCAGGACCTGTTGGAAGAGATGGGGGATGGGGAGGAGGGGCCTATAAATCCCCCTGTGAAATCCCTTCCAACTGGTGCGGGTGGTGTTAGCCACACAACCCCTGCACCTATTTAGACCCAGGCGTCAGCGAGTGGACAGCAGAGCCTGGTCAGGGGGGGTTCCATGTCAGCTGTTCCCGTCAGCCCACCACAGGTTGGCCCTGGGTCTGACATATCAGGGGGCGATGAGGAGGGTGACCCAGAATAGGTGCCACCTTCTTTGTCAGGTGACGGCAGCACCGATGAAGGTAGGCACCCGAGGCAAATGGTGCACCAGGTCACCAGGGAGCCCAGTGTCAGGGGCTCCACTGGTAATGGCAGCAGGAGTAGGCAGCAGCAGCCAGCTCCACCTGTGTGCACCGATCCCAAACAGGCACAAGCCAGCATCACCTCATCTGACTGGAGGTCGGTGCGGAAGTCGCCTGTTTGGCTTACTTCACCCTTGCAGCAGATGATGTCACAGTTAGCATTTGTAAGCTGTGCCATGCCAGGAGGAGAGGGAGATCTATGGTTTGGCTGGGTACCACTGCCCTCACCCAGCACATGCGAGTCAACCACTGGCTGGAGTGGGAACAGATGCGGGGTGGTCACAGCAGCAGCGCCACCAGCAGTGTGCAGGAGACAGCAGCTCCTGCCACTGTACTGCAGCCACCCCAACCCTTTCCACCAACTGATTCCCGCTCCCTCTACTAGAGGTACTGGTACCAGCAGTCATACCTCTGCCTCCACTGCACCCTCCTTCACCGTCCGGCGCCAGCCATCTATTGCAGATGCATTTGAACGCACCGCGCCCTACGTCCCCGGGGACCGACGTGAGCGTTTACTCAATGGGCTCCTGGCAAGGGTTATTGGAGCAGGCCCAACCCAGATGGCGTGTCCCCAGCCGCCATTACTTTGCCAGGACCGGCGTCCCTGCCCTACACCAGCACATTGTGCAGAATGTATCTCTGTCGCTGGATCATGCTGTCAGCGACAGGGTGCATCTCACAATGGATGCCTGGACCAGCAGGCATGGGCAGGGACGCTATATAAGCTTCACAGCCCATTGGGTGTCCCTCCGAGGCGCCATGGAGGAACACCCAATGGGCTGTGAAGCTTATATAGCGTCCCTGCCCACATGCAGCATCCTGATGCTTACAAATGATTTGTAGCCCATATACACAACCGTTACCAATAACTACTACTATTATCATGATCCATTGGAGTTATGTGTAAGCCTTATACTACCCAATTTCTATATACCTGCGGATGCTGTATGTCAGGATACTGATGAGTTTGGGAATGGACTCTAGGGGCCTTTAACAATTATACAGAAAACTTAATTTTTTTTATTTAAAAAAAGAACACAGTAAACAATATAATTACAAAATAATTAAAAAATAAAGTAAAGTGAACAATTTTCAATAAGGCAATGTCCTCAATTTATTTATTTTTTTTAAGCCACGCCATGGCCTTGGCGTGATGCTCTTTCATTTGCCTTAGGCCGTTGGCAAACTGGAGCTTAATCTCCCTCAGCTTCCGTAGATGCTGCTCTTGGAATGCCTGCACTGCTTTTTGGTGCTCCCGCTTGAGCTCCTCAATGTTGAGGTGCATTTCTTTTAATACTGTAAACAAATAAATAAATAAATAAAGTAGACGGTGTCGTTTCAGGATGTTGGCTTGAAATCTGATTGGCTGTTGGTGGCTCCACCACCCTTTTTTGAATTTTAATCTCAGTCCTCCAGTGACCAACTATGCCAAGTTTGAAGACTGTGCCAATAAAAGTCTAAGAGCAGCGGCAGTTTGAATTTTTCCCATTTAAACAAATGGCTAAAATTTGATTGGGCGTTGTAGACACCGCCCACTTTTTTCATAAATTTTAATCCCAGTCACCTACTAATCCACGGTGCCAAGTTTGGCGGCTTAAATGCTGTGAGAATGATTGCTTTTTAAAAATTTTACACTGGAGTCAATAGTGAAAATTTATTTGGTTGTTTGTGGTTCTGCCCACTTTTTAACATCCCCAAAATGTGACAGAAATTTTCAAGTTGACCACATGACTAAGTGACCCAAGTTTGGTGACTTTAACTTGAAAGCTGTACAAGTGACAAAACTTTATAGTTTTCCAATAAAAGTCTATGGGAAAAAATGGGTTTCCGGGGGGCCACTCCAGGGGCCCGGAGGGTGGGATCGGTTAACAAAGCACAAGCAAAGTTTGGTAATTGTACTCCTAAAACTGTGGTAGGAGTAGCGTATAGAATATTGCTAAATTTTCATTGGCCATTGGTAGCTCCGCCCACTTTGGGGTGTCCCCCCCAAAATATACCCGTTCATTCGGGTTGACACCAACAATATCTGGTCCGAGTTTGGGGAAGAATCATGGCTGCTCGGTATGTCTCAATGGTAATGTGGGAATGTATGCCTCAGTGAGATAACTTCGATGAATCAGTACGCCTGTAACTATAGGTTTCGGGGAGGTTTTCTTTAGAAATTATTTGGGCCTGGGTTTTAATAGTCAACAGAGACATTGGCTGGGACCCATACTACATTATGGGGTTTTCATAACATTGTGGTTAAAAAGACTGTTAAAATACAGTGTGGATAGTCGATTGGAACGCAGAACAATCATAGAGGGGAACCAGACCTCTGGAAGACTGTAAAGAGTGTTGAGATAGTACGTTTTTGTAATCCCGCTTATAAGAAACTGTAAGTGTGGGACTATAGGTTCTCAAATATGTGTGGGCTGAAGAAAGATTATTAGTAAAGCTTTAACATGCTTATTGTTTGCTCCAAAAAAGTATGTCTATGGTGAAGACTAAACTGACACGTGTTTGTGTGTGTGTGTGAACAGTGAATGAGTGAAAACAGCCACAGCACATACTTACACTCCTTGTGGGGGGTTGTGATAAGTTCCTCCTCCTCGTCCCCGTCATCAGACACTTGAGGGGGTGAGGAAGGTTGGGGTGAAGGTCCGCCCTCAACTCCGGCCATCGACCCCTCTGGGGGGCTAGGGGCATGTTGTTGCCCTGAGGGTCTGGCCTCCTCCTCCTCTGACGCCGACACCTCTCACCCCTGCTGTCTGGAAGGCCTGCGCCTGACTGCAGGTAAAGGAACACCTATAATAACAAATTTTACTACTTTTAGAAAAAAATCTAAAAACAAAAATGTACATATGCTTTACATTACTTTTGTATCTTTACTCCAACACTCAGTAATCATTATACCTGGACATTTATGGTCCCGGATCTCGTGGATTCTTTCCGCATACCTCCTCTTCATGTCTGACCATTTTTAAAAATGGGCAGACGCTTGTGTTTCCTATCATAGTCTCGCCAGAGTTCGTACCTGATCCTGCGTACTATTTTCTTTTTTTCTGCATGGGGGCGGGTCTTATCGTATCATAGCTCCAACATGTGCTGCAGTATAAAAAAACAAGCATATAATCAGATTTTATAACAGTAACTTTAAGGGTCCATTCACACATCCGTGTGTGTTTTGCGGGTCCACGAATCCGCGGATCCGCAAAACACGGACATCGACGACACTACTTAGAAAATGACTTTTCGATAGGACATGTTCTATTTTTTTTTTCAGGAACGCAAGTGCGGACCCGGAAGTGCGGATCCGCAATTGCAGACCCGGGCGGCACATCGTCTATCCCTATTGAAATTAATGGGTCCGCAATTCCGTTCCGCAAAATGCGGAACAGAATTGCGGACGTGTGAATGGACCCTAAAGCTAATATTTCACTTTATAACACTAATAATTTTTGGTTTGGTGGTTTTGATGATGAATAAATGTTGGTGGCTATGACTAAGGCAGCGAACGGCGAGAGGTTCCCCGGGCTTAAACTACGACATACAGAGCTTTCAGTTAGACTGTCTCTCGCCGTGCGCTGCCTTGCTGCTGCTGTACCACCACCACCGCCCCCATTATAGTCAATGGGGACGAAGCATCATTCTAGGGGCGTAGGTGAACTAGCGACAGTATGGATCTGACAGGCTGTTCATCTTCGTTGAATAGTCAGACGTACTCCCCTGTCGCTAATGTTAACGTCGCCTAATCTTATTTTTTTAAATATTTGGGATTGTGTTGAAATTGTATGTGTGTGTAGTATGAGATATTGGATATTGCCATCCGAGGACAGATGTACCTGTCTAGTGAAGTGACGGTAGGTATGGGGTGTAAGACTGGTTCGCCTCCCCGTGGTGCACCCTGGGTAACGCTTAAAGAACAAGCAAATATTGAATGTCAAACATTACTTCTCCTGACCAACGGGACACTTATTAGAATCTACATACTAGGCATCCTCAAACTGCGGCCCTCCAGCTGTTTCAAAACTAAAAATCACATCATTCCATGACAGCCTACAGCTATCATCCTATATAGGGGCATCATGGGAGTTGTAGTTTTACAACAGCTAGAGGGCCGCAGTTTGAGAATGCCTGCTATAGACTGTGTATGTGTGTGTTGGGGTGGGGGGTGGTCAGAGATGGTGTGGGTTTGAGGGGGGGTCTGGTGGCATGTAGTGGTGGGTATATAGTGTGGGTATATTGCGTGAGGCGGAAGATTAGATGTGCAATGTGAATCATATATATATTTGTCTGCTATCCATTTTTTCGGGATGAGATGATTGGCACTATTTTGGGGTGCGTATGACTTTTTGATCGCTTGCTATTACACTTTTTCTGATGTAAGATGACAAAAAATTTCTTTTTTAGACAGTTTTTATTCAGATTTTTAATGGTGTTTATCGGACGGGGTGTATCATGTGATATATTTATAGAGCCGGTCTTTACGGACACGGCAATACATAATATGTGTTGTTTCTTTTTTTTCTATTTTTTATTTTAAAAAATCATGAGAAAGGGGTGTTTTTCTTTTTTTAACTTCAAACTATATTTTTTTTATTAGAAAACTTTTTATTTTCTTTTTTTCAAACTTTATTTCTGTCCCACTTTGGGACTTCAACTTTTGGAGGTCTGATCCCCTCTGCAATGCATTACAATACATCTGTATTGTAATGCATTGCCTGTTAGTGTATTACACAGACTAATGCACTAACAGGTTGCCTAGGAGACGGGCCTGGGGCTGGACAGGTTGCCTAGGAAACTAGCCTGATGCTGGATCTCCTGGGCACCCATAGAAGGCAGGTCCTAATGCCGTGCAAGGCATTGGGCAGCCTTTGCACGGCATCAGTCTGCCTCCTCACACATCGGGTCCCCGTCACAGCAGCATGGGGACCCAATGCGCTCATTCACTAACCGCAAACCACTTCTATGCCGCGGTCAGCGCTGACCGCAACATAGAAAGGGTAGTAGGGGCCCGGCTATCAGGGACTGCTGTACCCCTGCGGTGATGTCACGACCCAGGTTTAGGTCGTGCGTGTGGTTGTCAGCGGCAACGTGTCGTCTGCACGGAGGGCTGCTACCCCGTTGCCCTATGTGCGGTTGCCGTTGGCAACGGGTCACCCGCCTGGCGGTCGTGGCTTTTACCTGTGGCCTCGCATACACTGATGTATGTTATCTCGTATGTGTATGTGTTATGTTTGGCGCAGGGCCACGGCTGCTCTGTCTTTGGTGTGGTGACACATAGACACACATGCTGGTTGCTGCTAGCAACTTCTTGTGGTGCATGTGTGTCTTTCCCCCTTTCCTGTGCACGATTCCCTTGTTTAGTGTCTTCTGTGTTTGTGTGGCGTGCACGGGGTTAAGGTGTGGCTAAGGTGTGGCTGCATTGTGGGTGTGTCCTCAGGCGTCCTTTAAGTTCCTGTGTTTGGAGCCTGGAGGTCAGTTTGGTTTGTCCAGTCATGGTGTGAGCATGGCTGGAGCTTATTGTCTGTGCCCCACTTGATGTCTGCGTGAGCCACCCTTATTTGTTATATTGTTTGCTATGTAGTTCCTTCCCTGGTGAGTGTCTGTGTATCCCTTCCCCACCTGGTTGTTGTAGTATGGTGTGGGTATGTTTGGTGTTTGTTGACACGGTGTGACGCTCCGGAAGGGGCTTGCCCGCCCTGATGGTGTGCTGCCACTTTGGGATCCATCCGCATGCGTCAGTTGTCCGCATGGGAGGTCAGGAGTTCTTGGATCCGCTTTATCTTCTGCGGTGCGGCAGGTAAGAGTGTTTGGTTGTATGCTCTCCTGCGGTACTGGGGTTCACACTGTCAGGGTCCCGGCTGCAGAGGGGCCTCGGGAGACTCCTGCTCATCCGTGTCCCTGGGTGAGCAGGTGGTCTCTGCCCTTTTAGATCCAGGGTGAAGCAGGGATGTCCAGGGCTCTAGGTTCCGGACGTATGGGCCCTCCTACCTTCGGGGTCGGCCCATACTGTTAGGAGACCAGGGCCAGTGTTAGGGACGTGCTAGTTTGGCAGTTCCTATGTCCCTGCTTTTAGTCCTTTTTGGCCCAGCGGCCGTGGATAGTGCGCGGAGGGGGGTTTCCCCACTCCCCGTCGTGACAGGTGATTGGTCGGGCGCAGCTCCTGATGAATATTCGATTTCGGCGAATATATGATAAATATTCATTCAAATATTCGCGATATATCGCAAAATCGAATATGGCACCTCTCGCTCATCACTACTCTTCAGAGCAGTGGGTGCCTGGTTTAATGCTTAGATTTTCCCATTGACTTCCATTATACTCGGATGCTCAGTAGAGCACCCAAGCATCCCAAAGTGTTCTATGCCTATTGTTTGGGGTATGTACTCCAGTGGCTACAGTAAAATTGTAATCCACTGACCGCCTAATATACCTCCAGCCACATAATCACTTGTTTTTTTCTGTGAGGTGAATGCCTAATCTTTGGGTCCCGTACTCCCATTGCCTAAAATAATTTTTTTCTAGGCTCCAGTAGGGCACATTTTTGAGAGTTTCCCTTTAAGACGCATAAAAATGGCCCCTGATTAAAATACATATTATTTGTGGGAATCTTTTTTATTGATACCCCTCTTGTATGTGACTGTCCATGTTGTGGGACTATCTGTGCACTTCTAGTAAGTATTTGGTGCCTGCAAATATGACCTGAAGGTTTCTTAGGTTTGCCTGCATGAAAATGAATGCGGCCCACCGCGAATGCACGGTTCATGAACATTTGATCGCGAATGTGATTGCGATGTTTGTTCATCACTAATAATAGCGCTACAATTTTTGTAACACATAGAATGCCAGGAGAGGTGACTGGTCCTCTTTAACTTTACTTTTCTTTGGCCGAATGACTTTTATGCTTATGCAGTACCCCAGACCTGAGAGTATCGTCTGCAACTATTATATGTAATATATTGTTATGTATTATGGTTTGCCACATTATTTATGTAAGGCATTCACACCAGAACAAGAGGTATGGTTAGCGGGGATCGGGTTAACTAACTTGTTGGTTCACAATTGCTTGGAATGGGCTGGTCCTACTTCCTGTCAAATGGAGGAGTTTGAGACCAGACAGGAAAAAGGGAAAGAAGCTCATGCTTGAGCTTCTTCTTCAAGGGATCTGATCCAGTTCTTCTGTGAGACCACTACTCTAGAGAGATTACTAGATCAAGACTTCTTCCATCATTAAAGCTACAGTGTGTTTAGTCAGCAGAGTGACCAGAAACCCCAGCTACTGCAGGTAAGGAAATACAGACCAGACACCAATTGCCTAGCTAACATCCTGGCCAGTCTAGCTTCAGGCCTGTATCACACAGTGGAGGACACCTATACCCACAAGTGCCTGCAAGTGCCATTTATTTGCCACATAACCATACCTTATCATCATCATAACCACAACTTCATCATCTGGTGAATGCACTTTGCACTTATGCTAGATGTGCCATAAGTTATATTTTGCAGTTATACTTCTACTTCTGGCCTTTCAAACTACCTTTCCACTGCATGGATCCCAAGGGAGCAACTGTATGAGGGAATACACTGTGAAACAGCATCTCACCAGGGCTACTACCACTCCCATCCTCTGCTCCGGTTCTTCAGGTTCTTGCTGCATTTAGGGTCATTGTCTTGCTACTTTTTCTTGAGAGTTAGCTCACAGACAAATGTTCTGACATTTTCCTTTAGAATTTTCTGATATAATGGAATTCAGTGATTTCCTTTCTCCAACTATAAGGTTCCTCATTTAACCCCTTAAGGATTGGGCCTATTTTAATTTTTGCATTTTTGATTTTTCTTTTTCACATTGCAGTAGGCATAACTTTTTTCCAAATTTTCCATTCACATAGCCATATGACGACTTATTTTTTGTGAGATTAATTTCTTCTTCAAAGAACCTGATCCAGTTCTTCTGTGAGACCACTACTCTCGAGAGATTACTAGATCGAGACTCATTTTTAATGGCACCATTTAATTTACCATGTCTTGTTTTGGAAAATAGGAAAATAATTCTTTGTGGGTTGAAATTGAAAAAAAAAATACAATTCCAAAAAGGTTTTTGAGGTTTTAATATTACGATATTCACCATACGCTAAAAATTACATGAATTATTTATTCTGGATCAATAAGATTACGGCAATACCAAGTTACCAAGTTATATGTTCTGGTTATTTTTTTTTTCATGAATTTAAAAAAATGAAAACCTTTAAAAAAAAAATAAAATCTGTGCATTACCATTTTTTGACAGCCATATATTTTTTTTATATTTCTGTCTACAGATCTGTATGAGGGCTTTTTTTTTTGGGGGGGGGGCAAACTGTAGTTTTTATTGGTACAATTTTAGGGTACATACAACTTTTTGTGTTGATCACTGTTATTTTTTTGGGGGGGGCAAGGGGACTAAAAAATGGCGAATCGTTTATTTGTATTGTTTTTTTCTGTTAAAGTGTTCACCGTGCAGAAACAAGTATTATAAGATTTTTATACAGTAGTTCAGACACTTTTGGATGTGACAATACTTATTTTTTTATTGTTTAGATATTTTTATATGTAAAATTGGGAAAGGAGGGTGATTTGAATTTGTAATATTTTTATGTTTTCGTTATAAACATTTTACATAATAGCGTTTAGCCCCCTTTTGATCCCTTGTCCCATTTACCATAGTAGAGAATTAGTATGGCGAAAGGGGTTCTGCCTGCTGAGCTATGCCTCATGCACAGCTTTGCTGGCAGATTACCATGACAGGCCTGGGGACCTTCAGCAGGACCCAGGCTTTCAAGGTAACCGATCAGAGCTTGACTATTTCATTGTTAGGACATCAATTGGAAGGCAATCAGGGGAGCCACATCCCTCTGTCTAACCTTACAGATGCCACTATCACTATTGAACGCGGAATCTGAGGGGTTTAATAACTGGTTTCAGCATCATCACTGATGCCAGTCATTGCAGCTTGGTGCCTGCTAGTGATGATCGAATATGCCCATATTCAAATTCGCGATATTTCGCGAATATTTCGTAAAATATTCGCGATATATTCGCAAATTCGAATATTCGAATTCATCATCATTTAATCGCCATCTTTTTTTTATAAAATCGCAGATAATCGCATAATGCGTATGATCATGTGCATATTGCGCAAGATCATTGTTACTGGCAGGCAAAGGCAGTATTCGTACAAAATCGATTACATCATATTTACCTAGTGCAATAAAATATACCATCTACATGTTATCTGCTTTTCAATCTTTATTTACCATGTATTAAATAATCGCTAATATTCGCATGCGCATTGCGATCAATATTAATTCGAATGACGCGACCGGCGGACATGACGTCTTTGTATGCGACGCGACGCGAAGATTGATGGGAATTCGCATGCGAAATTGCGCATCTTCTGGGACAGTTGGCTGGCAGAGTTGCAGACAGTAAGAAGATGGTGGGCCGCACATTTAGCGATCGAGAGGACAAACTGCTTATAACTGTAAGTATCAACTTTTAGTCTTGTTCTTAATGTGAATGCATATTAAAACCTTTTATAGGCGCGTATGCGATTATGTTAAATATTTTTCGCATCGCATGACTAATATTTTTTTTTTTATGTCTTGATTTTTGTGGTGATTTTTTTTTTTTTTTGTGGCTTGGATTTTATGTATATAAAGCTGACAAGTAATTAATTACATGCATACTGTACATCCATCCACACAATAAACACCACACATATAGTTCGAAACACTATATACCACTTAACCACTTCAGCCCCCCTAGCTTAATCCCCCTTTATGACCAGACCACTTTTTAGAATTCCGCACTACGCTACTTTCACCGTGCCTTCATACCAGAATCCTTACTAGGCCCCGCTTAGTGACAGTGAAGTTGCAGCACTTTGCTAGCCATTCTATTTCAGGGAAAGCCTTAAAGGGGAAAAGTAATACTCCACCCTTTGTAGAGATATGTCGCCTCTAAGGCCTTATTCAGCACCATGAGATGAGATCGATGATCAGTGCTGAACACTGGAGTCAGCCACAAAGCGCCATCCCTGTAGCCGGGGAATACAGCTGACTCTCCTGTTACACTAGCGTGGAGGGACGTGAACTAGACTTGACGGGTTAGCAGGCACTACGGACACGTCAAGATCCTTGCTGAGAATAGCTGGATCTTCATTGGGTTCGTTGTTCAGACCGGTGCAGGAAGGATAGGTCCACCGGTAGGACGGAGCACCGCGTGTGGGCACCGATGATCGTGTATGGGTGGGGAGAGCTCCGGTATTCCTTTCCTCCTCACAGACACATGGAGGATGAGAGAGCTGTGGCTAATCCCCGCCACTACTACTGCCCTCTGGCGTGAAGGGTTCTGCACACAGGGAGGCTGGATGCCTTACCGCTGTGTTCTGCTACACACACTGGATGTGCCAGATGTGGAAACTGAGAGCAGCCCTGTGCAGCCAACGTGTGGAGCACTGTATGGCTACTACATTGATTATAGTTGAATAGATTTTTGATTATAGTTCAATAGATTATTGAGTTTTTTCAATTTAAAAAATTGATATATATTAAAACATAATCCATATTTAAGTCTATATATACATAAAAGATATGTTTAAGGGAAAATTCATATAATTATTTTCTATAATTCATATATTTACACTACACAACACATGATTAAAGAAATTTAGAGACATTATTAAAATAAATTATTAAATAAAATTTCTTTATCAGACTCTGTACATGATTCACCGAAATTAATAAATTAATTAAAAATATATTGACACATATATACATATGAGAAGATTAAATTTAATAAGTAATTTTTTCATAATTAAGTAGATTTGATAAAAAAATAACTTGATAAAGAATATTAAAAATCAGATTAAAATCAATAAAAAATTCATCAATAAATTCATAATCATATACAACACATATAAAAAGAAATTCATAAATAGGATAAAAAATAATTTCATATTAAGATAAGACAATAAATTAGTTAAAAAGGTTAAAAAACAACGGATTTACGGAGGGAGAGCGAGGGAGAGGGATGGACAAGGGACCCTTCAACGGCCTGAACCGACAGCTGGGGCCAGGAAGTCACTGCCGATCCAGGACTCGTTCATTTTGATGAATGTCAGTCTGTCCACGGAGTCAGTGGACAGACGGGTCCTCTTGTCTGTGACCACCCCACCTGCCGCGCTGAATGTCCGCTCAGACAGTATGCTGGAGGGGGGGACAGACAATAACTCCAGCGCATACTGAGCGAGCTCATGGCAGGTGTCCAGTCTGGCAACCCAGTACTCCATGGGGTCGTCAGTGCTCATGCTGTCGGAAGCACCAACGGACCCCATGTAGTCTGCCACCATGCGGGCCAGCCGCTGGTGGTTGCTGCTGCTGCTTGCACTGGGTCTTGCAGACTGGTAGAACAGCCTCATCTCACCCATTAGGTCACCTGCTCGGCTGGTGCTGCTGGGTCCAGCCACCTGCTGGGTGAGATGGGCGGGGGAAACTGGAGCTGGAGGCCGAGGGGTAGTCTGCTCCAGACTCTTGATCAGACAGGCCCGCAGTTGTTCCATCCGGGCCTGCCGCCGACTTGATGGTATAAACTGTTCCAGTTTCCCCTTGCATCGTGGGTCTAAAAGGGTGGCCAACCAATAATCATCCCTCCCCTTAATACTCTTGATCCGGGGGTCCCTCCTGAGGCATCGCAGCATGTGGGCAGCCATGGGGAAGAGGACAGCCCGCTGTGACTCGTCATGGCTGCCCGGGACCATGACCTCTTGGTCCCCCTGCTGCTGTTGCTGCTGCTCCCGGTTGGAGCTGCCCCACCCCTGGACTAACGGTGCCCCCATCACCGGCTCTCCCTCCTGACCAGGCCCAAACTCCTGGACGTCCACTGTGTCATCCTCCTCCTCAACGTCCTGGGCCTGGTCCTGGTGGAGCAAGGCAGCCTCATCTTGCTCCACCAAGGCACTCTCCCCAGCTTCAAGCAGGCGATCGAGTGTCCTGTCCAGCAGGAACACTAATGGGAGCACGTCATTGAGTCCAACGTGCTCCCCGCTGACCATGTTTGTCGCCTGCTCAAATGGGGCCAACACGTGACAGACCTGCTGTATCTGCCCCCACTCCGCATTAGTGACATAGGGGAGTGGGTGTGATGGCCCTGAAGTGCCTAGGTCCAGCAGGTATTCCCTCACCGCCCGTCTCTGCTCCCACAACCTTTCCAGCATGTGGAGGGTTGAGTTCCACCGCGTCACACTGTCCACAATCAGCCTGTGAGGGGCAGGCTGTTGTCCCGCTGCAGTCTGGACAGGGACGTGGTGGCAGTTGAGGAGCGTCGGAAATGGCTGGCAATCCTACGTACCCTTAACACAATGTCACTCAAACCTGGGTACGTACGGAGGAACTTCTGTACCACTAGGTTGAGGACATGTGCCATGCAGGGCACGTGGGTCAGACTGCCAGCCTGAAGGGCGGCGAGTAGGTTGCTGCCGTTGTCACAGACAACCAAACCTGCCTGGAGCCTACGGGGTGTCAGCCACTTCTGGACCTGAGCCTGAAGTGCGGCCAGAACTTCAGGTCCAGTGTGTCTCCTGTCTCCCAAGCTCACAAGCTGGAGCACGGCCTGGCAACGGACGTGCCCCACACTTGCATAGTTACAGGGACGCTTACTGGGGGGCTCAGCAGCAGTGGAGACAGTGGCTTGTGGGAGAGCAGCAGTTCTCCCCTGGACACCCCGCGGCGGCACCACAAACTCTGATGCCGCCTATCCCTCCCCGACGCCTCGGAGGGACACCCAATGGGCAGTAAAACTCAAGTATCGTCCCTGCCCATGTCTGCTAGTCCAAGCATCCATTGTGAGATGTACCCTGTCGCTGACAGCATGATCCAGCGACAGGCATACTTTCTCCACAAGGTGCTGGTATAGGGCAGGGACGCCAGTCCTGGCAAAGTAATGGCGGCTGGGGACACGCCATCTGGGTTGTTCCTGCTCCAACATCTGCTGGAACGGATTGCTGTCCACAAGATTGTAAGGGAGCAGATGTTGGGCAAGAACCCTTGCCAGGAGCCCATTGAGTGAACGCACACGTCGGTCCCCGGGGGCATAGGGCGCGGTGCGTTCAAAAGCATCAGCAACTGATGGCTGGCGCCGGACGGCAGTGGAGGAGGAGATAGAGGAGGGTGCAGTGGAGGCAGAGGTATGGCTGCCGGTCCCAGTACCTCTATGAGAGGGAGTGGGAATGACTTACGGGGATCTGTTGTGGGGGCTGCTGTACTGTGGCAGGAGCTGCTGTCCCCTGCACACTGCTGGTGGCGCTGCTGCTACCACCCTTCATCTGTTCCCACTCCCACCACTGGTTGACCCGTAGGTGCTGGTTCAGTGCTGTAGTACCCAGCCGAGCCACCACCCTCCCTCTCTTCACTCTGGCACGGCATAGCTGACAGATTGCTACTGTAACATTGTCAGCTGCCAGGGTGAAGTAAGCCCAAACAGGCGACTTATGCACCGACCACCGGTCAGATGGGTTGGTGCTCACTTGCGTCTGTTCGGGCTCGGTGCGCACAGGTGGAGGTGGCTGCTGCTGCTGCCTCCTACTGCTGACATTACCAGTGGAGCCCCTGCTGCTAGACTCACTGGTCACCTGGCGCATCGTTTGCCTCCAGTGCCGACCTTCCTCCTCATCAGTGCTGCTGATGCCTGACAAGGGAGGTGGCATCCATTCTTGGTCACCCTCCTCTTCATCCCCCGATGTGTCAGACCCAGGGCCAAGCCTTGGTGAACAGAGGGGAGCAGCTGACATAGAGCCCCTGACCGGGCTCTGCTGTCCCCTCGATGATGCCTGGGTCTGACTAGGTACAGGGGTTATGTGGCTGACACCACCTGCACCTATTGGAAGGGATGTCACTGGCACCATCTCCCCCTCCATCTCTTCCAAGAGTTGCTGACCATGGGGAGGACTGAACTGCAGTTCTGCCTCCTGTTCCTCCTGAGTTGCCTGCCCAAAGATATCAAAGTCAACATCCTCAAAAAGATCAGGTGATAAATTTTCGGGGGTGGGGTTCTGCAGGAGGCGGAACCCTGCAGATGCTGCTGCTGCTGGTTGGGGCTGGGCCGGAGGACTCTGTGGCACTGGACTGTGCCATCATAGCCACAACTTGTTGGGCATCCTGAGAACTAATTGGGCGGCTGCCACGCCCAAAGAACTCTCTGATTAGTCGGACGCCCCTCACACTTGAACCTCCGCGGGTAGAGGAGCGGTCCCGTGCAGGCAGCGGTCCGGCACTGGAACCAACTCCCCTACCACGACTTCCAGAACGCCCGCGTGATGTCATACTGGTCAGAGATTGGTCTTAAAGTGTGGGATTTGGGGAAAACTTTATTAGGATGGGGAATCTGGGGCTAAAATGAAAAACGAATTCAATAAATTAAATCAATAAATTAATAAATCCTAACCTCTATATAATTTTTTTTTGTTTTTTTTCAACTATGAAAAGACGCAGACTCTGACGCAGACAGACACAAAAGCAAATAAACTATTCAACAACTACCCTATATAAACTTTTTTTGTTTTTTTTCTTTTTTTTTTCCAACTAACGGAAGACGAGGACACTGACGCAGACAGACACAGAACCTAGTAGACTAAGGAAAAACTACCCTATATAAACTTTTTATTTTTTATTTTTTTTCAACTAAGAAAAGACGCGGACTCTGACACAGACAGACACAAAAGCTACTAAACTATTTAACAACTACCCTATATAAACTTTTTTTTTTTTTTTGTTTTTTTTTTTGTTTTTTTTTCAACTAACAAAAGACGCGGACACTGACACTGACAGACACAAAACCTACTAGACTAAGAAAAACTACCCTATATAAACTTTTTTTTTTCTTTTTTTTTTTTATCTAACGTAAAACACGGACACTGACAGACACAAAACAAATACTACACAAACTAAACTATTATAACCTAAGGAAATACACTAACACACTTAACTAAAACACTAAAACTAAACTAAAGCCTACAATATAACTAAACTTAAGCTCCCTCAATCTACACTAATCACTCCCTACTACTACAACCTACACTATAGAATGAATAATTAGATTGTGAAATATATTGCTTTTAAAAAAGCACAATTCCACACCGCACAGCACAGCACAGTTTTTAGCTCCTAACACAACCAACTCCAAGTAAAACTGCACAGAATGGCTGCTGGGAAGAATATTATATAGTAAAGAGGTGGGGAGCTTTCCTATTGGTTGCTAGGGAGGTTGCTAACCTATGACAACTGTAGGTACATCATTTTCATTGGACAAAAAGACAGAAGGGAGGGATCTATGTACTTTGACGGAAATGATATATTCACATAAATTCGCATTACGAAAAAAAATCGCAAACTGAACTAAAATTAGTGTAAACTTTATAATTAAGTGATGATTGGAAGTCTCACCTCACCCTACCAATTTAATTTGCACTACAAGCAGCCTGCTTCTAGCTTGTGGTCCAATT
Source organism: Bufotes viridis (assembly GCA_033119425.1). Taxonomy (NCBI): domain Eukaryota; kingdom Metazoa; phylum Chordata; class Amphibia; order Anura; family Bufonidae; genus Bufotes; species Bufotes viridis. The sequence goes on from CM065590.1 coordinate 180,606,322, forward strand.
GAGATTTAGATAGTTTATACTGTGCAAGGCATAGAATATTCGTGTATGCGAATTTTCGAATATATTCGCAATTCGCAGCGTTTACGAATTCGCAAGCGGGAAAAAAATCGCATGGCAAAAAAATCGCAAAAACACTTTAACTTTCATGGCCGGGATGGTCAAGTCAATCAATGCGCAGGAAGAATAGCACGTGTGAAAAATCGCATCGCTTAATAAAAATCGCATTACGAAAAATCGCAAAAAAAAAAAAGACAAGGGAGGGAAGTGGGGACGGAGGGTCGAGGAATGGATATAAAATGAAGCCTTGTTGAAAGTGAAACTAATGATTCGGGGTGAATGAGAATAAGAAGAGGAAAACACGACGACATATATTTGAATATGCGAATTTTCGAATATATTCGCAATTCGCAGCATGTTCGTATTCGCAAGTTGACGATCGCGACTACCAAGCGCATAGTGTGAAAAAAATCGCATTACGGAAAAATCGCATAAAGGCAATATTTCAATTTTCAAGTCAATGCGCAGGCATGTCAGCAAGTGTTAGATATTCGCATCGCTGTCAAAAAAATCGCATTACGGAAAATCGCAAAAAAGGCAGGATTTTGGCTATGGCTTTGAAAAAGAGCCTTGATGCAAAACAACACCTTAAATGAATGAAACTCAGTCACTCAAACTCATTTATCAACACAAGTGAACTGAAGTTCTTGAACTTATTGTGTATCATCTAATTTAACCAACGCGAATATTCGCAATATCGAATTTATGGCATGATATTCGAAAAAATCGCGAATATGCGATATTCGCGTGAAATATTTGCATCGCGAATATTCGCGCCCAACACTAGTGCCTGCTGTATTGTACAACCAACACCTGGCTTTGGTCACACCCATTCAAAAAACATTGTCCCGATAGCCTTCTACTTTGTCTAGGTGATCTTTAGCAAAGTACAGACTGTCAGGGCAGCAGTGTTCTTTTTGGGGAACTGCAGCTTTTTCCTTGAAATCCTGCCATGCACACCATTCTTGTTGAGTGTCCTCCTGATGGTGGACATGAAGATTAAATTTAGTTAATGTAAGAAAGGCCTTTATTTTTTTAGAGGTTACCTTGGGTTGTTTGTGACCTTGTGACCTAAACGCCTTGCTCTTGATGTAGTGTTTTTTATTCAACCACTTCATAGTAGGATAATAATGATCTTTAATTCTCTCCATTTGCACACAATCTGTCTGACTGTGGATTAAGTCCAAACCCTTTAGAGATGATTTTATAACCCTTTCCAGCATCAGCAACTTCTGCCGTGGGGCCATTAAGAATTCAGACCACCTATACTGTGAGGTCTTAATTAGTTAAATATCAGGAAGCTGTGGGCTAATTGGCCATGTGATTCTTTACCTCAGTTTGCAGCAATTCGAATGGATCATAACCGCGACATGTGGTCGTATCCTTAGATTCTTGAAACATTTCACAAAAAGTACATGTACTAAAGATCTCCCAAAAATTTTCAAAGGGTAAGTGGTGCATTATCTGTTCTACAGATGAGCAAACTTCTTAAGATTTGCTTTGTGTCTAGTTAAAGTTTTCAAAAAGTTCAGTTCCAATCTAAATAGGTTTGTCACAAATCGAAGTTGCTCCAGTTGCCCTGGAGGAGTCAAATTTTTATCAAAAGATTTTATCTCTTTTTATTTTTTTTACAAATTATAGAGCTCCCAGGTCCTGTTGAACACACAATCATTGTGATAGCCTTCACCCTTCCCACCTCTTTTGTCAGACTGTGATACGCCATTGTTGGTTCCTTGTCGTCGTCCCCCTCCAAATTCCTTAAAATATTTTCTCTGACTGTCACAGTCTCTACAACTGCTCCTACCGCCACCACTGTGGATACAAATGCCACTACCAACAGCTATGACTGAGGTATCCTGCCTTCCCCTGAACACCAATCTCATAGAATTCCAAATGCTGACTGCTCTCACACAAGTCATTAATATGGAGACTCTCTCAATAGGTAATGGTGGTGTTTTGTTGCCCCTTCTTGGCCAAAAAAAAAAGGTTACCCGGTAGGAGGTGGCAGTGAAGACAGGGAGGATCCAACTGAAAGGCTTGCAATCTGTGGTTGCAAGGAGAAGGAGCAGGAGGAATGCTGTGGCCCCTCACTCCAAGCAATATGTCAGTCCCAGATGTGACACACATCATCCTGCCGTGAGAGGAGGAGTAAGCCATCCAGTCCACATTCTCTTTTCTTTGCCCTCAATAATAATGTTTTGCTTTCTGAAAGCCGGAGGGAACTGTGGCCTACTTCTACCACCCACATTCTTTCTCTGGGAAGGGCACGGGTCTTTCATTTTGCACACTTCCATTTTCCAGACATTTTATTATGAGACTTTTAAATGAAAAGTCACAGGTTTCCTGTAAATGAAAAATTACAGGGTTTGGTACACACAGATTAGTAAATAGGTAACAGCAAAATTGCAAGTGTGTTTTCTGTAATTTAAAGACAGAGGTGCTATTAAGTATGCCTCCCCTTCTACAAACACACTGCATTAATAATGCACGAAAAGTGCAATTACTCAGCGTGTGCAGCAGAATACTATTGGGGTTCTGTGTGGCAATAAGTCTATATAGAAACTTGAGATTTTGAGATAAAAAAATAAAAAACAAAGCTGTCTCTCTGTTCAAATAAAAAAAAAAAAGTTTTTCTAGCAGGTAGTCAGTTTTGTGATGCTGAACTACTAAAATGAGGTGCTGCAACTGATGTGCTAAGAAGTTTTCCCAGCCCTTCAGCCTCAGCCCCTCACTCCTTCAAAGCAGTAAAATGGGGAGGGCTGCTGTTTTTACACAATTTGTCCAAAGTGAAACAGAAAACCTTTGGGTTCGTTTAGCAGATGAATTTCTGTGAAATTCGGAATTAATCCAGTTTGTTACAAATTGATTCACTCATCAGCAATCTGTTTCTCTTATTAGCATCATTAAATGGACACAATTAAAACTCATTAGTTCAGCTTTATTAGTGCTTTTTTTCTTTTGCAATTCACTACTCATTTTTGTGTAGCTCTAAATAGTGCTTTTTTTTTAAATACCTATATAACTATCCTACCAAAAATAAATAGTAAGAAATAAATGTTCAGATGTACTAGCTCATCAAACTTTATTTTATACAGTTTCTAGTTATATAGCAGTGTGCAAGTTTTGCTTTTCCTAAAACGATTAAACATAATTTATGGCATGTACTAAAGCATTTAATGACTGTTAATTTTTAATAGTTAAAACAGTGTATCAAGCTAGGTGCTCTTTTTTCTTGTTGTGTTTAAGCATTAAGATTTATCAAAAGAAAATAGAAATAAGTGAACCAATAGGTGGCTCAGCAGGGCATGGTGCTCTTGTCCTGGAAATCAAATATTACTTAGAAAAATAACAATATCAACAATAGCAGACTGTGTGATACCACTCAGAACTTTGCAACTGGGTCAATCAGGTTGCTTTTATGCCTTTTTATGTTTTTGTCATGCTCAGCTGGCAAAGTCTTTTTGTGAATAATAAGTGATTTCCTTAATTGTCTGTCAAAAGGAGAAGTCGTGGGCATGCATAACTGATAAATAGCTTCATAACAATATCCAACCAGTTATATAAATGATTTTTAAACCCTATTGAACAATAATCTACGTTAAGGATAAGAAGATTAAATACACAAAATGGTGACCTGAATTGAATGGCTGTAGGATTATATAGAATTCCAGAAAAGCTTTTACAGAATGCATTTGTTTAAACTTTTCCAGCAGGAGTGAAAAACATGTCTGTTTTTTTTCCCCAGCTCCTTAAATGTTACATAGAAAATTATCAAAAATCTAAAATTAAGCTGACAAATGTTACAATTGTGACAAAACACATAGTCAGAAATAGTTTGTGGAGGGTCGGCTCCACAAATTAAATTTAAAGCGTTAGTAAGTTTCTGTATTTGGTAAATTCACACTATATTTAACTTTCTATTATGTTATTTGGGTTTCTCAACACATTATGTTACATTTCTCAATCTACCACATTATGTCTTTCCAGTGGCAGATTTAGGCTAGGGCTACACAGCGTCATGTGTCACGCAAGCTGGATTTTGTACGACTGTCACGTCACAGTCGCCGCATGTCACAGTGCAACAGTATTAATTGTCATTGCAAAAAATGTTGCTTGACATTGGTGGGACATGAATGTCGGGCGACACATATTGCAGCATATTTTCCCTTTTTGTCGTGAGACACATGGTGCCGTGTAACCCTAACCTTATCAAAGTATATTATTTGCTAAATCATATGAACACTATTTCAGATGATTTGCTCCATATCCATTCTCTCCGACAATTGCAAATTCAAAATAATTACAACCTTCTGCCCCTTAACCTAAAAGTTCCCAGGTTTATATGAAAAATGCCATTGAGAAATCTGCTACGTGTCACCCATACCGGTGTCTGCCAGTCAAAAGCCAACAATCACATGAATATACTAGCTACTTATACCTCTAGAACAGTATTTTCAGCAGCTTTGTTACAAAGTTTCTGCTACATTTTTTTCCTTTTACATTGCCTGGCTGATGACCCCATGCAAAAAGATGTCCTTCAGCCATGCACTTGCCAATTTTAAAAGCTAGAACAGAAACTGGACTTTTAAATGTTTTTTCCAGTTTCTATATGGTTAACAACAATTGCCCCACCATGATTAGTTGTAGTGGCCCTATAAAAAAAAGAGTAGACAAGTCAGAAGCTTCCATCCCCAATGTTGCTTCTGCGACTGGAAGCTGCCGTGAAAATAATTAGTGGAGGTACTAGGTGTCAGACTCCCATCAATCTGATATTGATGACAATATAGCAAAATAGTTCAATGAATAGTACATGTTAGATAGGGAAACAGCTCTCATTGTGTGAACACTGTTTGTGTAAATGAAGTTAAATGATCTGGACTAACACTGGCCACAAGATGCCGCTGTTTCCTACACATAGCTAAAAAGGCTGCATTCCTAGATTCATCTAATGTTAAAAAAAAACTTTCATGTGTGGAGATGGAAGCCTGATAAGGAAGTGAAGTATCCTCCATCTTAAAGTGAAGCTGAGAGAGACACTGAGGAGAGCATCTATCGACATCCAGGTGTGCGAGCATCCTTCTGTGACCAGAGCTGCAGCCAAGGAAAGCTGATTGTGTCCAAGACCCTGATCCTGTCCAGAGGAAGGATGATTGGTGCCAGGAGCACTGATGAGATCTGAGGAGCAAAGCAACCTACACTGTGGTACCTCATGCTTGTTGGAGAAGCCTTTGTTCGATTCACAGTCACCAGCTGATGCAGAGCAGACCTGGGTCGGTAAGACTGATTGTGCATGCACCTCATTACAGCGTTGGCGCCTAGAAACCTAGAGACTGAGACCAGGCCTGTAGTCAGTAAGTTTGGGTTTCTGTTTGTGTCATGCCACAAGGATTGTTAGCTGTTCATCACGAGGACTTCACAGTTAAAGTTACAGTTCACACCGGAGAGCTGATAAGCTTTATACCAAACTCAAGCCAGGCTGGCATTTACTCTGAAGAAACACTAAGGCACGTGATACATGACGAGTTATTGGAGGGGGAATACGATTATAAGATTGTAAGCTGTTGTGCTTTACCGCACGCTAGACCGCACCATGCACCCAAACAGTTGTTCCATATTTTAGAGTAATAACAGGTAAGGCATGGCTGATTTATTTGAGCAAGCCAGTAGGTGAATTTCCGCTCTTACCTCCAGCATCCACAGGAGGGCACCACGCTGTGCAACACAAGAGTCTCAGCCTTCTAGCTGGGTGTATGTAAATTTATTTATGTGTTATCAGCATTTGTTGTCGTGCTCATTACCACGTTTAAGTAAAGTACTGTTTTGCCAAAAACTGGTGTTGGTTGTTTCCTCGTTTGTGACTTTGCTGTATCTTTGGGAGCCCAACCCGGTACACGGCTTATATACACAGCAAAAGAATCCTCCTAGTGTATTCACCACACAGTCATTTGACGTATCGGCTCAACAATAAGCCTTTCTATAGTAAATAGAAAATTCATAGTTTTAAGTATACATACAAAATTCATCATGTGTACCAATTAAACGTACAGCATCATTATTCATATATAGCATTTATAAAATCTGTGCAATATCAGCAAAGTGGCAAGTGCATAAGATAAATCTTATAATAAACACATTTAACGGGAAGCTGGCGACGCACTTCCTCCTTGCAGCGCCAACGGCATCCTGCATGCAGGAAGGGGACGCGTCTAGCATCCTCGTCTTCAAGGGGACCAGCAGGCGGGGAGAACTCGGCCGCGCACACCTCCTCAGTGCGGATGGCATTCCCCTAGACAATGATCAACATGGGAACTGAGCGCTGATAATCACGTCATGTGACTCAGCACTCAGGACTATTTAAACAGGCATCCTTCTGGCCACAGGTTGCCTGTGATTGGTCTTTTGTTACCCTCACCAGCGTTCTCTAGGATTGTGTCTATCGTGTGTGCTTTGACCTCGGCTTTGTTTGTGACCTCGACTTCGCTACCTCCTTTTGTACTTGGTGTGACCATTTGGCTTCTGACCTCAGCTTTGTTTGTGACCTTGACCTTAATAGCTCCTTTCGTATTTACGCATCCTACTGGCTTGACCATTGCTTTTGTCCACAGTATTCGTATTTGATTCTAGGCCCCTGCACTTATCCAAGTAAGGGACCGTCGCCAAGCTTTACACCATCAATTTGAACAGGCTATGTAAGTAGGTAGGGACAGAGGTGCGGGTGGATATCAGGACTGCACTTCTCCCTTCCCGACATGACAGAATCACAGGCCCTACCAATACATGGACCCGTTGCAGGTTCTCCCGGATCAGGTACATAATTTCGCCCAAGTGGTTCAGGAATTGGGAGAAAGGCTACAGCATCAGGAGTTGCTTCAGACACCACCTATATCGGCCTCCTCCACTCAAAACCTTGAACCCCACGTTAAATTGCCTGATCGTTTTTCAGGCATTTTTTTCTTACATTTAAAGAAAGTTGTAAACTTTATTTTCGTTTGCACCCTCATTCTTAAGGGTTCTGAACAGCAAAGAGTGGGCATCATTATCTCTTTGCTGCAGGGGGACCCACAAGAATGGGCCTTCTATCTCCACACAGTCTCTCCTTGTCTGGTTTCTGTTGAAGCATTTTTTCAGGCCTTGGGGGTACTTTATGATGAACCTGATAAATCGACTGTGGCTGAGTCTCAATTAAAGTCGCTCTGTCAGGGAGATAGACCCGTTGAGGAATACTGCACCCAATTCCAGAACTGGTGTGTTTCCTCTGGATGGAATGATCCAGCACTTAGTTGTCAGTTTAGAACTAGACTTTCCCAAAAGTTAAAGGACATGTTGGTCAGTTATCCCGCCCCTGACAACTTAGAGCAGACAATGACCTTGGCTATTAGACTTGAGGTATTAGGGAGAGACTACGAGATCATCTGACTTTTCCACAGGTGGTGGTCAAATCGGACTCTTCACCCTCCAAGGTACAGAATAATTCAGAAGAGCCAATGCAGCTTGGTATGACCAGGAAGAATCTAAGATGCCAGAGGGGTGCCTGTTTCTATTGCGGGGAATCTGATCACTGGGTACGACTAGGCCCTAAGATTTCTCTCTCCAGGAGGTTCTCACGGCCGGACGATCAGAAGAATAAGGTACTCCCAGAGGTAGTTAAAGAAAAGATATTGTTGCTGGTGATTATTTCTTTAGGCTCGTGTAAGGGTCCGGGGAAGGCGTCGCGTAGTGCTGCATGTCACTCTGCTGATCTTAGTGTAGGGACAGGTTGCTGCCTGTGCTCTCAGGGAGAGATTAGGAAAGAAATCTGTTGAACTTGGTGGTGTGAAATCTTCAAGCTACAGCAATTATTAAGGGAGGGTGCTACTGCTAAGACAACACAACCAATTAGGGGTGGTTAGCCCAAAATCACCAATGACTAAACCCAAATAATATAAACCAAAAACACCAGAAATCGGGTAGCTAAAACATAACCTTTAATGTGTTATCTATAAAATGAGCCCAAATTAGTATGGAGTATCGATTAGAAATAGTATCAGCTGCCAAATCAAAGCAAAAGCCAATATTCACCTAACCGGAGGGCCCCAAAAGGGATAGCAATAATAATGGAAACAGGAATAAAGCGATAGATGAAAAGACACAATGCTGGGTCTACTCGCCCTGGTATTCCCTTTTATTCCAATAAAATAGTACTAATGTATCCCTATGTGACCCTCCCTCCTACCTGACTGCCCAGCTTCATCAAAAACTGGGTGAAAAAACTGGATCCCTCCGTTCTGACCCCGTATACAGACCAGGCAATAAAACACCAAAACACCTCAAAAGTAGGATAGGTAGTGCAACAAACATCAAAATAATACTGAGGCCTTATACTTCAGACCCAGGATCATAAAACGGTCATGTGTCTCAGACCGCTATCAAATCAAACACCTGACTAGTGTTTCTGCCCTAGATGCTGGTTTTCAAGCAGAGTGAGTATAAAGCTGAATGTGTACTCACATTGCCTGCTAGTAGCCATCTGGCTCCAGGAGGAGTGCACAGTGGGCTCGGCATGCATGTTGGTACCTGCATCCCTGGATCTAATGGAGGCTGTTGCAGCACCAGAAGGGGTTAATAAGTAAGGTCTATCCCAGCGTGCATGCTGGGCTCACACTCCCTGGATTTTATGTGGCTGTCGTGGCCCATAACAGGTAGGACTTAGCGTTAGGAGGATTTTATGTGGCTGTAATGGCCTATAGTAGGTCAGATTTAGCGTTAGTACCCACTCTAGGAGACAACCGTGTCGGGGTGAGTGGGCTTACTAGCTTTTGATCAAAATGTAAACCAATGTCTCCACTGTTTGCATGCGATATCACTAATGTCCTCTTACAGCTCCCATCTTGGGCAGAGCTCTAGTTGCTGACTGCTGTTATATTTTTGTGTTTGTATGTATAATTGCCATAACCTACGTGCACCTGCATACAGGGAGTGCTGACTGAAACCCCCCCTTTTTGTTTTTAAATCAATTATATATGTCTGCGGCAAGAGCACCCCTAGTAAAGTAAAATTCCTAATACGGGGTTCCTCAATAATCCTACAAACATATATCATGGATTAAATTCTGAACTCAAAGTTGAAAGTCCCAAGTGTGAGGATAATGATGTCAATTATCTAACTCACCAAATACATATAACAGGGGTGTCTGAATAATTGTATCCTTATGACAACCTCCTGTTATATCTATAATGTTCATTGCCCCAACGCGTTTCATCGGGGGACTAATATGTATAATAGTAACCTGTGCGACACAAAATAATAATAAAGTATTCACAGTAGAAATTAAGGTGCTCCTCTAGTACGCTATGGAGACAATGCAGTAATGGTACTGCATAGAAGATTCATTCCTGTCTCCATACGGCATACACCAGTGCTCTGGATTAAAGATAAGTTATACTCATAATAAGGTAAGTGATGATCCAGAGTACAGTCCTGCGGGTGGTCTCCCGGTCTTCTGCATATGGCAGCTACTGCTATCCTACATTTTGTACCCTTCCCTGAGCCCAGTGATACCGCAAAATTATTTTTTTATAACCATCAGTTACTGAGGTGGGGGTCAGCGGCCATTTTAGCAACTGCAGTATCCTTGGAACTGTATGTTACCTGCATGTGTGCCAGCCTGCCAGGGACATCAGTCTAATCTTTTTTTGGTAGCTCAGTGAAGGAAAAATTCCTTTTTTCTGGCAGGTCAAGTCCGCTACATTACCTATTTTATAATTTAAGGGTGACAGTGCATTTCTGTAGTTGGGGGCATAAACCTGTATTGTGGTGCTATAGAGCACTTGTGCATACAACGCACAAAAAAGTATTTTAAATTTCAGCAGTGAAATACTGCATTAGTGTATTTTGGGGAAAGAAACCTGTATTGTTGGTTCTCAAAGCACTTGTCCATAGTCTGCACAAATACCTATGTTTAAATTTCAGCAGTGAAATACTGCATTAGTGTATTTTGGGGAAAGAAACCCATATTGTTGGTTACAGAGCACTTGTGCATACACCGCACAAATACCTACGTTTACATTTCAGCAGTCAAATACTGCATTAGTGTATTTTGGGGAAAGAAACCCGTATGGCTGGTCCACAGAGCACTTGTGCGTACACCGCACAAATACCTATTTTAAATTTCAGCAGTGAAATATTGCATTAGTGTACTTTGGGGAAATAAACCCGTATTGTTGGTCCACAGAGCAGTTTTGCATACACTGCACAAATACCTATTTTAAATTTCAGCAGTGAAATTCTGCATTAGTGTATTTTGGGGAAAGAAACACGTATTGTTGGTCCACAATGCAGTTTTGCATACACCACATAAATACCTAAATTAAATTTCAGCAGTGAAATACTGCATTAGTGTATTTTGTGAAAGAAACGCGTATTGTTGGTCCACAGAGCTCTTGTGCTTACACCGCACAAATACCTATTTTAAATTTCAGCAGTGAAATACTGTATTAGTGTATTTTGGGGAAAGAAACCCATATTGTTGGTTCACAGAGCACTTGTACATACACCGCACAAATACCTACGTTTAAATTTCAGCAGTGAAATACTGAATTAGTGTATTTTGGGGAAAGAAACCCGTATTGTTGGTCCACAGAGCACTTGTGCATACACAGCACAAATACCTATTTTAAATTTCAGCAGTGAAATAAACCCGTAGTGTTGTTACACAGAGCAGTTTGGCATACAACGCACAAAAACGTATTTTAAAATTTAGCAGTGACATCCTGCATTTCTGTAGTTTGTTGCAATAAACACTGGTTTTGTGCTACATAGCAGATCTGAGGCCTACTCTGTATTTCAGTCATTTAAAGTAACCTTTTGAACTCGGCATTTACATAGTTGGTTGCAAACACACTGGTTTTGAGTAGCACATTTGTGGTGTACGCTGCATTTCTGACAAATTAAACCGTTAACTTATGCTTTTACATTGTTGGTTTGAAAAAATCTAATTTTTGGTGATAGTGAAGTAATTCTATTGAATTGCTCCAATACAGTGTAGTGTGACCTAAAGAAATGTATTGTATTTATGACACGGGCGCTGCCTTACTGTTAGTGAACTTAATTGTTGACTATTGGCAGTTAAATGCATCAGTCTCTTATGCTTTTTGATGACTCTGCTGGCAGGGTTTCCCAGGGCCATAACCATAGCCCTGCCCCAGAAGTGGAAGAAATTGAGTGAACGGATGCCCAACCACTTAGGTTTGAGGATGAGGACAGGGGAAGACCACCGCAGCACGTCTGCTGATGATGACGAAACACAGGTGCAAACTGCTGTGGCTTTCTGCTGTGTGCAGACCGACAAAGAGGGCAGAGGTGAAGACTGTGTGGAAGATGATGTTGAGAACAATGAGGTCCTACACCCCAAAATATACCACCTAAATCCATGTTTTTCATGGGTGGTGGAAAAATCATATTTTGCTAGGCCAGGAATTACCTTTGCGGCCTGCTCTGCATACGTGCTGGGGACAATAATATGGTTAATCCGTCTGGGAGTTCAGGGGCTGACATATTCCAATTTTTTGCTGTCAAGTAACTCTGCACTGCATAGGTGACCAAAAATTTAAATAATCCTCTTTTAAATTGTTGGGTGAAATATTACCATTTTTGCCTGGTACAAACCCCTGCACTGGATAACTGACAGGGAACTTACAAGTGTCGGTTATTGTACATTGTTGCATGACATAAAGCCTTTTTTGGCTGTGAAGCCAAAGGTAGTCGCCAACAACAGGTTTTTTATTTTCAATTTTTTTTTTAAATAAATTGGGGTAGACCCCCAAAAATTGGGAAATATAAAAAATAAAACAAAGTGTAAGTTCACTGTAGTATAACAATGGTTGGGTGAGGCCAGTATACATCTGTATTCTGCATAAGGTACAAACAAGTCCTGAGGGATCCATGCCTGGTTCTTTTTAATGAACGTGAGCTTGCCCACTTTGGCTGCGGACAGGCGGCTGCACTTGTCATTGATAATGCCCCCAGCCATGCTAAACACACGTTCAGACAATGCAGTGGCTGCAGGGAAGACCAGCACCTCCAAGGCATAAAAGGCAACCTCAGCCCATGTGCCCAATTTGAAGACCCAGAAGTTGAATGCGACAGACCCAGTGGGGTAGCTAGAAATGATTGGGCACCACAGCAAATTTTTGAATGGGGCCCCCCTCCCCCAGTAATTTTTGCGCAACCCCTTCCTTTCATTCCATGATTCCTGTGGCTACTAAAGATCGCTCTCTCAGACCAGGCCCAGCAGCTGTTCCATCCGTTTTCTACACTGTTTATACTGCCACTGTATATAGTTTCATTGTATAATACTGTTGAGGGGGCCTGACAAAGTCTTTTAGTCCTCCTCCTTCTGCTCCTGGATGAGCCCCTTCTAGGTCAGGGCCACAAAGCAGTAGCTTCCCCTCTGCTTCCCCTGTTGCTACTCCCCTGGGCAGACCCATCAGTCAGTACGTGTACTGTTCCACCATGTTGCTGAAATGCTGCCTCCTGCTAAGACGTTCCATATCAGCTGTTGTTGTTGTTGCTGGTTGTTGTGGCGTGATGGAAAAGTTTTCCACATTTCGCCCATGCTAACCCTGCCTTCTGAGGTGCTAATGGTGACCCAGCTGTGTTGGCGACTTCCTCCTCCTCTGCCTTCACCTTGTGCTTCCACTGAGTCCCCGGTGTCAGGTGTGAATCATCAGCGTGTCTACTAGCGGGCGCATCTTTCTATCACACTCCAGTGAGGGAATTAAGGATGGCACGTTGTCCTTGTAACAGGGATCCAGCAGGGTGGCCACCCAGTAATCAGCACAAGTTAGAATGTGGCTGTAATTCAGCGGTCGTTGCGCAGGCACTGCACCATGTAGTTGCTCATCTGTGCCAGGCTGCCCAGAGGCAAGGACAAGCTGTCCTCTTTGAGGGAGGTGTATCGTCTGTGTCCTCCTTATTGTCGTTGCAATTCATACGATTTTCTTCTTCTTTGTGTGGTGCCAAATTAGGTAGGATTGTAAGTATGAGCTCATACATCTTTCTCAATGAGACCAATACAGGCTGGTATCATGGAAAATATATATACTTTATTCAAACAACATAAACTTAGATAGGCAATTTGAGGTAGACAAAAAGGGTGGTCTTAAATGAAAGTTTATTGGCTCTTTGCCAAAATGGGAGTAGATTATTAACTTTATCCCTAAGTTTATTGTTAAATTCAAAAACTGCAACTTAACTCCCCCCTTTCCCCCCACCCTACTAATTGAAACAGAAGAATAACACGAGCCTCACCACATCTGATTAGCAGCCATCTAGTGGACAGAAAAGGGTAATACATTACATATAGAAACAATATACTATCTCTCACAGTATCCCCCAGCAACGCTCCAGTGATGCCTGTGAGCTGACTTGGGTGCCACCCTGCTGACAACACGGTTCCTCCTACTCCTCCTCATCCTCCTCATCCTCCAGAACTGTGCCCTGTCTGGACAATTGTGTTCCAGGCCAGGGCTTATGTTGGTGCAGGAACCCACCCTCCGAGCCACTTGTATTTGGCGGGCCTTAAGTTAAGGATAAGGCGTGTATATAGTTTTGTTTGTTTATATATTTAGTTTAGCTGCATTATAGTTATTTCAATATGTTTTAAGTAAATTTGTAAATAGTGTGTTAATGGTTTGAGTGAAAGGGAGGATAGGGGTGTTGTGTGTGTATGGTGTGAGGCTGTTCAGGTTAATTTTCTCTTGTTGAAATGTTCCTTGTATAGTTTTTGTTCCAATATATAATAAAAAGTCCTGATAGCCATGGAAATGTTAACCGACAATCTAAACAACACATTTAATAATAATATTTGTCACATCTGCAGCTACGGTTGCAGGGGTCAACAATAAAAGTGAATTTGTGCCACCAGAATATAAGTGTTAGATTAACTGAATTGATTTTCACTGTCTGGTGTTCAGGAATTTCTGCACCACCAAATTCAGCATATGTGGCAGGCGGGGGATGTGCGTCAAACCGCTAAGCCCAGAGATGCTATGATATTTTACTCATTATCGCACAACACCATCCCGGGCTGGAGGCTCAGTGGCACCAACCAATCATCGGTCTGTTGTTCCATGCCCGTCCACAGCTCCTGCACGGTGTGGGGTTTATCCCACAAACACACACATTTTAAAACAGCCTGCTGTAGTTTCCCCCTGGCTGTGCTGCTGTTGGTGATGAAGGTGTTACGCTGAGTGGATGAGTAGGTGGTAGAGGAGGAGGAAGCCGAGTAGGAGGAGGAGGAAACAGGAGGAAAAGAGAAATGCCCTGAAATCCTCGTGGGCGGAAGGACATTCACAAAAATGCTATCCACCTCTGGGCCAACTGCCACTACATTTACCCAGTGTGTTGTTAGAGAGATATTACTTTCCTGCCCATGCTAACCAGTCCATGTATTAGTGGATATGTGGACGTTGCCACAGATAGCGATGCGCAGTGCACACCTGATTTTGTCCGCCACTTGGTTGTGCAGGGAAGGAATGGCTCGCCTGCAAAAGTATTGGCGGCTGGCAACCATTTACTGTGGGACAGCCACCACCATAAGGTTTTTAAAACTCTCCACCAGACAGAATGACAGCATTTCAAAGGATCAGGAATTTTGAAATCCAGGCATTCAAAGCCAGGGATCGCGGGTGGGTAGGGGGGTACTTCCTCTTTCTCTCCAGTGTTTGGGAGATAAACAGCTGATCGCTTCCATGGGGTTCTGTGGAGATGCTTGGTGACTTTGAAAGATGTGGTGGCTTTGCTGCCACATCCTCTGTTTGCTGGGTGGCAGGTGCCACTGCCTTTTGCAGCCCTCTAGCCCTTTCCAGGGATATTTTACAGCCATTTTAGTTCCCAAAAGTTCGGGTCCCCATTAACTGCAATAGGGTTTGGGTACGGGGTCAAGTTGGGGTCAAGTTCGGATCACGATCCCAAACTTTTTTGTGAAGGTCGGCCGAACCCGTCGAACCCGAACTTCCAGGTGTTCGCTCAACTCTATCAAAATTCAATACCTTTTGCCGTTGATTCCAGACCTGTTTAATCAGGTCCTTGGAGCTCAATGGTTCACTAAACTCGACCTCAGGGGAGCATATAAACTCATTCGTTTCAAGGAGGGGGATAAGTGGAAAACTACTTTTAATACCCCTGAGGGGCATTATGAATATCTAGTGATGCCATTTGGTTTAAGCAATGCCCCAGCGATTTTCAAGAATTTTGTCAATTATATTTTCAGGCAATTCAGTGGGAAATTCTTGATCATTTATTTAGATGATATTTTGATCTATTCACCCGATTGGGAGTATCATGTTAGTCACACTAGACAGGTACTGGAGGTTCTTCGAGAAAACCAACGATTTGCTAAAAGGGAAAAATGTATATTTGGGGTGCAAGAAATTTTGTTTTTGGGCTATGTTCTCACACTACAATCCTTTAAGATGGATCCAGGGAAGGTGCAGACGATTCTGTAATGGGTGAGACCCTCCTCTATAAAAGCGTTACAACGTTTTTTGGGGGTTTTCCAATTACTACCGGAAATGTATTTAAAAAAATTTCAGTTGTTGCTACTAGTGATGTCGCGAACATAAAATTTTCAGTTCGCGAACAGCGAACGCGAACTTCCGCAAATGTTCGCGAACGGGCGAACCGGGCGAACCGCCATAGACTTCAATTGGCAAGCGAATTTTAAAACCCACAGGGACTCTTTCTGGCCACAATAGTGATGAGAAAGTTGTTTCAAGGGGTCTAACACCTGGACTGTGGCATGCCGGAGGGGGATCTATGGCAAAACTCCCATGGAAAATTACGTAGTGGACGCAGAGTCGGGTTTTAATCCATAAAGGGCATAAATCAACTAACATTCCTAAATTGTTTGGAATAACGTGCTTTAAAACATCCAGTGTGTGTATACGATCAGGTATGATGTTGTATCGATCAGGTAGTGTAAGGGTTACGCCCGCTTCACTGACATTGACAGACCAAACTCCCTTTTAATGCACCGCAAACAGTTCATTTGCACAACCGCAAACTCCCCATTTGCACAAGGTTGGATACCAAGCTAGCCACGTCCCGGTGATGTCATTGAAGGTTTCTTCCTCCACCCAGCCACGTACAACACCAAGGGTCCCCAAAAGATGATTTGAATTGATTTTTCGAACGGTGAGATAGTTAAAAAAACACTGGCTCCCTCCCCTTTGTTTTTATCCACGGTGACTGCGTCTGCGCCGTGCAATTTACTGTCACACCCGATATGAGTGTAATTTTCTGTAGTACTATTCTCATCAGTTTAATCCCTCTAACGTCCCCAATCTGGGGGCCATTTATTGAATAGATTTTTCGAACGGGGAGATGGTTAAAAAAACGCTGGCTCCCTCCACTCTGTTTTAAACCATGGTCACTGCGTCTGCGCTGTGCAATTTACTGTCACACCCGATATGAGTTGTATTTTCGGTAGTACTATTCTCATCAGTTTAATCCCTCTAACGTCCCCAATCTGGGGGCCATTTATTGAATAGATTTTTCGAACGGGGAGATGGTTAAAAAAACGCTGGCTCCCTCCACTCTGTTTTAAACCACGGTGACTGCGTCTGCGCCGTTCAATTTACTGTCACACCCGATATGAGTGGTATTTTCTGTAGCACTATTCTCATCAATTTAATCCCTCTAACGTCCCCAATCTGGGGGCCATTTATTGAATAGATTTTTCGAACGGGGAGATGGTTAAAAAAACGCTGGCTCCCTCCACTCTGTTTTAAACCGCGGTCACTGCGTCTGCGCCGTGCAATTTACTGTCACACCCGATATGAGTGGTATTTTCTGTAGTACTATTCTCATCAGTTTAATCCCTCTAACGTCCCCGACTCCCCAATCTGGGGGCCATTTATTAAATAGATTTTTTTGAACGGGGAGATGGTTAAAAAAACGCTGGCTCCCTCCACTCTGTTTTAAACCACGGTCACTGCGTCTGCGCCGTGCAATTTACTGTCACACCCGATATGAGTGGTATTTTCTGTAGTACTATTCTCATCAGTTTAATCCCTCTAACGTCCCCGACTCCCCAATCTGGGGGCCATTTATTAAATAGATTTTTTGAACGGGGAGATGGTTAAAAAAACGCTGGCTCCCTCCACTGATATGAGTGGTATTTTCTGTAGTATTATTCTCATCAGTTTAATCCCTGTTACGTCCCATATCAGGGATTGCCTTTTGTGAAAAAAAATTTAGGCCGGGTACCTTCGACTGCCTTCACAGTGACAGACCAAACTCTCATACACTAAACTGAATTGATTTCAGGAACCGGGAGATGGAAAAAGCAGCTTGGTCGGTCCTCATACTTCCAAATTGGGGCACTGCGTGTGCACAGAGCAATGTGCTGTGACACCCTATATGAGTGGTTTCTTAACTAGTACTATTCCTATCAGTTTAATCCCTGTTACGGACCCTATCCGGGGACGTGTGCCGAATTAGACTACTGTCTAAAAATTAAATGCCTTATTTATCGGCAAGCTACTGTGCCACCCGGTATCAGTGGTTGGCACTGGCAGTGGGCACACTACAGTCAGTGGAAGAGGGCCTGACACACACTGGCAGCAGGCAAGCAACTGAATTTAGACTACTGTCTAAAAATTAAATGCCTTATTTATCGGCAAGCTACTGTGCCACCCGGTATCAGTGGTTGGTTGGCACTGGCAGTGGGCACACTACAGTCAGTGGAAGAGGGCCTGACACACACTGGCAGCAGGCAAGCAACTGAATTTAGACTACTGTCTAAAAATTAAATGCCTAATTTATCGGCAAGCTACTGTGCCACCCGGTATCAGTGGTTGGCACTGGCAGTGGGCACACTACAGTCAGTGGAAGAGGGCCTGACACACACTGGCAGCAGGCAAGCAACTGAATTTAGACTACTGTCTAAAAATTAAATGCCTTATTTATCGGCAAGCTACTGTGCCACCCGGTATCAGTGGTTGGCACTGGCAGTGGGCACACTACAGTCAGTGGAAGCGGGCCTGACACACACTGGCAGCAGGCAAGCAACTGAATTTAGACTACTGTCTAAAAATTAAATGCCTTATTTATCGGCGAAGCTACTGTGCCACCCGGTATCAGTGGTTGGCACTGGCAGTGGGCACACTACAGTCAGTGGAAGAGGGCCTGACACACACTGGCAGCAGGCAAGCAACTGAATTTAGACTACTGTCTAAAAATTAAATGCCTTATTTATCGGCAAGCTACTGTGCCACCCGGTATCAGTGGTTGGCACTGGCAGTGGGCACACTACAGTCAGTGGAAGAGGGCCTGACACACACTGGCAGCAGGCAAGCAACTGAATTTAGACTACTGTCTAAAAATTAAATGCCTTATTTATCGGCAAGCTACTGTGCCACCCGGTATCAGTGGTTGGCACTGGCAGTGGGCACACTACAGTCAGTGGAAGAGGGCCTGACACACACTGGCAGCAGGCAAGCAACTGAATTTAGACTACTGTCTAAAAATTAAATGCCTTATTTATCGGCAAGCTACTGTGCCACCCGGTATCAGTGGTTGGCACTGGCAGTGGGCACACTACAGTCAGTGGAAGTCAGCCTGACACACACTGGCAAGCAACTGAAATTACACTAAAGTGTAAAAATTAAATGCCTTTTTTTAAGCAAAGTCCTGTGCCACACGGGATAACAGGGGTGGGCACTGGCAGTGGGCACACTACAGTCAGTTGAAGTCGGCCTGACACACACTAGCAGCAGGTGAGCAGCTGAAATTACACTAAAGTGTAAAAATTAAATGCCTTTTTTATGCAAAGTCCAGTGCCAGCCGGTATGAGTGGTGGGCACTGGCAGTGGGCACACTACAGTCAGTGGAAGTCAGCCTGACACACACTGGCAGGCAACTAACCTTAGATTAAAGTGTAAAAATTAAGTGCCTTTTTTTAAGCAAAGTCCTGTGCCACACGGGATGACAGGGGTGGGCACTGGCAGTGGGCACACTACAGTCAGTTGAAGTCGGCCTGACACACACTAGCAGCAGGCAAGCAGCTGAAATTACACTAAAGTGTAAAAATTAAATGCCTTTTTTATGCAAAGTCCTGTGCCAGCCGGTATGAGTGCTGGACACTGGCAGTGGGCACACTACAGTCAGTGGAAGTCAGCCTGACACACACTGGCAGGCAACTAACCTTAGATTAAAGTGTAAAAATTAAGTCCTGTGCCACACGGAATGACAGGGGTGGGCACTGGCAGTGGGCACACTACAGTCTGTGGGCCTGCAGCTCCTCACACACAGGCAGGCCATGCAACTGCAATATGTATATAAAGGAAAAAAAAAAAGCAGACTAATGTTGCAGCCCTAAAAAGGGCTTTTTGGGGTGCTGTCAGGACGCTGTCCTTACAGCAGAGATCAGATGAGTCTTTCAGGACTGGAGTGGACACTGAATTCACTAGCCTAGCTATCAATTTCCCAATTAAATCAGCAGCAATTACACTCTCCCTCCTCTCACTAAGACTGCAGCTTCAGAATGAATCTAAAATGGATGCTGTTCAGGAGGTGGGAGGGTCTGGGAGGGAGGGTATGCTGCTGATTGGCTGGAATGTGTCTGCTGACTGTGAGGTACAGGGTCAAAGTTTGCTCAATGATGATGTATAGGGGGCGGACCG
This sequence comes from Bufotes viridis, assembly GCA_033119425.1. NCBI lineage: Eukaryota > Metazoa > Chordata > Amphibia > Anura > Bufonidae > Bufotes > Bufotes viridis. Next base: position 180,626,043 of record CM065590.1, read on the forward strand.
AACATCGCATATGTTCGCCCGGCAGAGGCGAACGCGAACAAGCTATGTTCGCCGGGAACTGTTCGCCGGCGGATAGTTCGGGCCATCTCTAGTTGCTACGCCTTTCACTGACCTAACCAGAAAGGGAGCTGATTTAGTAAATTGGTCTCCCTTAAGCCACTAAGGCTTTTGAAACACTCAAGAGGTGTTTTGTTAACACCCCTATTTTGGTCCAACCTGACCAAGAGAAGCCTTTTGTGGTCGAGATCAACAACTCCGAGGGGTCATCAACTTTGACGAACCTGAGACCGTGCGCATTCTTCTCTCCTACCGAGAGAAATTATGATATTGGGAACAGAGAATTAATTGCTATAAAGTGGGCATTTAAAGAGTGGCGTCATTTTTGAGAGGGGGCCTACATCGGGTCACAGTTCTTACCGACCATAAAAATCTCATGTTTTTGGAGTCTGCTAAACGTTTAAATCCCAGAAAGGCTAGATGGGCATTGTTCTTCACACGTTTTAGCTTTCAGGCCAGGAAGTAAAAATATTAAAGCTGATGCCCTGTCCCAAAGTTTCTGTGCTTTCCACCCTCTTGACACTCCACCTGAACCTACATTGCTGGCAGGAGTCATTGTGGCTTCGGTCTCCACTGATTTGACGACGGAAGTTTCTGCAGAACAACACTTGGCTCCGATACAATCTCCTAGTGATAAATTATTTGTCCCTGGTCATTTACATCTCCGACTGTTGGGTGAGTGTCACAACTCTGTTTTTAGTGGAGATCCGGGTATTCAATTAAATATGCGTGTTAATCTAATAGCATAAAGGCGTTAAGCAACTTTCTTATTAGCTTGGCTTGGTATAATTGTCAAATATGTCGAATATAGCGCTATATTCATAACGAATATAATGCTATATTCGAAATATTCGACAATTATACCAAGCAAACCCAAAAGGAAAGTTGCTTAATGCCCTTAAGTGATTCGATTAACTTGCATATTTAATTGACGATTTTTCGCATAACATAAACTATATTAAATAATGAAGAATATTCTAAATAAGTAATGACTCATTACTGATTTAGAATATTCTTCATTATTTAATATAGTTTATATTATGCAAAAAATCTTCAGTTAAATATGCTCGAATCGCGTAAGGGTGTTAAGCAAGTTTCCTATTGGATTGGCTTGGTAGAATTGTTGAATATGTAGAAAATAGTTCTATATTTGTTACGAATATTGTGCTATATTCGACATATTCAACTAGTTTCCTATTAGGTTGGCTTGGTAGAATTGTTGAATATGTAGAATATAATGCTATATTCGTTACGAATATAGTGCTATTTTCGACATATTTGACAATTCTACCAAGCCAACCCAATAGGAAACTTGCTTAACGCTCATACGCAATTCAATTAATGCTCATATTTAATTACCGATTTTTTGTATAACATAAACTATATTAAAAAATATTCTAAATCAGTTCTGACTGATATTTTAGCCTTCACTACGATATTTTAGCCTTCTCGCATTGGCCCACAAGCAAAAAGCAGGCCGGTAATGGACCATTACTTGTGGGCCAATGTGAGAACTTCTCACATTGGCCGAATTACCGGCCTGCTCTTTGCTTGTGGGCCAATGTGAGAAGGCTAAAATATCTTAGTGAGGGCTAAAATATCAGTCAGTACTGATTTACAATATTCTTTAATTAAGTTTATGGTATGCAAAAAATCGTAATTAAATATGCGCATTAATCGAATCGCGTTAGGGCAATAAGCAACTTTCCTACTGATTTGGCTTGGTAGAATTGTCGAATATGTAGAATATAGTGCTATATTCACAATACGAATATTCATTTTTTTTTCCTGTGCATGAGGTGACTCATTATCCCTCCCTTCTATTAGCTTGAATAGCCAATGAGAAGACTGTCACAGGTTAGTAACATCCATAGCAACCAATCGGAAACTAGCCTAGCCCTTCACTATATAACTGAAGGCACTCCCCAGCAGCCATTTTGTGGAGTTTGATGTGAGAGTGAGAGGAGCTATATTGTGAGATTCTGGTGCTGTGCAAAAAAATCTGATTTCCAATTTCAATAATCTAGCTAGTCTTAGGTAGGGGATAGTGTAGTTTTATAGCTTATAGGGTCTAGTGCAGGGTATAGGTTATAAAATTAGAGATAGTTATAGTTAGCTGAAATATATAGTTAGTGCTAGTGCATAGTGTAGCAGATAGGTTGCAGTGCAGGGTTTAGTGTAGGTCATAGAGTTAGGTAGCTGTACTTTATAATATAGATAGATAGGGTTTAATATTTTTGGTTAGGAATTAGGGCTACAGTTAGGGAATAGTAAAAGTTATTTTTCAGGTCAGGGTGTAGTTTAGGTTAGATATATAGGATAGTGTAGAGCATAGCTGTCTGTTTTGTCTGTCTGTTAAAAGAAAAAAGTCTCTTAGTCTTAATGTCTTAGTGAAGTAACACTGTCAGCACTCCGGTTAAGTTGTGGTGAACGTGTCCGCGGTCGGCATCCGCATGAAGATACAATCAAGAAGAAGGAACCGCACTCACTTGTAGATGAATTTTGTAGATTTATTGCCACATGTCAGTGAAATATCAACGCGTTTCGACTCACGCAGAAGCCTTTGATCTGACGTCAACGGGCGTGACGTCCGGTAGTTATGACAACAAAAATAAACAAAATGCGCTCTCAAGGAGGCTGAAAACAGGGAACAATAGCAATGTCTGTCCAGCTTTATTTTTTTTATTTTTTGGTTATCTTAAAAAGTCTTGAGTCTCTGTGTTTTAGTATTTAGTTAGTGTCTGTGTCTTTGATGTAACAAAAAAAAAAGTTTTATAGTGTTAGGTGTTCTATGTTTAGTGTAGTTTTTTGTGTTCTCTGTAAAAACAAACATCTATTAAAGTCTTGTGTTTGTGTCTGTTGTGAAAAAAAAAAGTTTTCTGTGTTTAGTGTAGTTTTTTGTGTTCTCTGTGAAAAAAAACATATTTAATGTCTGTGTTTTAGTTAGTGTTTGTGTCGTGAAAAAAACAAAAACAAAAAAGTTTTATAGTGTTAGGTGTTCTGTGTTTAGTGTAGTTTTTTGTGTCCTCTGTGAAAAAAAGAAAAGAAAAAAAACACGTCTGTGTGTTAGTTAGTCTTTGTGTCTGTTGTGAAAAAAAAAGTTTTATAGTCTTTGTTTCTCTGTGTCTTGTGTTAATTTTTTTCTGCTTCTGTTAATTTAAAAAAATATATATATAGTCTTTTGGTTTGTTATTTTTTTCGTATTTTAGTTAGGGTCTGTGTCTGTCTAGTTTGTTTAATAAAATTTTATGTAGTTCCACATATAATTTTTTTTTTATATATATTTAATTTCATATTTTTCCCCATCATCCCCACCCCAATAAAGTTTGCCCCAAATCACCTTCTATTTATTTATTTATTTATTTTTTGTGGGGGAATAATTAATAAGCACTATGAGTGTAACGGGCCATGCAGGCAGCCGCGGTTGTGGAAGGGGTACCAGGGGAGTTGATTCCAGTGCTAGACCAGTGCCAGCATGGGGACGCTCCTTTAGCCACGGACAGGCAGGCGCAGGTGACAGGGTCGTCCGCCTGCTCTGTGATTTTTTTCGGGTGTGGCATCCGCCCCATTAGTTCACAAGATGCCGAGTCTGTGGTGGCTCTCGTGGCAGATTCCAGTGCCACGGAGTCCTCTGCCCTGCCTCTCAGCAGAAGCAGCAGCAGCACTCTGAGTCATTTAGGACCAACCCTTAGCCCCTAGAATCTACCCTGCTCTTGTTCGAAGACAGCGACATTAAGAGGGACGTCTTGGAGGAGGCACTGCAGGAGGTGGAATTTCAGTTTAGTCCTCCTGATGGGCAAGACCTTTTGGAAGGGATGGAGGAGGAGGATGGGGTAATGCCTATCAATACCCAAGTGAAATCACTTCCAACTGGTGCGGGTGGTTTCAGCCACAGAACCCCCGCACCTAGTCCGACCAATGCATCAGCTGGTGGACAGTGGAGCCAGGTCTGCTGTTCCCATCAGTCCAACACTGGTCGACCTTGGGTCTGACAATGCAGACGACAAAGAGGAGAGTGACCAAGCACCCGAGGCAAATGGTGCGTCAGGTCACCAAGGAGCCCAGTGGCAAGGGCTCCACTAGTAATGGCAGCAGCAGGAAGCAGCAGGAAGCAGCAGCAGGTGCCACCTCCACCTGTGCGCACCAAGCCAGATCAGGCACAAGCCAGCACCACCGCATCTGACAGCTGTTCGGTGCAGGAGTCGCCTGGTTGGGCTTACTTCACCGCGGCAGCAGACAATGTCACAATTGCCATCTGTCAGCTATGCAATATTAGTTGTGAGGAGAGGAAGGTCTGTGGCTCGGCTGGGTACCACTACCCTTACCCAGCACATTCGAGTGGCGGGAGTGGGAACAGATGCAGGGTGGTCGTAGCAGCGCCACCAGCAGTGTGCAGGGGACAGAAACTCCTGCCACTGTACAGCAGCCACCCCAAGCTCTTCCACCGATTCATTCCCACTTTCCCGCTCCCTCTACTAGAGGTACAAGTACCAGAAGACATACCTCTACCTCCTCTACACACTACTCTATCTCCTCCTCTGCCGTCCGGAGCCAGCCATCAGTCGTCTACGCATTTAAACGCACCAAGCCCTATACCCCCGGGGACCGATGTGTGCGTTCACTCAATGGGCTCCTGGCAAGGGTTATTGCTAGAGTTGACCAAACAATGGGAAGTTCGGGTTCACCGGGTTTGGCCGAACTTCGCCGAAAAGTTAGAGTTCGGGACGTGATCTTGAGCCCGAACCCCATTGAAGTCAATTGGGACCCGAACTTTGGGGCACAATATGGCTCTAAAATAGTTATGGAAAAGGTTAGAGGGCTGTAAAAGGAAGCAAAATGGGGGTAAGAGCTGGACAATTGCCATGCAAACAAATGTGGATAGGGAAATGATTTAAAATAACATAAAATACATAAAAATTCAAAATTATTATCTTGAAATAGGCGAATAAAGTCCATATGTGTTAGCCGGTGTTGGTGGTAGCGGAGGTGGAGGAGATAGTCGCCAACAACACAGTTTTTTTTTTTTTGTTTTACTTTTTTGTTTAAATTGAGTAGACCCCCAAAACATTGGGAAATATAGAAAAGAAAACAAAGAGAAAGTGCGCTGGGGTATAACAAAGGCTGGGTGAGGCCGGTATACATGTCTATTCTGCACAAGGTATGGACAAGTCCTGTGGGATCCATGACTGGTTCATTTTAATGAACGTGAGCTGCGCTTGTTTGTGATAACGCCCCTTGCCATGCTAAACACACGTTCAGACAATACACTGGCTGCAGGGCAGGCCAGCACCTCCAAGGAGAAAAGGGCAAGCTCAGGCCATGTGCCCAATTTGGAGACCCAGAAGTTGAATGGGGCAGACCCATCAGTCAATATGTGTAAGCGTGTGCACACATACTGTTCCACCATGTTGCTGAAATGGTGCCTCCTACTAAGACGTTCCATATCAGCTGTGGTGCTGGTTCTTGTGGCGTGCTGACAAAGCTTTTCCACATTTTGGCCATGCTAACTCTGCCTTCTGAGGTGCTGGCAGTTCCCCAGCTGTGTTGGCGACTTCTTCCTCCTCCTCTGCCTTCGCCTTGTGCTTCCACTGAGGCCCCAGTGTCTGGTCGGAATGCCATCAGTAGCGCATCTATCAGCGTGCAGAATATATTTCCCAGTCAGTTATGCAGTGCAGGGGTAGTAACATAGTATATAAGGCCGAAAAAAGACATTTGTCCATCCAGTTCGACCTGTTTCCTGCAAGTTGATCCAGAGGAAGGCAAAAAACCCCTGTGAGGTAGAGCCAATTTTCCCCACTTAAGGGGAAAAAATTCCTTCCCGACTCCAATCAGGCAGTCAGAATAACTCCCTGGATCAACGACCCATCTTTAGTAGCTATAGCCTGAAATATTATTACGCTGCAGAAATACATCCAGGCCCCTCTTGAATTCCTTTATTGTACTCACCATCACCACCTCCTCAGGCAGAGAGTTCCATAGTCTTACTGCTCTTACCGTGAAGAACCCTTTTCTATGTTTGTGTACAAACCTTCTTTCCTCCAGACGCAGAGGATGTCCCCTCGTCACAGTCACAGTCCTGGGGATAAATAGATGACGGGAGAGATCTTTGTACTGACCCCTGATATATTTATACATAGTTATTAGATCTCCCCTCAGTCGTCTTTTTTCTAGAGTGAATAACCCTAATTTTGATACCCTTTCGGGGTACTGTAGTTGCCCCATTCCAGTTATTACTTTAGTTGCCCTCCTCTGAACCCTCTCTAGCTCTGCTATGTCTGCCTTGTTCACGGGAGCCCAGAACTGTACACAGTACTCCATGTGTGGTCTGACTAGTGATTTATAAAGTGGTAAGACTATATTTTCATCATGGGCATCTATGCCCCTTTTGATGCAACCCATTATCTTATTGGCCTTAGCAGCAGCTGCCTGACACTGGTTTTTACAGCTTAGTTTGTTATTTATTAAAATTCCTAGATCCTTTTCCATGTCAGTGTTACTGAGTGTTTTACCATTTAGTATGTACGGGTGACTTGCATTATTCCTTCCCATGTACATAACTTTACATTTGTCAGTGTTAAACCTCATCTGCCATTTCTCTGCCCAAGCCCCCAATCTATCCAGATCCCTCTGTAGCAGAAAACTGTCCTCTTTAGTGTTAATTACTTTACACAGTTTATTGTCATCTGCAAAAATTGATATATTACTGTGCAAGCCTTCTACAAGATCATTAATAAATATATTGAAGAGAATAGGGCCCAATACTGAACCCTGAGGTACCCCACTAGTGACCATGACCCAATCTGAGTGTGTACCATTAATAACCACCCTCTGTTTTCTATTACTGAGCCAGTTACTTACCCACATACAGATATTTTCTCCTAGTCCAAGTGTTCTCATTTTATATACTAACCTTTTATGTGGTACAGCATCAAATGCTTTGGAGAAGTCCAGATATACGACATCCATTGATTCGCCGCTGTCAAGTCTAGAACTTACCTCCTCATAGAAACTGATTAAATTAGTTTGACATGACCGATCCCTCATGAAGCCATGCTGATATGGTGTAATTTGCTTACTTTCATTGAGATACTCCAAGATAGCATCTCTTACAAAACCTTCAAACAGTTTACCCACAACAGATGTTAAACTTACCCGCCTATAATTTCCAGGCTCTGTTTTTGGACCCTTTTTGAATATTGGCACCACATTTGCTATACGCCAGTCTGGTGGAACATTCCCTGTCAGTATGGAGTCCGTGAATATCAAAAATAAGGGTCTGGCTAGGACATCACTTAATTCCCTTAGGATACGGGGTGTATGCCATCCGGTCCTGGCGATTTGTCTATTTTAATCTTTTTAAGTCGCTGCTGTACTTCTTCCTGGGTCAGACAGGGCACTTTTAAAGGGGAATTTACTTTTACATTTTGCATTTCATCTGACAGTTTATTTTCCTCAGTGAAAACAGTGGTGAAGAAAATATTTAATAGCTTGGCTTTATCCTCATCGCTTTCTGCAACTCCCCCCTCATTGCTATGTAGAGGGCCGACTCCTTCAGGTTTATATTTTTTACCATTTATATAATTGAAAAACATTTTAGGGTTAGTTTTGCTCTCTTTGGCAATTAATCTCTCGGTCTCTAGTTTGGCAGTTTTTATTAGTTTTTTACATATTCTATTTTTTTCCTTATAGTTTATCAGTGCTTCCTGGCTCCCCTCCTGTTTTAGTGATTTATATGCTTTCTTTTTGTCATTTATTGCTTTTTTTACCGTTCTATTTATCCACATTGGTTTCTTCTTATGTCTTAGCCTTTTATTTCTATAAGGTATGCATTGATCACAATTTGATGTTACAATGCTTTTAAAAATCTCCCATTTTGTGGTTGTATTTTTATTTTTGAGGACTATGTCCCAGTTAATTGGGCCTATGGCCTCTCTTAGTTGGCTAAATTTTGCTTTTTTGAAGTCCGGTATTCTTGTTCCTCCCTGTAGAAACTCTCGTTTGAAGGATAATTGGAAGGTTATTACTTTATGGTAACTATTTCCCAGGTGTCCCCCGACCTGCACGTCTGTTGTTCTATCAGGTCTATTGGTTAATACTAAGTCCAGTATGGCCGTCCCTCTAGTTGGGTCCTGAACCATTTGGGAAAGGTAATTGTCTTTGGCTATTGCCAAGAACCTGTTTCCTTTATGGGATGTACAGGTTTCAGTTTCCCAGTCTATATCTGGGTAGTTGAAGTCCCCCATAATAACCACCTGATTATGGTTTGCCGCCTTGTTTATCTCTGCTTAGTAATAGATTTTCTATGGACTCTGGTATATTAGGTGGTTTATAGTAAACTCCTATTAGTAATTTATTATTGTTTTTGGCTCCATTTATCTCCACCCACAATGACTCCACATTTTCGTGTCCCTCACAGATGTCTTCCCGGAGTGTGGGCTTTAGAGAGGACTTTATGTAAAGGCAGACCCTCCCCTCTCCGGTTTTGACGATCCTTTCTGAACAGATTGTAACCTTGTACATTAACTGCCCAGTCATAGCTATCATCCAGCCATGTCTCAGTTATTCCCACTATGTCATAATCCTCCTCACACATCACTAATTCCAGTTCCCCAGTTTTATTAGTCAGGCTTCTGGCATTAGTATACATACATTTGAGAGGTTTATGCATATTTTTTGCCCTACACCTTTCCTTCTGAACTTTTCTAGTCCCTCCTTCCATTTCTCCCCCAGTCCCACTACCTTGCCCCCGGTCTCTATCTGCACTATCTTCCCCTCCTATAATGTAATTTCTCTCCCCCAGTCCCTAGTTTAAACACTCCTCCAACCTTCTAGCCATCTTTCTCCCCAACACGGCTGCCCCTTCCCCATTGAGGTGCAGCCCGTCCCTACGATAGAGCCTGTAGCCGATAGCAAAGTCGGCCCAGTTCTCCATGAACCCAAAACCCTGCTTCCTACACCAGTTCTTGAGCCACTTGTTAACCTCTCTAATCTCCCGCTGCCTCTCTTGTGTGGCCCGTGGTACAGGCAGTATTTCGGAAAATACTACCTTTGAGGTCCTTGCCCTAAGCTTTTGACCTAAATCCCTGAAATCATTCTTAAGGACGCTCCACCTTCCTCTAACTTTGTCATTGGTTCCGATATGGACCATGACCGCTGGATCTTCTCCAGCCCCTCCCAGTAATCTGTCAACCCAATCTGCGATGTGTCGAACTCTAGCGCCAGGAAGACAGCACACTTTGTGACAGATCGCCCTATCTGTTCCCCTAATAATTGAGTCTCCCACTACCAGCACCTGTCTGGCCTGCCCTGCTCTCCTGGTCCCCTGCTTACTGGAGCTGACATTCCCCTGACCGGCAGAGGAAGTGTCTGGCTGCAGCGGTGCTGTCCCTGAGCTGCCATCCCCCTCATCTGCCAAAACGTGCAAACTTGTTGGGGTGTGTCAGATCAGGGCTAGCCTCCCTGGCACTCTTCCCTCTACCCCGCTTTCTTACTGTCACCCAGCTAGCTACCTCACTCTCCTCAGCCTCCTCACTACCACCCTCCCCCACATCTACCCCAAAGACTGCTTGCTCGGTGAGCAGCAAACTCTTTTGCAAATTGTCAGTGGCTCTCAGTGTTGCAATATGCCCGTTTAGAGACTCGATGTGCGATTCCAAACAGGTAATTTGCTCACATTTTGAACAAAGATATGCACCCTCAAACGGCTGTTCCAGGACTGCATACATCATGCAAGATGTGCACTGGATGGCATTGTCAATTGTGCAAGACATACTAATGGGGATTACACCACAAAAACTAAAAAAAATACAATATAATCTAGTTACAAGAACTGGCGAATTTCAGTCCCCCACTGAAGTCCCTGAATCTGAAGTCACTTAATCTTAAGTCACACTTACACAACGACACACTTAATCAACCACGCGTCGCGACCAACCTCGCGTTATATATATATCTACTTATATAAGTATGCTGTAAATGAAACTCAAATACACCAGCCTGTTTTTTTTCCCTCTGGATTCAAAGGCGTGTGAAAGAAAAAAGGGGTACAGATCACCTAACAATCTAAATACCGCTGAATTTACAGAATATATATCCCAGTCAGGTATGCAGTGCAGGAGTAGTTTGAAAGAAAAAAGGAGTAATCTATTCGTCCCGCTGAAGGATTATTTTGAAAGTGTGTAGAAGCCACACAAGGCCGCCATGCTGCAGATTTATCATGGAGACATCATTGAGATTTTAAAGCATATAACTACAGCACCAACAATCTAAACTCGGCCGAATTTACACAATATAATTCCCAGTCAGGTATGCAGTGCAGGGGTAGTTTGAAAGAAAATAGGGGTACAGGTCACCCAACAATCTAAAAGCCGCCAAATTTACTGAATATATTTCACAGTCAGGTATGCAGGGCAGGGGTAGTTTGAAAGAAAAAAGGGGTTATCATGGAGCGTCCCGGTCATCCGGCATCTATTCACCCCGCTGAAGGATTATTTTGAAAGTGTGTAGAAGCCACATGGGGCCCCCATGCTGTAGATTTATCAGGGAGACATGATGGAGATTTTACAGCATATAACTACAGCACCCAACAATCTAAACGCCGCCGAATTTACAGAATTAAATTCCCAGTCAGGTATGCAGTGGAGCGGTAATTTAGAAAGAAAAAAGGGGTACAGATCACTAGAGATGAGCGAACACCTGGATATTCGGGTTCGAGAGGTTCGGCCGAACTTCCGGAAAATGTCCGGGTTCGTGATCCGAACTCAACCCGAACTTCATCCCGAACCCCATAGAAGTCAATGGGGACCCGAACTTTTGGGCACTAAAAAGGCTGTAAAAGACTCCCGGAAAGGGCTAGAGGGCTGCAAAAGGCAGCAAAATGTAGGTAAATCCCCTGCAAACAAATGTAGATAGGGAAATGATGACATAACATAAAATAAAAAAAAATTAACCAATATTAATTGGAGTTAGGTCCCATAGCACAGAATCATGCTTCAAATCACCCACCAATGGAGAAGGTCGCTTACTATTATTTCGACCCCAGCATCCAGACAAAGGAGAGAGGTCCCATAGCAGAGAATCTGGCATCATATCAACCACCACAGGAGAAGGCCACTTTCAGTGACTTAGGCCTTAGCACCCAAACAGAGGAGACATGTCAGATAGCACAAACATTACATTTATACCATCCAGCACAGGAGAAGGCCACTTTTAGTTACTTTGACCCCTGCACCCAGAAAGAGGAGAGAGGCCCCACAGCACATATTCAGGCATCATATCACCCACCACAGGAGTAGGCCACCATTTTGTTAATTTTACCCCTGCACCCATGTCAGCTGGTACAAGCATCAGTTTCACATCACCCAGCACAAGAGAAGGCCACATTGAGAGACTTTGACCCCTGCACCCAGACGGAGGAGAGAGGTTTTCACAGCAGAGAATCAGGCATTTAGATCACCCACCACAGGAGTAGGCCACCATTTAATGGGACCCCGGCAACCATGTCAGATGGCACAAGCATCAGTTTCACATCACCCAGCACAAGAGAAGGCGACTTTGAGAGACTTTGACCCCTGCACCCAGACGGAGGAGAGAGGTTTCACAGCAGAGAATCAGGCATTTAGATCACCCACCACAGGAGTAGGCCACCATTTAATGGGACCCCGGCAACCATGTCAGATGGCAAAAGCATCAGTTTTACATCACCCAGCACAGGAGAAGGTGACTTTGAGAGACTTTGACCCCTGCACCCAGACGGAGGAGAGAGGTTTCACAGCAGAGAATCAGGCATTTAGATCACCCACCACAGGAGTAGGCCACCATTTAATGGGACCCCGGCCACCATGTCAGATGGCAAAAGCATCAGTTTTACATCACCCAGCACAGGAGAAGGCGACTTTGAGAGACTTTGACCCCTGCACCCAGACGGAGGAGAGAGGTTTCACAGCAGAGAATCAGGCATTTAGATCACCCACCACAGGAGTATGCCACCATTTAATGGGACCCCGGCAACCATGTCAGATGGCACAAGCATCAGTTTCACATCACCCAGCACAGGAGAAGGCGACTTTGAGAGACTTTGACCCCTGCACCCAGCTGGAGGAGAGAGGTTTCACAGCAGAGAATCAGGCATTTAGATCACCCACCACAGGAGTAGGCCACCATTTAATGGGACCCCGGCAACCATGTCAGATGGCACAAGCATCAGTTTCACATCACCCAGCACAAGAGAAGGCGACTTTGAGAGACTTTGACCCCTGCACCCAGACGGAGAGAGAGGTCCCACAGCAGAGAATCAGGCATCATGTCAACCACCACAGGAGTAGGCCACCTTTTGTTTCTTTGACCCCTGCACCCAGAAAGAGGAGAGAGGTCCCACAGCAGAGATTCAGGCATTTATATCAGCCAGCACAGGAGAAGGCCGCTTTCAGTGACTTAGGCCTTAGCACCGACACAGAGGAGACAGGTCAGATAGCACAAGCATCAGTTTTTACATCAACCACCACAGGAGAAGGGCACTTTTAGAGACTTTGACCCCTGCACCCAGAAAGAGGAGAGAGGTCCCACAGCAGAGAATCAGGCATCATGTCAACCACCACAGGAGTAGGCCACCTTTTGTTTCTTTGACCCCTGCACCCATAAAGAGGAGAGAGGTCCCACAGCAGAGATTCAGGCATTTATATCAGCCAGCACAGGAGAAGGCCGCTCTCAGTGACTTTGGCCTTAGCACCGACACAGAGGAGACAGGTCAGATAGCACAAGCATCAGTTTTTTACATCAACCACCACAGGAGAAGGGCACTTTTAGAGACTTTGACCCCTGCACCCAGAAAGAGGAGAGAGGTCCCACAGCAGAGAATCAGGCATCATGTCAACCACCACAGGAGTAGGCCACCTTTTGTTTCTTTGACCCCTGCACCCATAAAGAGGAGAGAGGTCCCACAGCAGAGATTCAGGCATTTATATCAGCCAGCACAGGAGAAGGCCGCTCTCAGTGACTTTGGCCTTAGCACCGACACAGAGGAGACAGGTCAGATAGCACAAGCATCAGTTTTACATCAACCACCACAGGAGAAGGGCACTTTTAGAGACTTTGACCCCTGCAGCTACACGGAGGTGAGAGGTCCCACAGCAGAGATTCAGGCATTTATATCAGCCAGCACAGGAGAAGGCCGGTTTCAGTGACTTAGGCCTTAGCACCGACACAGAGGAGACAGGTCAGATAGCACAAGCATCAGTTTCACATCAACCACCACAGGAGAAGGGCACTTTTAGAGACTTTGACCCCTGCACCCAGAAAGAGGAGAGAGGTCCCACAGCAGAGAATCAGGCATCATGTCAACCACCACAGGAGTAGGCCACCTTTTGTTTCTTTGACCCCTGCACCCAGAAAGAGGAGAGAGGTCCCACAGCAGAGAATCAGGCATCATGTCAACCACCACAGGAGTAGGCCACCTTTTGTTTCTTTGACCCCTGCACCCAGAAAGAGGAGAGAGGTCCCACAGCAGAGAATCAGGCATTTCGATCACCCACCACAGGAGAAGGCCGCTTTCAGTGACTTTGGCCCCCTGCACCCACACAATGGAGACATGTCAGACAGCACAAGTATAACATTCATATCACCCAGCACAGGAGAAGGACACTTTCATGTACTTTGGCCCCGGCACCCAGACAGACGGAAGGTTCATTCAACTCTGGGTTTCACCCCAAGATCCTACTTAATTTTAAAAATGGATTTTTCAATGAAGAAGTGGCCAGGAGTACAAGACAACATGGTTTAAGGCAGTTATTAAGGACTACTCTGCACAAGGGAGGGTCAGGCCTGGTTCATTTTTATAAACGTCAGCTTGTCCACATTGGCTGCGGACAGGCGGCTGCGTTTGTCAGTAATGACGCCCCCTGCCGTGCTGAATACACGTTCAGATAAAACGCTGGCCGCCGGGCAGGGCAGCACCTCCAAGGCATAACATGCTAATTCTGGCCAAGTGGACAATTTGGAAACCCAGAAGTTGAATTGGGCCGAACCATCCGTCAGTACATGGAGATGTGTGCAGACGTTCTGTTCAACCATGTTAGTGAAATGTTGCCTCCTGCTAACATGTTCCGTATCAGGTGGTGGGGCAGTTAGCTGTGGCGTGGAGACAAAACTTTTCCACATTTCTGCCATGCTAACCCTGCCCTCAGAGGAGCTGGCCGTGACACTGCTGCGTGGGCGACTTCTAGCTCCTCCTCTGCCTTGGCCCTGGCCTTCCACCTGTTCCCCTGTGACAGTTAGGAATGCTCTCAGGAGCGAGTCTACCAGTGTGCGCTTGTACTCGCGCATCTTCCTATCACGCTCCAGTGCAGGAAGTAAAGTGGGCACATTGTCTTTGTACCGTGGATCTAGCAGGGTGGCCACCCAGTAGTCAGCACACGTTAAAATGTGGGCAACTCTGCTGTCGTTGCGCAGGCACTGCAGCATGTAATCGCTCATGTGTGCCAGGCTCCCCAGAGGTAAGGACAAGCTGTCCTCTGTGGGAGGCGTATCGTCATCATCCTCTGTATCCCCCCAGCCACGCACCAGGGATTTGCCTGCGCTGTGCTAGGTGCCACCCCGCTGTGAACCTGCTTCATCCTCATCCTCCTCCACCTCCTCCTCATCCTCCTCGTCCTCCAGTAGTGGTCCCTGGCTGGCCACATTTGTACCTGCCCTCTGCTGTTGCAAAAAACCTCCCTCTGAGCCACTTCTAACAGACTGGCCTGAAAGTGCTAAAAACGACCCGTCATCCTCCTCCTCCTCTCCTGGCACTGGCCCACCTCCTCTTCCATCATCGCCCTAAGCGTTTTCTCTAGGAGACATAGAATTGGTATCCTCACGCTGATAACAGTGGCATCGCCACTGGCCATGTTGGTGGCGTACTCTAAACAGCGCAACAGGGCACACAGGTCTCGCATGGAGGCCCAATCATTGGTGGTGAAGTGGTGCTGTTCCGCAGTGCGACTGACACGTCCGTGCTGCAGCTGAAACTCCACTATGGCCTGCTGCTGCTCGCACAGTCTCTCCAGCATGTGCAAGGTGGAGTTCCACCAGGTGGGCACGTCGCATATTAGGCGGTGAGCGGGAAGGTCGAAGTTCCGCTGTAGCGCTGACAGGCGAGCAGCGGCAGGATGTGAACGCCGGAAGCGCGCACAGACGGCCCGCACTTTATGCAGCAGCTCTGACATGTCTGGGTAGTTGTGAATGAACTTTTGCACCACCAAATTCCGCACATGCGCCAGGCAAGGGATGTGCGTCAAACCGGCTAGTCCCAGAGCTGCCACGAGATTTCACCCATTATCGCACACCACCAGGCCGGGCTTGAGGCCCACCGGCAGCAACCACTAGTCGGTCTGTTGTTCAATACCCCGCCACAACTCCTGCGCGGTGTGGGGCCTGTCCCCCAAACATATGAGTTTCAGAATGGCCTGCTGACTTTTACCCCGGGCTGTGCTGAAGTTGGTGGTGAAGGTGTGTGGCTGACTGGATGAGCTGGTGGAAGCAGAGGAGGAGGAGGAGGAAGCCGAGTAGGAGGAGGAGGCTACAGGAGGCAAAGAATGATGCCCTGTGATCCTTGGCGGCGGAAGGACGTGTGCCAAGGAACTCTCCGCCTGGGGCCCAGCCGCCACTACATTTACCCAGTGTGCAGTTAGGGAGATATAGTGTCCCTGGCCGTGCTTACTGGTCCACGTATCTGTGGTTAGGTGGACCTTGCCACAAATGGCGTTGCGCAGTGCACACTTGATTTTATCGGACACTTGCATGTGCAGGGAAGGCACGGCTGTCTTGGAGAAGTAGTGGCGGCTGGGAACCACATACTGGGGGACAGCCATGGCCATCAGCTGTTTGAAGCTGTCTGTGTCCACCAGCCGGAGTGACAGCATTTCAAAGGCCAGTAGTTTAGAAATGCTGGCATTCAGGCCAAGGGCTCGAGGGTGACTAGATGGGAATTTGCGCTTCCTCTCAAAGGTTTGAGAGATGGAGAGCTGAACGCTGCTGTGTGAAATAGTGGAGAAGCTAGGTGACGGTGGCGGTGGTGGTGGTGGTGTCGTGGCACATCCTCTGTTTGCTGCTCGGCAGGTGGCAACATTCCTCTCGAGGCGGAAGCCGAGGCAGCAGCGGTAGAGGGAGCAGGGGGAGCCTGAGCGGGTTCCTTGTTTTTAAGGTGTGTACTCCACTGCAGTTCATGCTTTGCATGTAGATGCCTGATCAGGCAGGTGGTGCTCAGGTTAAGAACGTTAATGCCTCGCCTCAGGGTCTGATGGCACAGCGTGCAAACCACTCTGGTCTTGTCCTCAGCACATTGTTTGAAGAAGTGCCATGCCAGGGAACTCCTTGAAGATGCCTTTGGGGTGCTGGGTCCCTGTTGGCACTGGCCAATAGCAGGCGAACTCTCTGGACGGCGGCTGTTCTGCTTTTGCCCCTGCTCCTCTCTTGGCTTCGCTGTTGTCTCGGTCTCACCACTGCCTCTTCCTCTGAACTATTTAAGTCAGCGGCACGACCTTCAGTCCATGTGGGGTCTAAGACCTCATCGTCCTCTGCATCGTCTTCCACCCAGTCTTCCTCCCTGACCTCCTCCTGTTCAGTCTGCACACTGCAATAAGACGCGGCAGTGGGCACCAGTGTTTCGTCATCATCAGAGACTCGGTCACTCTGCTGTGGTGGTATTCCCATGTCCTCATCATCTGGATACATAAGTGGTTGTGCGTCAGTGCATGGAATGTCTTCCACCGCTGGGGAAGGGCTAGGTGGACACCCCTGGAAAACCGTGGGAGCAGAGTCTTCAAACAGAATAAGAGACTGCTGCATAACTTGAGTCTCAGCCAGTTTCCCTGATATGCATGGGGGTGATGTGACAGACTGATGGGCTTGGTTTTCAGGTGCCACCTGTGCGCTTTCCGCAGAAGACTGGGCGGAAGACAATGTGGTGAACGTGCTGGAAGCACTGTCGGCCAACCAATCGACTAATGCCTGTACCTGCTCAGGCCTTACCATCCTCATAACGGCATTGGGCCCCACCAAATATTGCTGTAAATTCTGCCGGCTACTTGAGGGAGTTGGTTCACTACTTTGTGCGCCTGAGGCCGAACGGCCACGTCCTCTGCCAGCAACAGAGGCTCCACGGACACCACCACGACCGCGTCCTCGTCCCTTAATAGAATGTTTCCTCATTGTTGCGATTCAACTCGCACCACAATAAAATATATTATTTTTTAGCCCCAAAATTCCCACACTGGAATATATAATTCATTTTTCCGGTATTAATTACAAGAAAACTGCTGCAAATTGGACACCAGAATTTTTAATATGCTAGTTTTGGTACATAGAATCCCACACGGGGAGATATAATTCCTTTTTACAGGAGTGAAAACGTGAGGCCTACTGTTTCTGGTCTAACAAACACCAGATTGATTAAATTGGCCTTTTTTTCGCCAAAATTACAACACTGGACAATAATGCCTTTTTGCGGTATTAATTACAAGATGACTGCTGCAAATTGGACAGCAGAATTTTTAAAATGCTAGTTTTGGTACATAAATTCCCACACTGGAATATATAATTCCTTTTTCCGGTATTAATTACAAGAAAACTGCTGCAAATTGGACACCAGAATTTTTAATATGCTAGTTTTGGTACATAGATTCCCACACGGGGAGATATAATTCCATTTTACAGGAGTGAAAACGTGAGGCCTACTGTTTCTGGTCTAACAAACACCAGATTGATTAAATTGGCCTTTTTTTCACCAAAATTACAACACTGGACAATAATGCCTTTTTGCGGTATTAATTACAAGAAGACTGCTGCTAATTGGACACCAGAATTTTTAAAATGCTAGTTTTGGTACATAGATTCCCACACGGGGAGATATAATTCCTTTTTACAGGAGTAAAAACGTGAGGCCTACTGTTTCTGGTCTAACAAACACCAGATTGATTAAATTGGCCTTTTTTTCACCAAAATTACAACACTGGACAATGTAATGCCTTTTTGCGGTATTAATTCCTTTTACAGGAGTAAAAACGTGAGGCCTACTGTTTCTGGTGTAACTAACACAAGATTGATTAAATTGGCCTTTTTTTCACCAAAATTACAACACTGGACAATATAATGCCTTTTTGCGGTATTAATTACAAGAGGACTGCTGGTATTTCAGAACACCGGAATTTTTAAAATGCTAGTTTTGCTAGATAAATTTCCCACACTGGGAGAAATATTGCCTAAGCCTTTTACAGTATTAATTACAACAGGAGTGCTTCTTCTGGTCTAACACCAGAATAATTTTATTATTACGGTGAAAGCTTTTTCTAATTTATATTTCTGGCACAAAAAAAATATATATTTCTGGCTGACAGTATTGGACTCGGCTGTAGTGGCACTGGCTAGCCTAGCTGGAACAGCACATTCATGGGATTTGCTATCCAAGTGGGTTACTTTCAGTTTCACCACTGATATATTAAATATCTTTGCAGTTAGTATGGGTGACACAAGCACAGCCAAACCCCTGATGTAGTATATCTATGAAAAAATCGACTATTACATGAGATTAATGGACGTTGTGGCAGCTTTTGCTGTAGCACCACAAGTCCCAAAATGGCCGCCGCCTATCAGCCCAGTAACATGTGCCAGAAAACGGTCTGCCCAGCCAGAAAAAAAATTGACTTTGACTGAGCAGCTGAATCGCTGTTGTTCTGATTCACAGGTGTAGATTTTACACTTCTTTGGAGCTTTGGTTTAGACTCTGTGGCAGCTTGTGCTGGCGCACCACAAGTCCCAAAATGGCCACCGCCGGTCAGCCCAGTTACATGTGCCAGTAAAAATCGCTCTGGCCAGTCTCAACAAAATAGTGATTTTCAGTGAACAGCTCAGCTTAGTTGTTCTGATGCACAGGTGTAGAAAGGTAGATCATTCAATCACTTCTTTATCCCTGCCTATCTCGCCCTCACAGAAGCTGCATCCTCTCCCTACACTAGTCAGAGCAGTGTGACGTGCGGCGCTACGTGACTCCAGCTTAAATAGAGGCTGGGTCTCATGCTGCACTTGGCCAATCACAGCCATGCCATTAGTAGGCATGGCTGTGATGGGCTCTTAGGGCAAGAAGTAAAACGCTAGCTGATTGGCTGCTATGCAGCCCTTCAGAAAGCGGGAAGAAATCGACGAACACCGGACCCGAACCCGAACTTTTTTGAAAATGTCCGTGTTCGGGTCCGTGTCACGGAGACCCCAAAATTCGGTACGGACCCGAACGATTTTCGAACTGTTCGCTCAACACTACAGATCACCCAACAATCTAAACGCCGCTGAATTCACAGAATATATTTCACAGTCAGGTATGCAGGGCAGTGGGGGAGTTTGAAAGAAACAAGGGGTCATGGAGCGTCCCCGTCATCTGGCATCTATTTTCCCCGCTAAAGCATTATTTTAAAAGTGTATAGAAGCCACAAGGGGCCCCCACGCTGCTGATTTATCATGGAGACATCATGGAGATTTTACAGCATGTAACTACAGCACCCAACAATATAAGCGCCGCCAAATTTACAGAATATATTTCCCAGTCAGTTATGAAGTGCAGCAGGAACACACCCCTCCAAGCCACTTGTGAATGACTGGTCTGATAACTGTGGAAATGTCACCCACATTCTAAAAGCTGGATTTACTAATTAAATTTCACCCTCAGAAATGCAGTGCAGGCCACAAATGTACCTTATGGCAAAAAATAAGTGGTTTTTTTCACCAACAATGTCATAGTAGTATTTACTGTTTATATTGCACTCCCAGAAATGCAACATAGACTGCAAATGTACTATCTAGCACAAGAAGTGTGATTTTTTTAAAGCAAAAATGGAGAAAACAAAAAATGGGAATTTGTCAACCGACAATGTAACAGCAGTATTTACTGGTTTTATTTGACTGTCAGATATGCAGTGCCGGTGTCAGAAAGAGAAAAAATTGCTTTAGGTCACACAAATATGTGACAGACTAATGTAATTGAATTATTTTCACTGCTAGGTATGCACTGCAGACCGCAGGGGTACTTATGACCACCAAAAAAAGGAATTTGTCCTCCTAGAATCTAACAGATGGATTTGTGGGAAAGTGGGAATATGTCCCCTGGGGCCTTGAAGTCACAGACGGATTACCTTATTTTCCCTTCCCCTGGCACATATGCAGTGCAGGGGTTTGTATACGGCAAAAATGTTAAGCTGTCACCCAAGAATGTAATAGAGGATTTTTAGAAATATAGGCCCCTGTCACCTATGCAGAGCTGGGATTTGTATATGGCAAAATTGGTCAAATGTCACCCAATAATGTAACAGAGGATTTTTTGAAATATAGGCCTTTGTCATCTATGCAGAGCAGGAGTTTGTATACGGCAAAAATGGGTTAATTTCACCCACCAATGTAAAAGAGGATTTTTAGAAATATACGTCCCTCTCACCTATGAAGAGCAGGGGTTTTTATATGGCAAAACTGGCAAAATGTCACCCAAGAATGTAACAGAAGATTTTTAGAAATATAGGTCCTTGTCATCTATGCAGACCAGGGGTTTGTATACGGCAAAAATGTGTTAATGTCACCCTCCAATGTAACAGAAGATTTTTAAAAATATAGGTCCCTGTCACCTATGCAGAGCAGGGGTTTGTACACAGCAAAACCGGTAAAATGTCACCCAAGAATGTAAGAGAGGATTTTTAGAAATATAGGTCCTTGTTACTTATTCAGAGCAGGGCTTTGTATACGCCAAAAATTGATTAATGTCACCTTCCAATGTAACAGAGCATTTTTAGAAATATAGGTCCCTCTCACCTATGCAGGGCATGGGTTTGTATATGGTAAAACTGGTAAAATGTCACCCAAGAATGTAACAGAGGATTTTTAGAAATATAGGTCCTTGTCACTTATGCAGAGCAGGGGTTTGAATACTGCAAAAATTGGTTCCTGTCACCCACCAATGTAGCAGAGGATTCTTAGAAATATATCTCCCTGTCACCTATGCAGAGCAGAGGTTTGTAATACTGGAAAAATGGTAAAATGTCACCCACCAATGTAATAAAGGATTTTTAGAAATATAGGTCCCTCTCACCTATGCAGAGCAGGGGTTTGTATATGGCAAACATTTGTTAATGTCACCCACCAATGTAACAGAGGATTTTTTGAAAAATATGTCTCTGTCACCTATGCAGAGCAGGGGTTTGTATACAGCAAAACTGGTAAAATGTCACCTACCAATGTAACATAGGATTTTTTGAAATATAGGTCCCTGTCACCTATGTAGAGCAGCGGTTTGTATATGGCAAAAATGGGTTAATGTCCATCAGCTTTACGGCCCATTGGGTGTCCCTCCAACGCTCCGGGCATGGATCAGCGGCATCAGACTTTGTGGTGCCGCCCCAGGGTGTCCTGGGAAAACTGCTGCTCTCCCAAAAGCCACTGTCTCCACGGCTGCGTCCCCATTGCTACTAAATTGTGGGGCACATCCGTTGCCATGCCGTGCTCCAGCTTGTGAGCTTAAGGGAATGGAGACACACTGAACCTTATGTTCTGGCTGCACTACAGGCTCAGTGGCTGACACCCCGAAGGTTAGAGGCAGGTATGGTTGTCTGTGACAGCGGCAGCAACCTACTCGCGGCCCTCCATGATGGCATTCATACCCACATGCCCTGCATGGCACATTTCCTCAACCTTGTGGTGCAGAAGTTCCTCCGCACATATCCAAGGTTGAGTGACATTGTGCAAAGGGTACGGAGGATTGCCAGCCACTTCCGATGCTCAGCATTCCCGAGGGGGAGCGATCTGCAGTACCGCAACAGGCTGGAAGAGGAAGTGGGGTGGCAACAGGTAGAAGGTGGGCCACGCCAAACAGGCCCGCAAGTGTTCCATCAAGCACCCCCTTGCAGAAATCATCTTGCCAAGGGGTAGGTGTTCCGCGGTATGGCGCTTTTTTGCGGAAAGAGCAGTAGTTTGCAACCTGTGCCACACCAAAATGAGCCGAGGTGTGAACAGTAGCAACATCACCACCACCAGCATCATCCGCCACATGGCAGCCAAGCACCACAATAAGTGTGAGGAACGCCTGGGTCCACAATTTGTATCTGAGGGTCACACCACTGCCTCCTCTTTCCCTATATTGGGTGACCACCAATCGCCTGTCGAAGGCACAGGCCCGGATGCCTCCCGCGCTGCACCTGTACCGTCGCAAGCACCATTAGCGACTACATCCAATTTCCTGTCCCAGCGCAGCATCCAAATGTCTTTACCCCAGCCATTTGAACGCAAGCGTAAATACCCAGCCACCCACCCACAGGCCAAGACACTAACCACCCAACTTTGTAAGCTACTCGCGGTTGAGATGTTGCCATTTAGGCTTGTGGCCACTGAGGCCTTTCACGGCCTGATGTAGGCGGCCGCCCCTCGGTACTCAGTCCCCAGCCGCCACTATTTTTCCCGGTGTGCCATCCCCGCCTTACACCAGCATGTGTCTGCTAACATCAACCGTACCCTGACCAACGCAGTTACTGCTAAGGTCCACCTAACGACTGACACATGGACAAGTGCTTGTGGCCAGGGACGCTAAATTTCCCTGACAGCACACTGGGTGAATATAGTGGAGGATGGGAGCAACTTGTACCCTGGGATGGCACAGGTGCTACCGACGTCCAGGATTGCGGGCCCTACTTCCATCAGGGTTACTGCCAGCGCCTATGTAAGTGGCTCCTCCACTTCCACCTCTGTATTCTCCACGTGCAGCACCAGTCAGCCATCAGCTGGTAGCCGGAAGCAGTGTAGCACTGCTGTGGGGATGCGTCAACAGGCCGTGCTGAAGATGATATGCTTAGGGGATAAACAGCACTCCGTCGCAGAGCTGTGGTAGGGGATAAGAGACCAGACTGAGCTGTGGCTCTCACCACTCAACCTGCAACCAGGCATGGTTGTGTGCGATAATGGGCGTAACTTGGTGGCGGATTTGGACCTCAGCAAGCTCACACACATCCCATGTCTAGCCCACATCTTTAACTTAGTGGTTCAGTGGTTTCTGAAAACCTACCCCAATTTGCCTGAGCTACTGGCGAAGGTGCTCCCTCCTGTGTGCACATTTCCGCAAGTCATCAACAGCTTCAGCCGGTCTGTTGACGCTGCAGCAGCGCTTGAAATTGCCAGATCACCGGCTGTTAAATGACATGAGCACGTGCTGGAACTCCACGTTACACATGTTGGCCAGGCTTTGTGAGCAGCAAAGGGCAGTAATGGACTACCATCTGCAGCACGGTCGTCGCCTTTCCAGTCAGCTTCCGCTCTTTACAAGCGAGGATTGGGCATGGATGTCTGACCTCTGTGAGATGTTAAGAAACTTTGAGGAATCGACACAGATGGTGAGCGGCAATAACGCTATTGTTAATGTAACCATCCCACTTCTGTGTCTACTCAAAAGCTCGCTGCTCAGAATTAAGGCCGACGTTGTTTGTGGGGAAGAGTTGGAAATGGGGGAAGAAGACATGACCCTGGGTGATAGCCAGAACACCCTCAGTTTGTCTTTTCAGTGCGTATTGGAGGAGGAGGAGGAGCAGGGGACGGTTGCCTCCGCTACAAAAGGTGGAACTTTAATTCCATCTGTTCAGCGTGGGTGGACAGAAGAGGAGGAAGAGGATGAGAAAATGGACAGTCACCCTCCTGATGACGATAGCGAAGTCTTTCCCACTGGTACTCTGGCACACATGGCTGACTTCATGTTAGGCTGCCTTTCCTGTGTCCCCCGTGTTATACGCATTTTAGATAATAGGGATTACTGGGTGTTCACCCTTCTGGACCCCTGCTACAAAGAGAACTTCTCATTTCTCATTCCTCCGGTGTGTGTGTGTGTGAACAGTCACTGAGTTAAAACACCCACAACACACATTTACCCTCCTGGCAGGGGGTGGTAACTACAAAATCCTCGTCCTCCTCCTGGGAAGCTGGGGGGATGAAACGGGGTGGTGTAAGGATCCGCCCTCTTCAGCCTCCATCACTTCACCCTCCTCTGGTGGGGTAGGGCATTCTGCTGCCCAGACGGTCTGGCCTGCTCCTCCTCCTCTGACGTTGAGAAGTCCACCACCGCCTCTCTGGAAGGCCTGCGGCAGACTGAGGGAACGGGAACATCTACAATAACAAATTTTCAAAATTTATAAAATCAACTCTTAAACCATAAATGTACATATACATTGCATCACTTTTGTATCTATCAGCAACACTCAGTAAGCATTGTACCTGGACATATTTTGTCACGAATCTCTCAGACACTCTCACTATGCCTCCGCTTTAGGTCCAACCATTTCTGCAGGATGGCCATCCGTTTATACTTTCCATCATGCTCACTCCGTAATTCGTACCTGATCCTACATACAATTTTGAGCTTGTCGGCATGGGAATGGGTCTGGTCATAACCCTCCTCTAACATGTGCTGCAGGATGAAAATGCAAGCATATAATCCCAAATATTTAAAATACAAAGATTATGCTACTTTCACATTAGTGGCAGGAGAGTACGTCAGTGTGTGTGTGTGGGGGGGGAGTCTGAGGAGGGGGGGGGCATCTGGTGGTATATAGTGGGGGGTATATTGTATGAGGCAGGAAAATGGATGTGCAATGTGCTTATGATACATATTTGTCTGCTATCCATACATACATGCTACTGACATTATGTTGGTAGCATGTATATATAGATAGCAGACAAATATATATCATGTGCCAGTGACATAGTGCTGTGATGTCAGATAAGATGTTTATAAATATTCGTGATAGAGAAAATATTTAACAATACATAGAAATTCACAGTTTATCTTGTCTGGGTAGATATTAATGATTTTGGGCAATACGTATTGTTTTTGACAGACAACAATACTTATTGTCCCAAATCATTTATTTCTACTCAAACTATATGAAATGTAAATTCTATGTTTTGCGAAAATATTAGAAATAATTTTTGCAATCATGAATATTTAGGAAGACTTTATCTGCATAAACATACATATAAATAACAAGCATGTGAGATTTAATACAGTGCTGTAATATTGAATTACTTACTGTCATCAGGATATCTTGCTTGACTTGTGTGAAGTTACTTCCAACCATTTTTTTCTAGTCCAGTTCTGACCCGAATGTTTGAAGCCGCTCGCAAGACGAAGCCACGCCCATATGTGTGCATGCGCACATGAATATTTCTATGATGATTTTTCGCAATAGAATAGCATTGTATGAATATGACAAAATCTCAAATTTGCGAATATATCACGAATATTTAGCGAAATATTCGTGAAATATTGTGAATTCGAATATGGCACCTGCTTCTCATCACTAATAGACAGATATTGCTACGTCTGAAAATGTCAGCACTATTAAAATACAAAATTATTTGCACTGTGAATCCTCTAATGGTAAAAAAAAATATAAAAAATATTAAATTTGCAGGTTTTATTTGGTCATGTAGCAGCCTCTGCCCCACCAAAAATAAAAAAAAAATTAATAAATAAAAAAAAAAGAAGAAAATCCCAAAGCTTTACTGAATACATCAACAAATTCAAAAATTAAAATAATGTCCACCATTACATTTTAAAAAGCTCTATCATTAGTACAGTACACCATTAGTAGCCTTGGCACTTGGCTCAAATCTACAATTGATTTGCACTATAAAGGTCTGAGAAAATAGCTCAGTTTTCTGTCTTTAGTTATGAGTGTACCCCCATTGTAAAACCACAATCAGTTTAATTAATCAATGCTTTGATCATTTTTAGATGTAAGTTTCCATTAACAGTTGCTGAAAAAACTCTGAGGGCTGTATTAAATTTAACGATGCAGCAGACAATTGTTGGGAAGGACGCATTTTTTCCCTGCAAGCGCCTGCTTGCTAGCAGAGGAGACCGCTTCTATTACATACAGCAATCTCCTCCACAGTATGGGAAAGAGCCATCGCTAATTCCATTGCTCTTCCTCATAATGACTGCTTGTTTTTGGCAGCAGAGCACGCGTTTTATTACACAGCACAATCTGCTGCCGGCAAATTATTTTTAAGTATGTTTAAAAATCTTCATTGCCCGATGAAGGAGAATTTGCTTGTTCGTCGGGTAATCGGTGTTAATCAGTATTACACTGCCAGATCATTGCTAAAGAGCGTTACTATAACTGCTTGTAATCAATGATTTGGCAGACTATCTGCCAGTGTAATACAGCCTTAACAAATGGTTTATAAACTGTAGCTAAATGTAAAAGCGCATGATAGATACTGCATTATATACTGTATATAATTATATACTACCATAAGAAATTCTAAATGTAATCTTATTATGCAAAGATTCATATATTAGCACTAAATGCACTATAGGGTCAGGGTTAAACATACAATACATGTTGTGTGGACGTGAACAGATCAATACAAAATAATAATGAATCATTTCAGACACTGGATTTCGGCAGTATTCCCACAGCATTGTGGCCTACAAGCTTGACATTTTGGCTGCTATTAACTTTTAGAAAATGTAAAATTAATCTCTTCATGGATATGCATCACTTGTAAACCTGTCTCCAAACAGAGCCCGATCTTAATGAGTTCTTGGCTTTCATTTGTCTCCATGAATACCTTTGTTTTATGGGGACAAACCAATCACACTCATAACTTCAGCGTGAATGTGAGTTGCATCCTTAATAGCATGAAGTAACAACTTTTCTTTGACCTGAAAACAATTAAATTTCATCAACTAGAAGCAACAATTTATTTTTATATAATAACAGGCTATTTAAATCACTGTTCGCATCAATATACTGTATCTACTGTAGCTATTTTGTATAACATTTTATAGAATTTTTGCTGTGAATGTTGCTGATAAAATTAAGAAATAAAAGGATAGCCTATGAAACTACATTGCCAAATTTGCCATATATCATGTTTACTTATAATAATTGAACTCTTTTGAAAGATATTTTGAAGATGATAATGTGTTGGCTTCAATTTACTTCCATTTGCATAATAGTGCTATATCAATATTACTAAAATAATCAATATAGCTACAAGTTTGTCATTTTGGTAACATGGTTTACAAATATTATCTCATTTTATGTCTGTGCCTCAGATATAAACATGTGATAATGTTTAACACTGCAGACACATACACCTGCTCTTCAGGTCAGTAAAATATATGACATGTTGTTTGAATGATTTCTTTTCTATTGGCTACAGTTTTGCAAGAACACTGGCTGTGATTCTATTTGTTACGAATTAATTCATCACAAATATGATAAATCAGGTATTCCCATACATCATGGTGGTTGAGGGAATGTATGGAGCGGGCTGCTGCAGTGAGCCCACTCCATACGAAGCGGGTGTTGGCTGTATCATACAGCAGAAACCTGGCCACAATGGCGGTAAATGGCAATCGCACAGAACTCAGTCATTTAACCCCTTAGATGCCACAATCAACACCAGTCGTGGCATATGTGAGGTAAGACAGAGGTATGCAGCATCTTCTGCCTTAAGATTGGAGCCCCCGCAGAGAAATCAGACATGCAGACCGCAAAGGATGATTTAGAAGGAGTAAAGCTAGCAAAACATGAGGATGGTCATCATTGAGACCTGGCCCCCACTAAGGAGTGCATAAAAAAAGAATGATCTTCATATTCTACTACATACTTCTTCCATAATCAACAACATGGAAAGGGAGGGACTATAGAATCAACAACTTGGCCAGGTGCACGTTCAGCTTCTGCGCCGTTGGATGAGTCCACACTTACTGTTGTCTTTTTGCAAAAACCTTAGTGATCGATTTGTTATTAAAACAAGTGATTAGGAGAAGGAGGAGGGGGAGCATCAGGGGCAATATATACCATTGAAGTTGATGGGTAGGAACAACAGCTTCCTTCTACTGATATCCTTGAACCCTGATTGCTGGAGAGGGGGTGTGGACTGCTGGGTTGCTACATCAGGCTATAACACTAAATAAGTGGCACAGTTTTCCCACGCCATTATATGGTGCTAATGCATGGCTGTTGTACCAACATTAGCACCCTAGCCATGCTTCACATTCTGCCCACTCATCCTGCATACGACCATGCTTACATCACCTGTCGACTTGGTGAAAAATGTCCACACTGGCGAGTACTGCTTTTTCCCTCCACTACTACAGGAGCCTGCCACTGTTTTTATGAACCAGTGTACTGCTAGTGTGTTTCTCATTGGTAGTTTCCCAAGTAGCAAACGGTGCACCCCTCCCTCGTGTGGCTGCAGATCTCCCCCTGCTTCGACCCTGCTGTCTCATGGTCAGACTTCAACTCTGTTGTCTCACAGGCACAGTTCCACCCTGCTGTTTAATAGACACGTTGCCACCCTTAGCCCCGCCCTGAGGATGAAGATGCCCCCTATTCACCCAGCTCCCACGTGCGAACGGCTACATCATCTGCTTCTGTTTGGTCGTCACAGGTGTCACCCTCACCCTCGTCTCTTGCACAAGTCCCTGACCTCTTGAAACATGCGCTCCCAAGCGATTGTCTTCATCGGTCGTTGCATGCCTAGAAGAGTCCACAGACCTCTCCTCCAACTCTGGGCTGACCTGTAAATGCTGACTGTCCTCACAAAGCTCATCCTCAGTGAAAAGCAATGCAGAGTCAGCTGCATACATTACTTGGCTAGCAGAAGGAACAGAAAAGCAATAGGCAGATCTAGGACAGGTTAAGGCGCAAAATAAGGGTAATGTCAGAGGAACCCACTGATTCCTGTCTTCTGTCACTTGAGTTGATGTTGAAGAGCGAGTTAACTATTCCAATACAGTGTGATTGTTGGTCAAAACACAACTACTACATCACAGTGGCAGCTCTGGCTACCACCACCTCTTCTTCAGCGGCTACTTGTGCTGGCTACCACAACATTTTTACACTGCCTGTTCCTTTGGAGGGCCCAGGCAACAGTCTGTTGGCTATGGTGTACAGTAACTGTATCAGTAATGTAACAGATTAACTATGAATGCAGCAGTTGAACAGATACCCTTTAATTTATTTGCGGTACAGATGGATCACTGACCAATTCAAGTTGAATGGCAGACACAAAGATGTTGTGCATTGCGGTCTCCAATGCACAGAACTGTCGAGTAATGGGGATATGCATGAGGCCTAATACTGAGGCACAGTAATTCTATGTATAAACAAACAAATTTAAAGAATAAATAAACCTTTGATGAAAAACAAAGCACTGCTCAAAGTTCTCTGTCCTTTTGGCTTTCATCAGCTTTTGCAGTGTTAACTTTGGAGTGTGTTTTGGAGTATGGATACATAGAAAGATATGGGATTCTTATATTCCAAAAGCAAGGACGAAGAGATAAAATCAGATGAGGTAGAGCACTCTGACCAGTGCTGCTACCTCTTGGTTTCTATATCAAAAGTTTAATTACCCTTTAACTGTCAATGTGGCAGCAGTTCAAAAAGATGCACACGGCGATATATTAGACTACCCTTTAATACTGAGGCACAATATTTCTATGTATAACCTAACAGGTTAACTGGGAATGTGGCAGAAGTTCAATAAGACGCATACGGCGATTATACTCAACCTGCACTGTCCCTGCTGTCTCCCTATGCTCTGCCTAGAGTCTATAAAAACTCTCACTTTGATCTCTCAACACTGTCCCTGTACTCTCCCTATCCAATATTCTTCAATTAATAGCTTTCTGCAACACAGTCCATAGCACAAAGGCGTTTGTCACTAGGGTTGAGCGAACCTGAACGGTAAAGTTCGGGTTCATACAGAACATTACTGTTTTTCGCACCCGGACCCAAACCCGAACATTTCCGTAAAAGTTTGGGTTCGTTGTTCGGCGATTTCTTCTAACTTTTTGAAAGGCTGCAGGGCAGCCAATCAACAAGCGTTTCACTACATTGCCCTAAGAAGCCATCACAGCCATGTCTACTATTGCAGCATGTGCCTTTATTTAAGCTGGAGTCACGTAGCACCGCACATCACTCTGCTCTTCTCAGTGTAGGGATAGCATGCTGCCGCTTCTGTGAGGGACAGATTATGGAAGAAATCTGTTGAACTTGGTGGTGTTAACTCTTCAAACTACAGCAATTATTGAGGGTGCTATGCTACATATTTGTACCCAGCCCTGAGCCCAGTGATACAACAAAATAATTTTTAATCCATATGTTACTGAGGTGGGGGTCAGCGGCCATTATAGCAACTGCAGTGTCCTTGGATCTGTATGTGACCTGCATGTGTGCCAGCCTGCCAGGTACATCAGTCTAATTATTTTTTGGAAAAATTCCCTTTTTCTGGCAGGTCAAGTCCCACTACATTACCTATTTTATA
Source organism: Bufotes viridis (assembly GCA_033119425.1). Classification (NCBI taxonomy): domain Eukaryota; kingdom Metazoa; phylum Chordata; class Amphibia; order Anura; family Bufonidae; genus Bufotes; species Bufotes viridis. The sequence continues at coordinate 180,656,430 of CM065590.1, forward strand.
ATTTTGGGGTGACATAGTGCATTTCTGTAGTTGCTATAATAAACCCGTACTGTCGTACCACAGGGCACGTTTGCATACACCGCTGAAAAACCTGTTTTATCATTTTGCGGTGACATAGTGCATTTCTGTAGTTGCTGTAATAAACCAGTACTGCTGTACTACAGAGCACGTTTGCATACACTGCTGAAAAACCTGTTTTATAATTTTTGTGGTGATATACTGCATTTCTGTAGTTGGGTTAATAAACCCACACTGTTGTGCCACAGAGCACTTTGCATACAACGCTGAAAAAACTGTTTTAAAATTTTGCGGGGAAAAACTGCATTTCTATAGTTGTGTTAATAAACCCATACTGTTGTGCCACAGAGCACGTTTGCATACATCGCTGAAAACCCTATTTTTAAATTTTGCGGTGACATAGTGCATTTCTGTAGTTGCTGTAATAATTAAACCCATACTGTCGTACCACAGAGCACGTTTGCATACAACACTGAAAAAACTGTTTTAAAATTTTGTGGTGAAAAACTGCATTTCTATGTGATGGGTTAATAAACCCGTACTGTTGTGCCACAGAGCACATTTGTATACAACGCTGAAAAAACTATTTAGAAATTTAGCAGTGACATACCGCATTCCTGTATTTGGGGGAAATAAACTCATATTGTTGGTTCACAGAGCAGCTTGGCATACAACGCACAAAAACGTATTTTAAAATTTAGCAGTGACATACTGCATTTCTGTGGTTTGTTGCAATAAACACTGGTCTTGTGCTACATAGCAGATCTGAGGCCTACTCTGTATTTCAGTCATTTCAACTGTATTTCAGTATTTCAGTCTGTATTTCAGTCTTTTGAACTCCGCATTTACATAGTTGGTTGCAAACATACAGGTTTTGTGGTAGATAGCACATCAGCAGTGTACGCTGCATTTCTGACAGTCAAATTAAACCGTTAACTTGTGCTTTTACATAGTTGGTTTGAAAAATCAAATTTTTGGTGTTAGTGAAGTAATTGTATTGAATTGCTCCGTTACACTGAAATGTATTCTGTTTATGACACGGGCACTGCCTTACTGTTCGTGAACCTAATTGTTGACTATGTTCAGATAAATTGACACTGGAGATAAACCATCTGTTAGTTTGGTGGGTTAATGCAAATAATGAGGAGAATATCAAATAAGGGACGTGGGCATGGTCGTGGTGGTGTTGGTGGAGCTCCTGTTGCTGGGAGAGGACATGGCCACTCAGCGCCAACTATAGGTCCAAGTGAAACACCTTCCTCAGGTGTGAGTAGGCGACAGAACCTGCAGTGTTATTTGGTAGTCCCGAATGCCACTCTATGAATGGTGAGGCCAGAACAAGTACATGCGCTAGTAGATTGGGTGGCTGACAGTGTCTCCAGTACCTTAACATTGTCTCCCACTGCTGAAAGCTCAGAGTTGGCACCTGCAGCCCATGCCCATCAGTCTTTTACCTAACCTACTTGCAAATCAGCCAAGCAATCTGATTCCCAAGTCATGCAGCAGTCTCTTAAGCTTTTTGATGACTCTGCTGGCAGGGTTTCCCTATAACCATAGCCCTGCCCCAGAAGTGGAATAGATTGAATGCACAGATGCCCAACCACTTAGGTTTGAGGATGAGGACTTGGGAAGACCACCGCAGCACGTCTGATGATGACGAAACACAGGTGCAAACTGCTGTGGCTTTCTGCTGTGTGCAGACCGACAAATAGGGCAGGGTCGAGACTGGGTGGAAAATGATTTTGAGAACAATGAGGTCCTACACCCCAAAACATACCCCTTAAATCCATGTTATTCATGGGTGGTAAAAAAATTATATTTTTTAAGGCCAATAATTACCTTTGCGGCCTGCGCTGCATATGTGCCGGGGACAATAATATAGTTAATCCATCTGGGAGTTCAGGGGTTGACATATTCCAATTTTTTGCTGTTAAGTAACCCTGCACTGTATAGGTGACAGGGATCGAAAATTTGAAAAATCTTCCTTAATTTGATTTGTGAAAAATTACCATTTTTGCCAGGTACAAACCCCTGCTCTGCATAGGTGACAGTGACCGAAAATGCAGAAAATCTTCTTTTAAATTGTTGGGTGCAATATTACCATTTTTGACGTGAATAAACCCCTTCTCTACCTGGGTGCCAAGGGCCTACATTTTTATAAATTGTCTGTTCCATTGGTGGGTGACATTAACTCTGTTTTGTTGTTAATTAACCCCTCCTCTGACTGGGTGCCAGGGGCCTATATTTCTAAAAATCGCCTGTTCCATTGGTGGGTGACAAGAACCCTGTTTTGCTGTGAACAAACCCCTCCTCTGCCTGGATGCCAGGGGCTTACATTTTTAAAAATCGTCTGTTCTATTGGTGGGTAATATGAACCCCCTTTTGCCGTGAATTAACCCCTCTTCTGCCTGGATGCCAGGGGCCTTCATTTCTAAAAATCACCTGTTCCATTGGTGGGTGACATGAACCCCGTTTTGCCATGAATAAACCCCTCCTCTGCCTGGGTGCCAGGGGTCTGCATTTTAAAAAATTGGCTGTTCCATTGGTGGGTGACATGAACCCCGTTTTGCCGTGAATAACCTCCCGCTTTGCCTGGATGCCAGGGGCCTACAGTTTTAAAAATCGTCTGTTCCATTGGTGGGTGACATGAACCCCGTTTTGCCGTGAATAACCTCCCGCTTTGCCTGGATGCCAGGGGCCTACATTTTTAAAAATCATCTGTTCAATTGGTGGGTGACATGAACCCTATTTTGCCGTGAATAACCTCCTGCTTTGCCTGGATGCCAGGGGCCTACAGTTTTAAAAATCGTCTGTTCCATTGGTGGGTTACCCATTGACTTCAGTGGGGTTCGGGTTCAGTTCGGATCACGAACCCGAACTTTTTTGTGAAGTTCGACCGATACCAAACTTCCAGGTGTCCACTCAACTCTATTTGCCACTTCTCGCCATAAGCTCAGCTCACAGTGGAATGGCAGAGATCATGTGGATAAAGGGTTTTATAGGGCTGTGACATCACAGAGGGATGGCTATCTTTGGATGGGCTGGTTGCATGGCTATATGGGTCATATCTCATTCCTGGGGTTCTTATGTTTACTTTATAACACATACAGAAGCCATTTAAAAAAAAAAAATGTCACCACGATGCGTAAGGAAATTCGGATTTGTGGCAAATTTTTCCTAAACTTCGGATCAAATTCCACTTTGGATGCTTTGATTCATACAACACAAATTACTAAAGTTCCAATTAGATAATTCATACATTGCTCTCCTATGAAGGCATAAGGCAAAATCCACACAACTTTGGGACTTATCATCATTGTATGCTGGATTTTTAAGAGGTTTTTCAAGAGGACCTCTGGTTTTTTAAGTTTTTTTTTCAAGAGGACCCTAAAGAAGAGATGGTAATACCCACCCCATTTTACTGAGATTAAAATAATTTACATAAAACAACACCAATCATTTATTTTAGCTAAGAAGTATCGGTATTTTGGTAATATACTGTGTACTTGCTTTTATTATCAGTTAAGTCTAGTGGTGATGGCAATCGAATACAAATCATACAGACAATGGCCTCCTGACCCTTTTCTAAATATCAGTAATATATACATAAAAGATATGTATTAAATTTTCAGTAAAACTTAGGATATATTAATTTTAATTCCTGCTCATTATGGGCCCTGGAGTCAAGAAGGCAGTCTTATCAGTGATACAGAGCTAGCTATCAATCACTGATTGGACAACCTTCTTGACTTCAAAGCCCAGAATGAGCAGGAATTGTAATGTGTGTTGCAAGTTTTACTGAATCTTTTCCAATAAAACGACATATCAATTTGGTCAACTCCTCCAGCAACATAACCTGATGGCTACAGCTCAGACCATTAAAGGGGTTGTCCTACAAAAAATATTCTACAGTTTTTAAACCAGCACCTGGATCACAATACTTTTGCAATTGCATGTAATTAAAAATTTAGCATAGCCACTGAGTTATTCAATAAAACATATCTGTATAGTGCTACCTGTTCTAAGTTTTTTTCTTATTTCTTTCTCTGCTCACTTAGATGGCTGCACATGCTCATTTGCACAGTTTCATACTTCAACTGCCTCCTGAGCAGTGATAGGGAGAGAACTGAAGAACAATGGACATGCCACCTGGGTTACAGCAGAAAAGACAATCCCCTCAAGCTGTCAGCTTGATAAAAATCTAGCAGATAAATGAATGGAAAGATCTCTGGATCCATGTGAGGAACAGGGCTGGTTCCAGCTTTGTTAGAAAGAGACTGTCATGCACTATATGATCTAATTTTTTTAATTAATCATATATAATCAGCCTTAAATTGGCTGTTTAGGATTTTAAGAAACCTTTTAAGTACCTTTAATGGTGATCATATTTAGGTCACTCAGCATTCTTTGAAAGTTAGCACTAAGAACAGACAACAACTTCACAGATGGCAACTCAAACATCTATAGTTATAGGTTTTCTCTTTAATTACTTAGGTTGAATTGTATTTGCATTCTGATATTTACTGTGTATTAATCCTTCTAAGGTGCAATATTTGTTGACCGTTTAAATTGTGACCTATCATTATAACCATTTTAAGAGAAAAAAAAATATCTAAATGGCAATCAATATTAGCAATCAGAGCAAACATAAAATAAAGACACCCATGAAACAACAGTATAAAAATTACAAATTTCATGTAGTTCAATAGCTCTTAGATGACGATGCTTTATGGCTATATATTTATATAGCATATTTCAGTCATGGGAAATTTAAAAATGTGCTGCAATATTGACTATCTTGAGCATTTTATTTTTGCATGCAAATATACTTAGGTTTCACATGCATAGGGTTTTAGAAATTTTGTTCCATTTCTTCCTTTCATTTTATAGCAGACTTAAGCATTGAATTCCTAGTCCATTGAATTCAATTAGGCAAAGTTAATGTTCATTACAAGAATTTACATTGCATTGGCCCTGGTTACTTAACCTTTAATTACCCTGATTTGCCAGCATTACAAAAGTGCTTTAAGCACTGCCTTTGAAATTATGCTTTCCTAAACCATTTTTAACACCCAAGATGTGTGAAACATGAGAATAAAATGAAAAGAGAAAGGGGAAAAAAAATTGTGCTTCATCTTGTAATATTCCTTTCATTTCTTACTAGGAAACTCAAGGTCATAACTCTATTATAAGACCAAGAAACCTTGACTATTCTTGTAAGGACTGGCATATATTCTGAATGTAATATTAAATTGTAATTTACAGAATTACAATACAGTAGTTTGTTATACTCTTAGTTTATGAAATATCTGCAGCATAGACATTTTCTAAAGGTGCAGTCAGAATATTGCAAGCTAGCATGTTGTACTTGTTATCAACATTAAATGGGTTGTTCAAGTTTTTTTTCTATTTTACCAAAGTAATGGGAGATAAAATAATAATAAAAAAGCCGATAATCAATGGCCTCAGGGGTGCATCGTGCAAGACTGCTGTGGTCAGTGCTTGGTTGCAGCAATATATTTGCAGGAGTCAAAAACTTTACCACTGGCTTCAGCCTGGGAATATAACAGAGCAGTACTGCTGGATTGGAGTGGGCACAGGAAGGAAAGCTATACTTTTTAATAATTTTATAATAGTTACCAAGCACGAGTAAATTTGGATTTGTTGCAAATCCAAGTTTTTCCTAAATTTCAGGCCGAATTCTGCTTTAAATGCTTCGCTTCAATCAACACTGATAAAAAATATTATCCTAAATAGAGAATTGTGTAACAGAAAAAAAATATCAAAATGGCCGATTTGTAGTTTTTTCATCACTTTACTTCCCCCAAAAAAAGAATAAAAGGTGATTAAAAAGTAATACACACCTCAAAATCGGATCAATAAAAACAAAATATAATCCCACAAAAAATTACTCTCACACAGCCACATAGATGTAAATATAACAAAGTTATAGGGATCAGAATATGGGCATAAAAAGAAAAAAATAATTCTTCCATGTTTTTACTTTTTTCAGTATTAAGAGACAAGAAAAATCCTTGAATCCTTGAAGACATACTGACCAAAATAATGAAGGGCATGGGTCAGTTTTACCATATAGTGATTTTCTTTTTTCAATTCTACCCCATTTGGATTTTTTTTCCAGCCTTCTGCTACATCATATGCAATATAAATGGTGCCATTAAAAAATACAACTTGTTCTGCCAAAAAAAAAGCCCTCTTACGCTATGTCAATGAAAAAATAAAAAAAGGTCATGGCTCAAGGAGGGCAGGGATTAAAAACAAAATGTCAGGAAATGGGTTAAATCAGCAGCATGATTTGGGGTAGATTTTACTGCTGCAGATTTATATGTAGACATACCCTCACCTGTTCTTTTCAAAGAGTTAACACTCATGAACATTAGAGATGGCCCGAACTATCCGCCGGCGAACAGTTCCCGGCGAACATAGCTTGTTCGCGTTCGCCTCTGCCGGGCGAACATATGCGATGTTCGGTCTGCCCCCTATACATCATCATTGAGCAAACTTTGACCCTGTACCTCACAGTCAGCAGACACATTCCAGCCAATCAGCAGCATACCCTCCCTCCCAGACCCTCCCACCTCCTGCACAGCATCCATTTTAGATTCATTCTGAAGCTGCAGTCTTAGTGAGAGGAAGGAGAGTGTAGTAGCTGCTGATTTAATTGGGAAATCGATAGCTAGGCTAGTGAATTCAGTGTCCACTCCAGTCCTGAAAGACTTATCTGATCTCTGCTGTAAGGACAGCGTCCTGACAGCACCCCAAAAGCCCTTTTAGGGCTGCAACATTAGTCTGCTTTTTTTTTCCTTTATATACATATTGCAGTTGCCTGGCCTGCCTGTGTGTGAGGAGCTGCAGGCCCACAGACTGTAGTGTGCCCACTGCCAGTGCCCACCCCTGTCATTCTGTGTGGTACAGGACTTTGCATCAAAAAAGGCATTTAATTTTTACACTTTAATCTAAGGTTAGTTGCCTGCCAGTGTGTGTCAGGCTGACTTCCACTGACTGTAGTGTGCCCACTGCCAGTGCCCACCACTCATACCGGCTGGCACAGGACTTTGCATAAAAAGGCATTTAATTTTTACACTTTAGTGTAATTTCAGCTGCTTGCCTGCTGCTAGTGTGTGTCAGGCCGACTTCAACTGACTGTAGTGTGCCCACTGCCAGTGCCCACCCCTGTCATCCCGTGTGGCACAGGACTTTGCTTAAAAAAAGGCACTTAATTTTTACACTTTAATCTAAGGTTAGTTGCCTGCCAGTGTGTGTCAGGCTGACTTCCACTGACTGTAGTGTGCCCACTGCCAGTGTCCACCACTCATGCCGGCTGGCACAGGACTTTGCATAAAAAGGCATTTAATTTTTACACTTTAGTGTAATTTCAGCTGCTTGCCTGCTGCTAGTGTGTGTCAGGCCGACTTCAACTGACTGTAGTGTGCCCACTGCCAGTGCCCACCCCTGTCATCCCGTGTGGCACAGGACTTTGCTTAAAAAAAAGGCACTTAATTTTTACACTTTAATCTAAGGTTAGTTGCCTGCCAGTGTGTGTCAGGCTGACTTCCACTGACCGTAGTGTGCCCACTGCCAGTGCCCACCACTCATACCGGCTGGCACAGGACTTTGCATAAAAAAGGCATTTAATTTTTACACTTTAGTGTAATTTCAGCTGCTTGCCTGCTGCTAGTGTGTGTCAGGCCGACTTCAACTGACTGTAGTGTGCCCACTGCCAGTGCCCACCCCTGTCATCCCGTGTGGCACAGGACTTTGCTTAAAAAAAGGCACTTAATTTTTACACTTTAATCTAAGGTTAGTTGCCTGCCAGTGTGTGTCAGGCTGACTTCCACTGACTGTAGTGTGCCCACTGCCAGTGTCCACCACTCATACCGGCTGGCACAGGACTTTGCATAAAAAGGCATTTAATTTTTACACTTTAGTGTAATTTCAGCTGCTTGCCTGCTGCTAGTGTGTGTCAGGCCGACTTCAACTGACTGTAGTGTGCCCACTGCCAGTGCCCACCCTTGTCATCCCGTGTGGCACAGGACTTTGCTTAAAAAAAAGGCACTTAATTTTTACACTTTAATCTAAGGTTAGTTGCCTGCCAGTGTGTGTCAGGCTGACTTCCACTGACTGTAGTGTGCCCACTGCCAGTGTCCACCACTCATACCGGCTGGCACAGGACTTTGCATAAAAAGGCATTTAATTTTTACACTTTAGTGTAATTTCAGCTGCTTGCCTGCTGCTAGTGTGTGTCAGGCCGACTTCAACTGACTGTAGTGTGCCCACTGCCAGTGCCCACCCCTGTCATCCCGTGTGGCACAGGACTTTGCTTAAAAAAAGGCACTTCATTTTTACACTTTAATCTAAGGTTAGTTGCCTGCCAGTGTGTGTCAGGCCCACTTCCACTGACTGTAGTGTGCCCACTGCCAGTGCCAACCACTGATACCGGGTGGCACAGTAGCTTGCCGATAAATAAGGCATTTAATTTTTAGACAGTAGTCTAAATTCAGTTGCTTGCCTGCTGCCAGTGTGTGTCAGGCCCACCTCCACAGACGGTAGTGTGCCCACTGCCAGTGCCAACCACTGATACCGGGTGGCACAGTAGCTTGCCGATAAATAAGGCATTTAATTTTTAGACAGTAGTCTAAATTCAGTTGCTTGCCTGCTGCCAGTGTGTGTCAGGCCCTCTTCCACTGACTGTAGTGTGCCCACTGCCAGTGCCAACCACTGATACCGGGTGGCACAGTAGCTTGCCGATAAATTAGGCATTTAATTTTTAGACAGTAGTCTAAATTCAGTTGCTTGCCTGCTGCCAGTGTGTGTCAGGCCCTCTTCCACTGACTGTAGTGTGCCCACTGCCAGTGCCAACCACTGATACTGGGTGGCACAGTAGCTTGCCGATAAATAAGGCATTTAATTTTTAGACAGTAGTCTAAATTCAGTTGCTTGCCTGCTGCCAGTGTGTGTCAGGCTTGCTTCCACTGACTGTAGTGTGCCCACTGCCAGTGCCAACCACTCATACCGGGTGGCACAGTACCTAGCACGCGTAGTACCACTTATCTAAAAAAATGACAGGCAGAGGCAGGCCACCCCGCAGGGGCCGTCGTGGTCGTGGTGCTGTGATTTCCACTGTCCCTGGAATAATGCCCAGTTTTCAGAGGCCACGTACCCTGAACCCGAAAAATTCAGAGGACGTAGTTGACTGGCTTAGACAGGACACCCAATTTTCAACAGCTTCCGCTAAGAACCTTGACGCACCATCCTCCTCCAGCTCAGCTTCGGTCACCTGCTCTCAAGTTACCACGCACCCGCCCGTCGCCACCACCACCACTACCACCACAGCCACCACAGCCGCTTCACTTGATCCGTCAGAGGAGTTATTTACACATCAGTTGGATGCAATTAGTGATGCGCAACCATTATTGCCAGATGATGTAGATTACGGGGATATGTCTCAGTCAGGCAGGATTACACACATGGACGTACAGTGTGATGATGATGATGATGTTGTACCCGCTGCTGCTTCCTTTGCTGAGGTGTCAGATACAAGTGAAGCGGTTGATGATGACGATGTGTCCACGGATGCCACGTGGGTGCCTGCTCGAAGAGAAGAAGAGGGAGAAAGTTCTGAAGGGGAGACAGAGAGAATGAGGAGACGAGTTGGAAGCAGGGGGAGGTCGTCGCAAGGAGTTAGTGGCACAGTCAGACAGCATGTATCGGCACCTGGGGTCAGCCAGACAGCACGCCAGTCAACGCATGCTGTTGCCACCACTAGAATGCCGTCATTGCAAAGCTCAGCAGTGTGGCATTTTTTTGTGTGTCTGCCTCTGATAAAAGCAATGCCATTTGCAACCTTTGCCAAAAGAAACTGAGTCGTGGGAAGTCCAACACCCACCTTGGTACAACTGCTTTGCGAAGGCACATGATCTCACATCACAAACGCCTATGGGATCAACACATGAGTACAAGCAGCACACAAACTCAAAGCCACCATGCTCCTCCTGGTCCAGCATCTTCAGCCACGTCAACCACTGCTGTCCTCCCTGCCCCCTCTCAACCACCCGCCACTCCATCTCTCACCTTCAGCAGTTCCTGCTCATCTGCCCACAGTCAGGTGTCTGTCAAGGACATGTTTGAGCATAAGAAGCCAATGTCACAAAGTCACCCCTTGCCCGGCGACTGACAGCTGGCTTGACGGAACTCTTAGCCCGCCAGCTTTTACCATACCAGCTGGTAGAGTCTGAGGCCTTCAAAAAATTTGTCGCTATTGGGACACCACAGTGGAAGGTACCCGGACGAAATTTTTTTCAAAAAGGCAATCCCAGACCTCTACCATGTCATTGAAAAGGAAGTCATGGCATCTCTGGCATACAGTGTTGGGGCAAGGGTCCATCTGACCACTGATACCTGGTCTGCAAAGCACGGTCAGGGCAGGTATATCACGTATACTGCGCATTGGGTCAACCTGCTGACGGCTGACAAGCATGGAATGCGTGGCTCCGCAGCGGAGTTGGTGACACCACCACGACTTGCAGGCAGACCTACTGCCACCTCCTCTACTCCTACTCCATCCTCTTCAATATCCTCCTCGGCTGAGTCCTCTTCTGCTGCGGCGTCTGGCTGCACATCAACTGATTCCCCAGCTCCCCAGGGGCTATTCCACATCCCGGATACGACAGTGTCACGCTATCTTGGGGTTGACTTGCCTGAAAGCAGAGAGCCACACAGGACCAGCACTCCTGTCCGCCCTGAACGCACAGGTGGATCAGTGGCTGACCCCGCACCAACTGGAGATCGGCAAAGTGGTGTGTGACAATGGAAGCAATCTGTTGTCGGCATTAAATTTGGGCAAGTTGTCACATGTGCCGTGCATGGCACATGTGTTGAATCTCATCGTACAGCGTTTTGTGTCTAAGTACCCAGGCTTACAGGACGTCCTCAAGCAGGCCAGGAAGGTGTGTGGCCATTTCAGGCGTTCCTACACGGCCATGGCGCACTTTTCCGATATTCAGCGGCGAAACAACATGCCAGTGAGGCGCTTGATATGCGACAGCCCGACACGTTGGAATTCAACACTCCTAATGTTCGACCGCCTGCTCCAACAAGAAAAAGCCGTCAACGAGTATTTGTATGACCGGGGTGCTAGGACAGCCTCTGCGGAGCTGGGAATCTTTTGCCACGTTACTGGACACTCATGCGCAATGCCTGTAGGCTTATGCGTCCTTTTGAGGAGGTGACAAACCTAGTCAGTCGCACCGAAGGCACCATCAGCGACCTCATCCCATTTGTTTTCTTCCTGGAGCGTGCCCTGCGAAGAGTTCTGGATCAGGCTGTAGATGAGCGTGAAGAGGAAGAGGAAGAGTTGTGGTCACCATCACCACCAGAAACAGCCTTGTCATCATCGCTTGCCGGACCTGCAGCAACGCTGGAAGAGGAGTATGAGGAAGAGGAGTCAGAGGAGGAATGTGGTGGCTTTGAGGAGGAGGAAGACCAACCACAGCAGGCACCCCAGGGTGCTCGTTGTTGTCACCTATCTGGGACCCATGGTGTTGTACGTGGCTGGGGGAAGAACAGACCGTCAATGACATCAGTGAGGACGAGGAACGGGAAATGAGTAGCTCTGCATCCAACCTTGTTCAAATGGGATCTTTCATGCTGTCATGTCTGTTGAGGGACCCACGTATAAAAAGGATAAAGGAGAACGATCTGTACTGGGTGGCCACGCTACTAGACCCCGGTATAAGCAGAAAGTGGCAGAAATGTTACCAAATTACCGAAAGTCGGAAAGGATGCAGCAGTTCAAAACCAAACTAAAAAATATGCTTTACACAGCTTATAAGGGGAATGTCACAGCACAACGGGAATCTAACAGGGGAAGAGGTGAGTGTAATCCTCCTCCTACCACGGCGGCAAGGACTGGACGATTTACAGATGTGTTGTTGATGGAGGACATGCGGAGCTTTTTCAGTCCTACTCATCGCCACAGCCCTTCGGGATCCAGCCTTAGAGAACGACTCGACCGATAGGTAGCAGACTACCTCGCCTTAACAGCAGATATCGACACTCTGAGGAGCAATGAACCCCTTCACTACTGGGTGTGCAGGCTTGACCTGTGGCCTGAGCTATCCCAGTTTGCGATAGAACTTCTGGCCTGCCCTGCTTCAAGTGTCCTGTCAGAAAGGACCTTCAGTGCAGCAGGAGGCATTGTCACTGACAAGAGAAGTCGCCTCGGTCAAAAAGTGTTGATTACCTCACCTTCATAAAGATGAATGAGGCATGGATCCCGAAGGGACTGACAGTGGGGATACGTTTGACTAACAAAAGGCCTGATTACATGCCATGGCCTTAAAATGGTCCCCACGCTGCTGTATTTAATGTCTGCATACCGGATGACTTTCGTGAATTCTCCACCACCAACTAGGGTTCAAGCCGCAATGTTTTAGTCACTTTTCTGCCTGGAAAACATAAATTTTTCCGGCCGCTGCTACAATAGCGGCTGCAACAGTGCAATTATTTTTCAGGCATGTGTACATGCCTAATTTTTCTGTCCTATGGTGCAGCACTGTGGCTGCAAAAACAAACCAAAAAAAAAAGGCACATACAAGTGTCAATTCCCCTTCGTGATCATTACCTTGTTGTGGTGAAGGGGCTTGCGTATCACAATGAAGCAATCATCATCACCTCTATAAGTGTGTTGGCAATGTTGCCACACCCCAGATGATAAGGCCGTTGATTCATTATGATCAGACCAAAAGCGATCGGGTGGCCACGCTACTAGACCCCCGGTATAAGCAGAAAGTGGCAGAAATGTTACCAAATTACCGAAAGTCGGAAAGGATGCAGCATTTCAAAACCAAACTAAAAATTATGCTTTACACAGCTTATAAGGGGGATGTCAATGGGGGATTCGACAATGGTTAATCAATTCGACCGGATAGGGTCCGTAACAGGGATTAAACTGATAGCAATAGTACTAGTTAAGACACCACTCATATAGGGTGTCACAGCACATTGCTCTGTGCACGCGCAGTGCCCCAATTTGGGAGTAAGAGGACCGACCAAGCTGCTTTTTCCATCTCCCGGTTCCTGAAATCAATTCAGTTTAGTGTACGAGAGTTTGGTCTGTCACTGTGAAGGCAGTCGAAGGTACCCGGCCTAAATTTTTTTTCACAAAAGGCAATCCCTGATATGGGACGTAACAGGGATTAAACTGATGAGAATAATACTACAGAAAATACCACTCATATCAGTGGAGGGAGCCAGCGTTTTTTTAACCATCTCCCCGCTCAAAAAATCTATTTAATAAATGGCCCCCAGATTGGGGAGTCGGGGACGTTAGAGGGATTAAACTGATGAGAATAGTACTACAGAAAATACCACTCATATCGGGTGTTACAGTAAATTGCACGGCGCAGACGCAGTGACCGTGGTTTAAAACAGAGTGGAGGGAGCCAGCGTTTTTTAACCATCTCCCCGTTCGAAAAATCTATTCAATAAATGGCACCCAGATTGGGGACGTTAGAGGGATTAAACTGATGAGAATAGTACTACAGAAAATACCACTCATATCGGGTGTGACAGTAAATTGCACGGCGCAGACGCAGTCACCGTGGTTTAAAACAGAGTGGAGGGAGCCAGCGTTTTTTAACCATCTCCCGTTCGAAAAATCTATTCAATAAATGGCCCCCAGATTGGGGACGTTAGAGGGATTAAACTGATGAGAATAGTACTACAGAAAATACCACTCATATCGGGTGTGACAGTAAATTGCACGGCGCAGACGCAGTCACCGTGGTTTAAAACAGAGTGGAGGGAGCCAGCGTTTTTTAACCATCTCCCGCTCGAAAAATCTATTCAATAAATGGCACCCAGATTGGGGACGTTAGAGGGATTAAACTGATGAGAATAGTACTACAGAAAATACCACTCATATCGGGTGTGACAGTAAATTGCACGGCGCAGACGCAGTCACCGTGGTTTAAAAACAGAGTGGAGGGAGCCAGCGTTTTTTTAACCATCTCCCCGTTCGAAAAATCTATTCAATAAATGGCACCCAGATTGGGGACGTTAGAGGGATTAAACTGATGAGAATAGTACTACAGAAAATACCACTCATATCGGGTGTGACAGTAAATTGCACGGCGCAGACGCAGTCACCGTGGTTTAAAACAGAGTGGAGGGAGCCAGCGTTTTTTAACCATCTCCCCGTTCGAAAAATCTATTCAATAAATGGCACCCAGATTGGGGACGTTAGAGGGATTAAACTGATGAGAATAGTACTACAGAAAATACCACTCATATCGGGTGTGACAGTAAATTGCACGGCGCAGACGCAGTCACCGTGGTTTAAAACAGAGTGGAGGGAGCCAGCGTTTTTTAACCATCTCCCGTTCGAAAAATCTATTCAATAAATGGCACCCAGATTGGGGACGTTAGAGGGATTAAACTGATGAGAATAGTACTACAGAAAATACCACTCATATCGGGTGTGACAGTAAATTGCACGGCGCAGACGCAGTCACCGTGGTTTAAAGCAGAGTGGAGGGAGCCAGCGTTTTTTAACCATCTCCCCGTTCGAAAAATCTATTCAATAAATGGCCCCCAGATTGGGGACGTTAGAGGGATTAAACTGATGAGAATAGTACTACAGAAAATACCACTCATATCGGGTGTGACAGTAAATTGCACGGCGCAGACGCAGTCACCGTGGTTTAAAACAGAGTGGAGGGAGCCAGCGTTTTTTTAACCATCTCACCGTTCGAAAAATCAATTCAATTCATCTTTTGGGGACCCTTGTTGTTGTACGTGGCTGGGTGGAGGAAGAAACCTTCAATGACATCACCGGGACGTGGCTAGCTTGGTATCCAACCTTGTGCAAATGGGGAGTTTGCGGTTGTGCAAATGAACTGTTTGCGGTGCATTAAAAGGGAGTTTGGTCTGTCAATGTCAGTGAAGCGGGCGTAACCCTTACACTACCTGATCGATACAACATCATACCTGATCGTATACACACACTGGATGTTTTAAAGCACGTTATTCCAAACAATTTAGGAATGTTAGTTGATTTATGCCCTTTATGGATTAAAACCCGACTCTGCGTCCACTACGTAATTTTCCATGGGAGTTTTGCCATAGATCCCCCTCCGGCATGCCACAGTCCAGGTGTTAGACCCCTTGAAACAACTTTCTCATCACTATTGTGGCCAGAAAGAGTCCCTGTGGGTTTTAAAATTCGCCTGCCAATTGAAGTCTATGGCGGTTCGCCCGGTTCGCCCGTTCGCGAACATTTGCAGAAGTTCGCGTTCGCTGTTCGCGAACTGAAAATTTTATGTTCGCGACATCACTAATGAACATTGCACCAAACTGCATTGTGCACTGCCATACATCGATAATATAAACCATCAATACTGATTATGGGGTCAGAACTCCAGGTCTAACACCAATTATAACTGTTAGGCTTGTGAATTTGTTAAATAAACTTTATTTGAAATGCTCTTTCTGCACAGCATTAAATGTATTGGCCCAGTGGAAGAAAACTTTGTCTTGCCCAAAGTCGTGTAAGACTTTGATGAATGACTTCGGTATTCCTATCTGCTTATTTAAAAAACATTTTAAAATAGGAATCCAAAATCAGGTTTGGTACTGGCTGGTACCTCAGTACCAAAGCCCACTTTGGATTCCTATTTTTAAATGTTTTAGATAAGCAGATAGGAATACCATAGTTATTTACAGTAGTCTTGCGCAACTTCGGGAAAGACAAGGTTTTCCTCTACGGAGCCAACAGATTTTAATGCTGTATTGAAACAAAGTTCTTGAGAGAATTGACTTTGGATCTATGATCCGAATACCTATTCTCTCAATCCTAATCACTGTGAAAGGAGCTTCTTCATTCCTGCACATTATGCATGCTTTTTTGTACACATATGAAGGGGAAGCAGAACTCACAGGAGCACCATGGCTCACTCAGTATATTGAGCATCAGGGGCACTGAACCCACACTAATCAGATGATTATGGCCTAAATTTCAACAGAACTTGATATGTGTGGAGGCAGCAAGATGATTAATTGAGGGACACAGCAATGTAGAGAAAGTGGGAAAGCATGAGATGTTACCTGCAGTCCTAGGTATCACCACAGATAACAGTGATAATTCTCAGAGTACAGATGATGTAGTAGATGTAACCTGCAGTGCTGTGTAAAACACAGGGACCCTAGTCACCACAAGCTGTAGCTTTTGTGCAGTGCTGATGGCATGATGCCCTGGAGGAGAAAACAAGCCTACCTCTGAATAGCCTGTGGTTCAGCTAATCAGTGTTAAAGGGGCTGTCCTGCCATGTATATTAATGACCTATCATCAGGATAGGTAATCAATATCTGATCAGTGGGGTCTGACACCCGCCACCAACGCCAATCAGTTTGAAGGGGAGGCGGCACTTCCGGTCATTACCCTACGTGTTGTCCCCTGAGGATCGGCAGTGTAGGGTAATTACAAGTATTTACTCCATTCAAGTGAATTGTTGTTATTACACTGCACTTCTAAGACAAAGTGCAGTGTAATGAACAGGAAGCAGTGCTCACATGGAGCACCGCCTCTTCTTGGCAGGGGGGGCCTTGTGTCGAACCGATCAGATACTGACAACCTACAGTATCCTGATGATAGGTTATCAATACATATGGCAGGACAACCCCTTTAAGCTTAATTTTGAGACCAGTGGAGCTCTCCTGGCCTTGAACAGCAAATCATTGTTACATTGTCCCAACTCTCACTCTCTCTCTCTCTCACTAGGCAGAGAGTGAAGGAGAAATGTGGCACTGAAATCTAGCAATATTAGTGTTAGTGGTCCCTAGAGTGCAAGGTCCAAGTTGCATATGACAGCTTTTGACCCATTACCACTGCAGTGGTCACATGTCCATGTTGACATGTCATTGCTGAAGCATGAAGGACAGAAACTGACAGGAAACCAGGTAAGTATAGGGGTTCCAAGGATTGTCTGAACCAGAAATGATCAATAAACCTTTTAAATTACACCATATCTGTATGACTACCATCCATCCAAATTCAAATAGAAGAATATTGCATGGACAGTTCAAAATCTCGCTAATGAAGAATGGGAATAATGAGAATAAAGCCAACATTTATCAAAATTGGCACAATTTTAACCACCGACTAAGCTAAATTTCAGCTAATTTATTGGCTTAACCTGTCACAAATGAAAAACTCCACATGTCCTATATTATAAAAAATGTCATAACATACATAATTTCTACTTTCATAATAACTTAAAAGTCTAAAACTTTTTATACACCCTTGTGGAGTACAGATATCACTTATATAATTTGTTGATACTTAAAAAAAGGTTGCATTTCATAAATTTGTCTAAATCCGGGCCAAGCAGCCAATTATATACTGTTCTGGAGTCAAATGAGCTACAAACAGGGGAGACACACATTAAAGGGGTTATCTGATATCAGAAACATTCCCCCCATGTGCAGGGCCCCTCACAGGTAATACACTTACCCCGCTCCCCACTCCTTGCGATGCTAGGAAGGCTCGTCCCTGTATCGTCCAGCCATTGGCTGCTCCCCCCCGACACCGGATGTTTTCATCGGTGTGCAGGGAGAAGCAACAGCGGCGGTGCGGGGACCAGGAGTGGCACGGGGAGCAGGGTAAGTATATTACCTCTGAGGGGCCCAGAACATGGGAAGAATGTTTCTGAAATCGGATAACCCCTTTAGTAACTATACAGAGGCAATCTGAGTCAGAGGAGGCTTTACAACATCAGTTTCCAGGATTTGATAGTTTTCATAGTCATAGACGAGCTTCATCTGTGGATACTAGAAATTTAAGGGTATACTTACATATAGTGGCTTTTTACTAAAAAATTGCAACCATGCTAAAAAACCATGCTTTTTTAATGCAGATTTGGAAAGGGATATTTTATTCGCAAATAATATTTAATTGAAGCACAAATTATTTACTACTGAGAAACTGAGTTCAAAAAGGACCAATGATTATATCTGCATGGAGTTGTATTTGTTCTCCCCATGTTTGTGGGTTCCTTCCTATACTGTAATCCGGTTTCCGCTCCCACTTTAAAAACATTTTTATAGCTTAACTGGCTTCCTATAAGATTGGCTCTGGTAAAATATGAACATTAGATTGGCAAGAGTATATATTTATAGTGACAATCTCTGTACAACTCAGTGAATTACTGTAGATTACAAAAATGTTGTTAATAGTTTTTGATCAGGATGAAAAATAGGTCAGGACAGATGATAACATTATTGTCAATTATTAATACTGAAAAAGTTACAAAAGAAAATATTTAGAAAATAATTTTAATGGATTATACAAAATTTTAGTTTATCTCATGTAGCTGTGAAAAGGGATAGAAAAATAGAAGGCAATGAACTGGGAAACAAGTATAAATGTAAATTCGCTACAAAGCACATACAACAGTTTCAATGAAATAAATCTAAGATCTAATTGTATTGGTATAAACATAAAAGTCACTATAAATATAGACAATGTTCTGTCGACTTTTGTTCCAGTTGCACTATAGGGAATTATTCAAGTGTTGCTTTCTGTTTTACATTATGAATAGATTTTTTTTTTTTGTCTTGCGGCTTAAAAATGTGTAGGTAGACCCTAAGTAGCTTTTCTTTGACTTCCCACATTCTTCATGAATGCCTGCTTTTAATACATTTAACCCCTACCAGGAGCTTGTTTTTATCAAGCACAACATGTGCGTTCAGACATAATACAGTTATCCACTGTACTTATCACTATTAATTCATCAACAAATGAATAAGAAAACCATATTCTTGATTAAACAAAGTTTGAAAAGTATTTCAATTTAAAGTTATAAAGCGTGTTATACTTGAAAAATAATTTTACTAAAAAATGTACCAATACAGGATGCATGCAGTAATTATTAAAGGAAAACAACCATCCATAATGCTATTTCTATAATCCTATAACAGAGTGTTGGAATGTGTCTTTAAACTCTACAGCGAAAAACCTTTTGGTCCTTATATTAACTATTACAGTATGGTGTCTACTTTCTTACAGCCCATGACTGTTACATTCCTGATATTTTCTATGCTTTGTAAATATGACAACTCTATGGTATCTAGTAGTGTTGAGCAAAACAATGGAAATGAATTGACTCTGATAAGAATTCCAGAAATAATTTGATTTGCCAGGAATCCAAATTTCCTTGGGCTCTGTTGTAACAAATTTATATATATATTTTTCCCTAAAATGGCTGGTACACGTGTTACAAACTAAAAGTAAGTAGCCTGGGAACATTGTATATGATGACCCATAATGCCATGCAGCCAGCCAAAAAACACATCTGTGTAGAGATGGCCCGAACTATCCGCCGGCGAACAGTTCCCAGGGAACATAGCTTGTTCGCGTTCGCCGCAGCAGGCGAACACATGCGATGTTGGGTCCGCCCGCTATACATCATCATTGAGCAAACTTTGACCCTGAACCTCACAGTCAGCAGACACATTCCAGCCAATCAGCAGCATACCCTCCCTCCCAGACCCTCCCATCTCCTGAACAGCATCCATTTTAGATTCATTCGGAAGCTGCAGTCTTAGTGAGAGGAGGGAGAGTGTAGTTGCTGCTGATTTAATAGGGAAATCGATAGCTAGGCTAGTGAATTCAGTGTCCACTCTAGTCCTGAAAGACTCATCTGATCTCTGCTGTAAGGACAGCGTCCTGACAGCACCCCAAAAAGCCCTTTTTAGGGCTTCAACATTAGTCAGCTTTTTTTTTTTTTCTCCATACATATATTGCAGTTGACTGGCCTGCCTGTGTGTGAGGAGCTGCAGGCCCACAGACTGTAGTGTGCCCACTGCCAGTGCCCACCCCTGTCATCCCGTGTGGCACAGGACTTTGCATCAAAAAAAAGGCATTTCATTTTTACACTTTAGTGTAATTTCAGTTGCTTGCCTGCTAGTGTGTGTCAGGCCGACTTCCACTGACTATAGTGTGCCCACTGTCAGTGCCCACCCCTGTCATACCGTGTGGCACAGGACTTTGCATCAAAAAAAGGCATTTAATTTTTACACTTTAGTGTAATTTCAGTTGCTTGCCTGCTGCTAGTGTGTGTCATGCCCACTTCCAATGACTGTAGTGTGCCCACTGCCAGTGCCCACCCCTGTCATACCGTGTGGCACAGGACTTTGCATCAAAAAAAGGCATTTAATTTTTACACTTTAGTGTAATTTCAGTTGCTTGCCTGCTAGTGTGTGTCAGGCCGACTTCCACTGACTGTAGTGTGCCCACTGCCAGTGCCCACCCCTGTCATCCCGTGTGGCACAGGACATTGCATCAAAAAAAGGCATTTCATTTTTACACTTTAGTGTAATTTCAGTTGCTTGCCTGCTAGTGTGTGTCAGGCCGACTTCCACTGACTGTAGTGTGCCCACTGCCAGTGCCCACCCCTGTCATCCCGTGTGGCACAGGACTTTGCATCAAAAAAAGGCATTTAATTTTTACACTATAGTGTAATTTCAGTTGCTTGCCTGCTGCCAGTGTGTGTCAGGCCCACTTTCACAGACTGTGGTGTGCCCACTGCCAGTGCCAACCACTGATACCGGGTGGCACAGTAGCTTGCCGATGAATAAGGCATTTAATTTTTAGACAGTAGTCTAATTTCAGTTGCTTGCCTGCTGCCAGTGTGTGTCAGGCCCATATCCACAGACTGTAGTGTGACTGTAGTGTGCCCACTGCCAGTGCCAACCACTCATACCGGGTGGCACAGTACCTAGCACGCGTAGTACCTAATCTAAAAAAAAATGACAGGCAGAGGAAGGCCACCCCGAAGGGGCCATCGTGGTCGTGGTACTTTGATTTCCACTGTCCCTGGAATAAAGCCTAGTGTTCAGAGGCCACGTACCCTGAACCCGAAAAATTCTGAGGACATAGTTGACTGGCTTAGACAGGACACCCAATCTTCAACAGCTTTCGCTAAGAACCTTGACGCACCAACCTCCTCCAGCTCAGCATCGATCACCTGCTCTCAAGTTACTACGCTCCCGCCCGCCTCCACCACCACCACTACCACCACAGCCACCACAGCCGCTTCACTTGATCCGTCAGAGGAGTTATTTACACATCAGTTGGATGCAATTAGTGATGCGCAACCATTATTGCCAGATGATGTAGATTACAGGGATATGTCTCAGTCAGGCAGGATTACACACATGGACGTACAGTGTGATGATGATGATGATGATGATGTTGTACCCGCTGCTGCTTCCTTTGCTGAGGTGTCAGATACAAGTGAAGCGGTTGATGATGACGATGTGTCCACGGATGCCACGTGGGTGCCTGCTCGAAGAGAAGAAGAGGGAGAAAGTTCAGAAGGGGAAACAGAGAGAATGAGGAGACGAGTTGGAAGCAGGGGGAGGTCGTCGCAAGGAGTTAGTGGCACAGTCAGACAGCATGTATCGGCACCCGGGGTCAGCCAGACAGCACGCCAGTCAACGCATGCTGTTGCGACCACCAGAATGCCGTCATTGCAAAGCTCAGCAGTGTGGCATTTTTTTTGTGTGTCTGCCTCTGATAACAGCAATGCAATTTGCAAACTGTGCCAAATGAAACTGAGTCGTGGGAAGTCCAACACCCACCTCGGTACAACTGCTTTGCGAAGGCACATGATCTCAGATCACAAACACCTATGGGATCAACACATGAGTACAAGCAGCACACAAACTCAAAGCCACCATGCTCCTCCTGGTCCAGCATCTTCAGCCACGTCAACCACTGCTGTCCTCCCTGCCCCCTCTCAACCAACCGCCACTCCGCCTCTCACCTTCAGCAGTACCTGCTCATCTGCCCACAGTCAGGTGTCTGTCAAGGACATGTTTGAGCATAAGAAGCCAATGTCACAGAGTCATCCCCTTGCCCGGCGACTGACAGCTGGCTTGACGGATCTCTTAGCCCGCCAGTTTTTACCATACCAGCTAGTGGAATCTGAGGCCTTCAAAAAATTTGTCGCTATTGGGACACCACAGTGGAAGGTACCCGGCCTAAATTTTTTTTCACAAAAGGCAATCCCTGATATGGGATGTAAAAGGTATTAAACTGATGAGAACAGTACTACAGAAAATACCACTCATATCGGGTGTGACAGTAAATTGCACGGCGCAGACGCAGTCACCGTGGATTAAAACAGAGTGGAGGGAGCCAGCGTTTTTTTAACCATCTCCCCGTTTGAAAAATCAATTCAATAAATGGCCCCCAGATTGGGGACGTTAGAGGGATAAATTGATGAGAATAGTACTACAGAAAATACCACTCATATCAGGTGTGACAGTAAATTGCACGGTGCAGACGCAGTGACCGTTGATAAAAACAAAGGGGAGGAAGCCAGCGGTTTTTTAACCATCTCCCTTTTCGAAAAATCAATTCAATTCACCTTTCGGGGACCCTTGGTGTTGTACGTGGCTGGGTGGAGGAAGAAACCTTCAATGACATCACCGGGACGTGGCTAGCTTGGTATCCAACCTTGTGTAAATGGGGAGTTTGCGGTTGTGCAAATGAACTGTTTGCGGTTGTTTGCGGTGCATTAAAAGGGGAGTTTGGTCTGTCAATATCTGTGAAGCGGGCGTAACCCTTATCGATACAACCCCGTAACCCTGATCGATACAACATCATACCTGATCGTATACACATACTAGATGTTTTAAACCACGTTGTTCAAAAAAATTTAGGATTGTTAGGTGATTTATGCCTTTTATGGATTAAAACTCAACTCTGCGTCAAACAATGTAATTTTCCATGGAAGTTTTGCCATGGATCCCCCTCCGGCATGCCACAATCCAGGTGTTAGTCCCCTTGAAATAACTTTTCCATCACTATTGTGTCCAGAAAGAGTCCCTGTGGGTTTTAAAATTCACCTGCCTATTGAAGTCTATGGCGGTTCGCCCAGTTCGCCTGTTTGCGAACATTTGCGGAAGGTCGCGTTCTCCGTTCGCGAACAGAAAATTTTATGTTCGCGACATCACTACATCTGTGATGTTACAGCCCTATAAAAGCCGCATCCTGCGTGGTCGCCGCCATTTCACTGTGCACTGAACATAGGTAGAGATGTGGCAAGTGCTGGGGATAATGTTTTAGAAAGCTTTAATTTTAGAATATTGGATAGGGAGAGTGCAGGGACATTGTAGGGAGAGTTTTTAGGTATTGTAGGGAAAGCATAGTGAGAGTATTGGAAGACTTTAGGGACCGTGCAGGGACAGTGCATGCTAAGTGTAATCCCATGTACATCTTGTTCAATTGTTGCGCCATTTGTACTTAATCTGTTCTGTTGTACATAGACTTACTGTGCATCAGACTTATTGACAATAGGCAATCTAATACATAGGCATGTTTATTAGGTTAACCTGCTGCGTCATTAATACTTAATCTGTTCTGTTATGCATAGAATTACTGTGCATGTGACTCAGTGTCAACATTCGGCCTAATATATACAGTAGGATGCATTTATTTAGCTTACCTGCTGCGCCATTTATACTTAATCTGATTATATATAGACTTACTGTGCATCAGACTCATTGTTAATAGGCTTTATAATATAGAGTCATTTATCTAGTACACTTGCTGCTCCATTAATACTTTATCTGCTCTGTTATACATAGACCTACTGTGAATCAGACTCAGTGTCAACCGGCGGTCTAATATATAGACATATAGGCAATATATACTAAAGTCCGGGTTTGGTTTCGGTGTTCGGGTAATTTTATTATTTTCCCTTATAACGTGGTTATAGTGGAAAATAATAGCATTCTTAAGATAGAATGCAAAAGAGTATGGCAATTTAGGGGTAGAAACAAAAAAAAAAAACACAACTCACCACCTCCACTTGAACACACTGCCACAGTGTCTTCTATCTTCTTTCAGCAGGTCCTGCAAAAGGACCCGCAATGACGTCACCACACTCACCAAGTGGTGACCATGATGATACCATCACAGGTACTTTGACAGCTCTTGCTGAATGAAGAGAGAAGGACCTGCGATGATGTTGTGGCGCTCACCACGTGGTGAGCGCCGTGACATGATTGCAGGTCCTTTTGCAGGTCGTGCTAAAAGAAAATAGAAGACACTGTGGCAGCGAGATCAAGTGGATAAGGTGAGTTGGGTTCTTTTAACCCCTAAATTCTTTAGCATTCTTTCTTAAGAATGCTATTACTTTCCGCTATAACCATGTTATAATAGAAATTAATAAAGGGAAGCTCGGGTCCCCATTAAATAATAATAAGGGAAATTAATAAAGATCGGGGCCCGTCTCTTAGCAACCATGCGGAAAAATCGCACTGCATCCGCACTTGTTTGCGGATGCTTGCGATTTTCCCGCAGCCCCTTTTACCTCTATGGGGCCTGCGTTGCATGAAAAACGCAAAATATAGAGCATGCTGCAATTTTCACGCAACGCAGAAGTGATGAGTGAAAATCACAGCTCATGTGCACAGCCCCAAAGAAATGAATGGGTCCGGATTCAGTGTGGGTGCAATGCGTCCACCTTACGCATTGCACCAGCACGGAAATCACGCCCGTGTGAAAGGGGCCTAACAGGCAGTTGATAGGTGTCACTGTTCGAATCAGTTCATACTTCACTAATTTGGTCAGTTACAGGTCAAAAACTGACCAAATAACTGAAGTGGGAACTAAGCCTTACAGGTCAATGTTAGCATTAGGCCTCATGCACACGGCCGTTGCTTTGGTCCGTGTCCGAACCGTATATTTTGCGGCTTGGGCGCGGATGCATTCACTTCATTGGGGCCGCAAAAGATGCGGACAGCACCTCGTGTGCTGTCCACATCCGCTGCTCCGCTCCGTCGCCCCGCAAAAAAAATAGAGCATGTCCTATTCTTGTCCGTTTTGCGGACAAGAATAGGCATTTCTACAATGGGCCACGCAAATTGTGGAACGGAACGCGGAGCAGCTACTGTGTTTTGCGGATCCGCGGTTTGCGGACCGCAAAACACATATGGTCGTGTGCATGAGGCCTTAGGTATAAAGGACTTACCCATGCAATGGCCCAATATTCTACTACAGAGTGAAAGAGAGCTCTCCTTTTACCCTGTCTGCCGATTCCACATAGGTTGCTAAAGAACCAGTTCTGTTATATGATGATACAAGTAGTGGGCGCATGACAGACTGAAGTTTGTGTTGACATCACTGTTAAGTTTTCCATCTTCTGATGCGTTAAAACAACAACCGCAAAAAAGCAGATTTTGTCTTTTGAGCATCCGCCTTCACACAGTCAGCATTTGGTCAGTAATTGATCACTAATTACTAAGGCCAATAAAAAGGAGTGGATCCAAAATAGAGATGACATATCATTGGAATATTTGCATGTCATCTGTGTTTTGTACCCCCTCCTGCTTTTGGCTTCCAAATCATGAGCAAATCCTGATGCAAAATACTGACTGTGTGAGGCCCAATTTTCATGAATTTTAGCTATTTGCCTCTGAAATCTGTTGTATTCAGATGGGAAGTACTGCATGCAGGCCTCTATCACACAGTCAGTATTTGGTTAGTTTTTTGCATCAGTATTTGATCAGTTTTGGTAGGGCAAAAACAGGAGTGAGTTCAAAACATGTGATGGAAATATTTGTATGTCCTCTGTGTTTTGGACACACTCATCCTTTTGCCTTCCAAATCATGAGCAAATCCATGCGATAGAGGCCTTATGAATGCTTTAAAGACATTATCCGTTGTGTTTTTCATTTTTCAGTTCTTCTGACAGATCAGAAGAAGGGTAAAATAAACAGTGATGTCAACAAGGCCGAACAGGGACACTAGTGGCCCTGTCACAGAGTGGTGAGGGTGGCAACAGCGAGAGGAGAAAACCTAGTGGCCCAGTGACAAAGTGGGAGGGAGGCAACCGCATCAGGAGTCAACAAAGTGGTCCCGTCAAAGAGTTGTGAGGGTGGCAACAGCGAGAGGAGTCAACATAGTGGCCCTGTAAGAAAGTGGTGAGTGTGGCAAAAGCATGAGGAGTCAATACAGTGGCCCATTCACAGTGTTGGAAGGTGGGGCAACAGCAGTGGCAGTAATAGCACAAGATACTGGCAGTAGGTGAAGATGGCAGTAGAAGCAGCAGGTGTGTGGCATTAGGCAGGTTGTAGCATCAATATAGTGGCTGAAGCACGTGGCCAGAAGTACAGTAACAGGACATTATTCACTAGTGTTGGGCACGAATATTCGAATCGCAAATTTTAAATGTGAATATCGCCCACTTCGAGAATTTGCAAAGATTTAGAATATAGTGCTATATATTCATATTCGCGTATATTCTATTTTTTTTACCTCTGATCCCATGATCCCTCCCTGCTTCTTCCTTGTGGGCCAATAAGAAGGCTGCAATGTATTTGTCTGGGCTTAGCAATATCCCTAGCTACCAATAGGAAAGTTGCCTACCCCTTACTTTATAAGAACCTCCCCAGCAGCCATTTTCTGCAGTTTTTTGCAGTTCTGAGAGAGACAGCAGTGTCATTGCTGTGCTCTGTGCTTTGCTGTTTAATTACATTAGATAATTAGTTAGTTCGCTTATATATAATGTATAATACAGATAGTTAGCGTGAGATAGTCAGTGTAGGTTAGATTGTGATATAATGTAGCTGATGTGTTAGGTTGTGTGATAGGTTCTGCTGTCCATACATACATGCTTCAGGCAAATTCAGAACAATACTTAGTGCACCAATCACTAATATGTAGTCAGACCTGCTAAAATGTGAAGTTGCACGTATTGCGCAAAAATATGCGCATAATTAATTGCCGATTTGCACAATCACGAATATATCGGAGCACTCTATCTGCATATAAAGCAATTGTAATGTTCTGCCGTGCCAACCATTTTCTCCAGTCTCAGAAAACTTTTAGCAGCTTGAAAAATGTAGCAATAGTGACCCAAGCCTGTATTGCGCACGCAATACGCACATATTACTGTACATTGTTGATTTTCGCAATCAAGAAAATAATCATGAATTCACTAATTTGCAAATATATTCGCCCAAATATTCACGAAATATGGTGAATTTGAATATTGCCCCTGCTGCTCATCACAGTGTTTTGGTGTGGCTGCCAGAAGGATCCAGTCTGATGCATCAGGCACTGGCATATGGAAATCCTGGCTGATCCATGCCTGATTCACTGTCTCAACATTTTGGGTGGAAAGGCGAGTTCTCCTTGGGGTAACTATGGCCCTCGCTGCACTAAACACCCGCACTGATGCCATACTACTGTCAGGGCAGAAAAGCTTGTCCAGGGCTTGTCCAGTTGCGGCAACAAATCAAGTTTGACTGCCCAGTAGTCCAGGGGATCTTGGATGTGGGGTGGTAGGGTGCAGTAAAAGTGTGCTACCACCTGCTGATTCAGGTTCTGCTCCATGCCCTGATGCTGCTGGGTGTTTTCTACAGTAGGCAAGTGAAGAAAAGTGTTCATTAGAGACTCCAGACTTAAGTTATGGCTGATGGAGCTGGTGTTGCCCCTGTTTATCCTCCCTCTCAACAGGTGGAAAAAAGGCCCCCATTTTGGACCAGTAGTGAGGGTCTAAAATAGTCATCCCTCTGCCGAATGGTGATAATACGGTTGTCACTACGCAAGCAACTCCCCATGCATCTGGCCATTTGTGCAAGGGACTTCGAGGGACTTCCTGCCTCCATCTCCACTGCATACTGCCATGGTGTGTTGGTGTCATCTCCCTTGTCTTCCTCTTTACCCTCCATCTCCTCCTGCTCCTCTCCTTTAACTTGTGCAGATAAATCACCCATTTCTATATACATTGCTTATGCGTTAATGTCCCCCTCTTCCTCCACTAGTTCAGCCCCCATGGGGCTCAGGTGGCCACAAAATGTAGGCACCACTACTGTTCCCTGGCCAGCTAGATTTATCAGCATCTGCTCCAGGATGTGAAGAAGTGTATTGACATCATTCATCCCATAGTGCTGACAACTGAAAAATAAAGTAGCCTCCTCAAAGGGCCTGAGCAAACAGCAGGTTCACTCATGAGATGCCACTGCTTAATGTCAAAGTTACACAAAGGAGTACTCCTGTCCACCTGCATCATCAAGAAATTGTGCATGGACTTCCTCTTCTCATATAGTCGGTCCAACATGCGGAGGGTGGAGTGCATGCAGTTTCCTGCCCATTTTCAAGATGTCATGCAGTTGGATGGAAGACTTCAGAAACCGCTTTAAAACCAGATTAAAAGCATGCATCATGCAGGGTGCATTGGTCAGCCCTCCTTGGCACATCACGGACACAATCTTCTTCCCGTTATCAATAACCATAGTTCTGATCTTCAGTTGGCGAGGGGATAGCCAGGATTAGATTTCCTTGTGACTCTATTTGCCCAGGCAAACCAAGAGCAGAACAGCTTGATGCCACCGTGTTCTGCATAAGCGGTATGCTGGAGGAGCACTTTGAATAGTGCCTGCAGTGGAGACTGACTACAAGGTTTAGAATGAGGAAGCAGAGGAGGACATTGGCATAGGACTTATAGCTTGAGAACGTGGAGGCTGCATCAATGAACACAATGGGCAATCTAATGATTGCCAGTTATCATCACCCAAGGTAAAAAAATAAAATAAAAAAAGAAGTTTTTACAAATATAAAAAAAAAAGTTCAAATCACCCCACTTTCCTTAAAATAAAAATACTTACCCCCCAAAAAATAAAAAAATATCATGGGCACCACTGTGTACGAAAATGCCCATACAATTAAAATATAACAATAATAATGGCATATGGCAAACAGCGTAACGGGGAAAAATTTGCCATTTTTTGTCACTTCAACTACCCAATAATTTTTTTATAAAAAGTGATCAAAAAGTCGTACTTCAAATTGGTATCACTGAAAAGAACAGATCGTCTCGCAAAAAGGTAACCCTCAAACAGCCCCGTACACATAACTACAAAAAGTTATAGGAGTTAGAATATGGTTTTATTATTAAGTTTTTCCTCAAAGGCTTAAATATTTTTTCTTTTTCAGTATTAAAATCCAACAAAAATTGTACAAGTGTTGTATCGTTGTAACCGTACTGACCTGGAGAATGAAGATAAATGGTCAATTTTACCGCATAGTGTACAGTGTAAAAAAATAAATAAATAAAAACCTTTATTAGAATTGCATTTTTTCCCAATTCTACCCCATTTGGAATTTTTTTTACGCTTCCTACTACATGGTGTGCAACCGTAAATTGTGCCATTAGAAAGTACTACATGTCCTGCAAAAAATAAGCCCTCATAAGGCTATGTGAATGTAAAAATAAAAAAGTTAAGACTACTATGGGAAGGCGGGGAGTGAAAAATGAAAATGCAAAAATAGAAAATCTCAGGGTCCTGAAGGGGTTAATGGCATTACATATGTGAAAAACAACATAAACAACCCAAAATCGGTACAATCAAGCCGCACTTTTATCCCAATTATAGAATAAAGGATTAACCCCTTCCAGACCAGCGCAGGTACGGTGCTGTGGGACATGACTTGCCGCCCAGCGCCATAGTATTACGGCAAGCTGATCGGGCCGGTGCAGGCGCCCGCCCGATCAGTT
Source organism: Bufotes viridis (assembly GCA_033119425.1). Taxonomy (NCBI): domain Eukaryota; kingdom Metazoa; phylum Chordata; class Amphibia; order Anura; family Bufonidae; genus Bufotes; species Bufotes viridis. The sequence goes on from CM065590.1 coordinate 180,686,039, forward strand.
GCAGGGGACTGGGTTTTCCGATTAGCCGGACCCCTGATGTATGCGCCGGCATTGGTGAAAACACTGATGCTGCCGCATTAACCCCTTCTATGCCACAGTCAGTGCTGACCGTGAAATAGAAGGGGTTTGCTGCGGATGAGGGATCCCATCGAGTACCCACGCTGCTGTGACGGGGACCCAGTGGCGTAGCATGTGTTGCCAGCACCCGGGGCAAGACAAAAATTTGCGCCCCCCACCCTGTGGGCACGCCCCTTTTAACAGATAATGTAGTAGATCACTTGCAGTCTTATGTTACACCACAGTTAACACAGTTCTAACTCTCTGAGTACAGATAATGTAGTAGATGTCACTTGCAGTCCTATGTAACACTACAAAAAACACAGTGATAACTCCATGAGTACAGATAATGTAGTAGATGTCACCTGCAGTCCTATGTAACACCACAGATAACACAGTGATAACTTCATGAGTACAGATAATGTAGTAGAAGGATGGGAGGCCCCAGAATTCAGAACACGCACAGTGTGACCTGAAGTCTGGGGCCAGGATGCAGCAGAGTGGGCAAAATTCTATATCCCCCCCCCCCCCCCGAAACCCTATCGTGAAACTGATGTGTGGATAGACATTACTATATACAGTAAAATACAGCAGCACATACCTCATACATCCAGTGATATCTCCTGTGATGTAGACTTTCCTCAGCGTCTTCATTGGGAGATAAGACCGCCGTGACATCTTCTTTCAGTCCCTTTTCATCTCTGCAGAGTTTCATAGAAAAAAATGTAGGTTTCTCACTTTTACTATCGTCGTCCTCCTTCTCCTGGTACCTCAACACTGTCATCTTGCTGCCCCCCCAAAACTGAGCTAGAGCCATACAGATAGACCCCCATTCCCCATAATATTATTCCCCCTGTATATTATAATGGCCACCCTCTTTATTATTAGTACAATGCCACCTCTTTATTATTAATGTAGTAGCCTCCTCTTTATTAGTAATATAACGGCCCCCTCTATTAGTAATGTAATGGCTTCCTTTTTTATTAGTAATGCAATGGCCCCCTCTATTGGTAATGTAATGGCCTCCTCTTTATTAGTAATGTAATGGCCCCCTCTATTAGTAATATAATGGTCCCCCTCTATTAGTTATATAATTGCCCCCTCTATTAGTAATGTAATGGCCCCCTCTATTAGTAATATAATGGCCCCCTCTATTAGTCATATAATGGCCCCCCTCTATTAGTAATATAATGCCCCCCCTCTATTAGTCATATAATGGCCCCCTCTATTAGTAATGTAATGGCCCCCTCTATTAGTAATATATTGCCCCCCTCTATTAGTCATATAATGGCCCCCTCTATTAGTAATGTAATGCGCCCCTCTATTAGTCACATCATGGCCCCTCTATTAGTCATATAATGGCCCCCCTCTATTAGTAATGTAATGGCCCTCTCTATTAGTCATATAATGGCCCCCTCTATTAGTCATATAATGGCCCCCTTTTTCTCCTGGTGCCTCAACACTGTCATCTTGCTGCTCCCCAAAACTGACCTAGAGTCATACAGATAGACCCCGCATTCCCCATAATATTATTTCCCCTGTATATTATAATGGCCACCCTCTTTATTATTAGTGCAATGCCCCCTCTTTATTATTAATGTAATAGCCTCCTCTTTATTAGTAATATAATGGCCACCTCTTTATTAGTAATTTAATGGCCCCCTCTATTAGTAATATAATGGCCCCCCTCAATTAATAATATAATGGCACCCTCTATTAGTCATATAATGGCCCCCCTCTATTAGCAATATAATGGCCCCCCTCAATTACTCATATAATGTCCCTTTCTATTAGTATTGTAATGGCCCCCTCTATTAGTCATATAATGGCCCCCTCTATTAGTCATATAATGGCCCCCTCTATTAGTAATATAATGGCACCCTCTATTAGTCATATAATGGCCCCCCTCTATTAGCAATATAATGGCCCCCCTCTATTACTCATATAATGGCCCTTTATATTAGTAATGTAATGGCCCCCTCTATTAGTAATATAATGGCCCCCTCTATTAGTCATATAATGGCCCCCTCTATTAGTCATATAATGGCCCCCTCTATTAGTAATGTAATGGCCCCCTCTTTTAGTAATATAATGGCACCCTCTATTAGTCATATAATGGCCCCCCTCTATTAGCAATATAATGGCCCCCCTCTATTACTCATATAATGGCCCTTTATATTAGTAATGTAATGGCCCCCTCTATTAGTAATGTAATGGCCCCCTCTATTAGTCATATAATGGCCCCCCTCTATTAGTAATGTAATGGCCCCCTCTATTAGTCATATAATGGCCCCCTCTATTAGTCATATAATGGCCCCTCTATTAGTTATATAATGACCCCTCTATTAGTAATGCAATGGCCTCCTCTATTAGTAATCTAATTGCCCCTCTATTAGTAATGTAATGGCCCCTCATCAATAACAAATAGGGGCTATTACATAAGTAATAAAGAAGGGGCCATACATTACTAATAGAGGGGCCCTCTATTAGTAATGTATGACCCCCTCTTTATTACTTATGTAATAGCCCCTCTTTGTTATTAACATAGTGGCTATTCTTAGTATGATGTCCTCAGCTAGGTGGTTCTCCCCTCTGCTGCCCCCCTCCCCCATAGTGCCCCCAGTACCTCTGCAATTATGGTTGGCCTTTCATTATTTCTATATTGCAGCGCCTGCCCACCCCACCACACCTAACACTCAGGGTCAGGGAGCCGAATGACACACACTAACCCTCAGTCACAGGCAGCACAGAAGTCTACGGTAGGGTAGCTGCCTGTGGTGTTTTGCTCTGAACATCTGAAGCGGAAGTGCGGCAATGATCTTCTCCTTGCTCTGCACTGTCTTTCCCGCCTGGAAGGTGGGCGGAGCCAGCCTATCATTGAAGTGCCGTACTGCAACGGCCCCCCCGCCCCCCGTCCACGCTACGCCCCTGCGGGGACCCGATGGGTGAGAAGGCAGCCATATGCCGTGCAGTGGCTGGCCAATGCCTTGCACAGCTTCGGGACCTGCCTTCTATGGGTGCCCAGGAGATCCAGCCTCAGGCTGGGTCTCTTAGGCAACCTGTTAGTGTATGACTCAGTGTCGTATGCTAACAGGCAATGCATTACAATACAGATGTATCGTAATGTATTGCAGAGGTTATGAAACCCCCAAAAGTTTAAATCAGAAATAAAGTAAAAAAATGAAAAAGTAAAAAAAAGTGTTTTTTATAAAAATAAAGTTTCAAGTGAAAAAAGAAAAGATCGCCCCTTTCCCCTGATTTTATATTAAAAAATAGAAAAAAAAGAGAAAACATACATATTAGGTATTGCTGCGTCCGTAACGACTGGCTCTATAACTATATCACATGATCCACCCTGTCTGATAAACACCATAAAAAATAAAATAAAAACGGCATTTTTGTCACCTTTCATCACAAAAAGTGCAACACCAAGCGATAAAAAAGTGTATGCCCCCAAAATAGTGCCAATCAAACCGTCATCTGATCCCGCAAACAATGAGACCCTATCTAAGACAATCGGTCAAAAAATATAAAAGCTATCACTCTCAGACAATGGAAACAATAAAATATGCTTTTTTTTTTTTTGCATCAGAACTGCTATTATTGTGCTAAAGTGAAATAAATTAGGTATTGCCGTGTTTGTAAAAACCTGCTCTATAAAAATATCACATGACCTAACCCCTCAGGTGAACACCGTAAAAAAATAAAAATAAAAACAGTGCTAAATAAACAATTTTTTTTCACCTTACATCACAAATATTGCGACACCAAGCGATCAAAAAGGCTTATGCCCCCCAAAATAATACCAGTCAAACCGTCACCTCATTCCGCAAAAAATTCGACCCTTCGTAAGACAGTCAAAAAATTAAAAAGCTATGGCTCTCAAACTGTGGAGACACTAAAACATATTTTTTTTTTGTTTCAAAAATGCTATTATTGTGTAAAACTTAAATAAAATGTATAATGAATGATGAAAAAATCATATGGTACCAATAAATCATATGGTACCAATAAAAACGTCAACTCCTCCTGAAAAAAACGGGCACCTGCACAAGACGATTGGCAGAAAAATAAAAAAAATAAGGTGTTCAGAATAGAGACACAAAAACATCTTTTTTTTTTTCAAAAATGCTTTATTATGTAGAACTGAAACAAACAAACAAAGAAAGTAAACATATTTGATATCATTGCATCCTTAACAATCTTCTCTATAAAAAAAAGCACATGATCTCCATGGAAGCAGGTGATTGGACCATGTGACCCAGTGACGTCACGGAAGGTCCTTCACCCCCTTCCCGGCTAAATACAGATCAGGAGACCGGTAACCGGCTGCTACTCGATCAAATGGAGGAGGTAAGTTTATGTTTTTATTATTTTTAACCCTCTAGTGCCCTTTTTACTTTGCATTCTCTATTGAGAATGCTATTATTTTCCTTTATAACTATGTTATAAGGGAAAATAATAAAATCTACAGAATACTCCACCCGAAACCGGACTTCAGTGATGAAGTCTGGCTTCGGGTCTGGGTACCAAACATGGCGATTTTTCACACGCGTGTGCAAAACGCATTACAAACGTTTGCACACGCGTGGAAAAATCGCGCATATTCCCGCAACGCACCCGCATCCTATCCGGGCGTCAAACATGATGCCCGTGTGAAAGAGGCCTAAGAAATCCTATCCTCCCAGCAGCACGCGTACACTCAAATGAATTCCTCAAATGGGAGCAAGAGTCCATTGATGGCTCTCTCCGTTTGGTGAGGCTTTTGCTTGAGGAAGAAAAAAAGTTGTTAGCCAAGAGTGAGGCTGACTTGAAAGAGAGCATTACACAGGCAAATAAATTTAGCGAGCATACAGATTTTGGCAAGAAAGAGGCCCTATTGCAACAGAATATTGTGCATTTTACATCCCAAATTATGGAATGGAAACATTTCCAGTTCAACAGGAATATAAGTGATTTCAAGGAGGGCGAAGTATTTGATTTTGGCCCCAAACGTCAGATCGCCTCAGAGGTGGACATGGAGGTGTCACCCTCTGAGTGCGATACGAATGTTGAGCACGGCAGTGCATCCACAAGAGGACGAGGCATACCGAGTAGGGGATCCCAGAGAACATGGGAAACTAAACAAAGAGGCAGGACAGGGAGGGGACCTCGAGTTTTTTTTTTAGATCATACCCCCACAGTGTCCGACTAGCTGTTAATCCACAAAAAGGCCCAGCGGTTCCCAAATAGAGGAACTCCAAGTGGTCAACTTGTCGAAACAAAAACTATCCCCTTCCCAAATGGAGGTTTTAAAGAATGGCCTCTCTTTTGTGCTCCTCCAGAAGTTTAATCTGTTTAACAAGATAAAATATCTACACTTATATGCAAGTAGGTTAAATTGGAAAAAGTTATTTTGCATACACGACAAACGTAGATGTCAAGAATTGGGCATTGAGTTGGAGAACCTCCAGGATGTCCATCTGTTAGCGGGTCTATCTGAAAAGGGAGATAGGAATATTGGTGATGGTCCCTTAAAGGACCTCATAAATCCATTCAAGCTGTTTCCCCTCGTCAATGATAATACCCCAATTGACACCTTCCTCACTGTGGTGACCTGGGACCTCTATAAACTTAATGGAAAATCCCTGGTAGGCGACAATTTGAGCCCTGAGGAAAGAGAGTAATTGAATTAGTTAGAGAGGGATACCACTATTGTCATAAAGCCCTCAGACAAGGGGGGCAGCATCGTGGCCATGGACCATGACAAATATCGTGCAATGTGCCTTAGACTGCTGGAGGATACTAATACCTATAAACGTCTCCTTACTGACCCGACCCCTGCGTTTAGGGCCCAATTGAAAAATTGATTACCAAAACTGAGTATGACTTCTTGTTACCCAAATGTCCAGTTCTTGCTACCTTTTACAGTCTACCCAAGTTGCACAAGCAAGGCACACAAATGAAGGGTAGACCCATAGTCTTGGGCATAGGCAGCCTTACCGCAAATATCAGCACATATGTAGATATGATATTGCGTCCATTTGTGTCTGGTCTTCCATCGTATCCCCATGATACTATGGACGTTTTGCAGCAGTTGGATAGCATCCAATGTGTGGCTGGCTAGCCTGGATGTGGAGGCTTTATACAGCTTTATAACTCATGACAGTGGGTGTAGAGCTGTTGTTGAGGCCTTCCTTCAACAAAGAGGAGAACATTGCCATTGTCACAACATCTTCCTGATAAAACTGCTGGACTTTGTCCTCACACGTAACATCTTCCTATTTGACCAACACGTTTACCATCAGCTCAAGGTGGTTGCTATGGGCAGTCCCTGTGCATCGACGTTTGCAAACCTCTGCCTGGGCTGTTGGGAAAAAGAAGTCGTGTTTGGTGACATGATGGAGCAGTACACATCATCCATACAACTGTGGATCAGAAACATTGATGATGTGCTGTTATTATGGAAGGGAACGAGCGATAGCTTCACTTGATTTGTGACAGAACTGAATATTAATCAGTTGGGCCAGAAATACAGGAGTGTCAAATTACATTCTTAGACCTCATAATTCGGATAGGCATGGACAGAAGAATAACCAATAACCTTTTTAGGAAACAAACTTCCACCAATTGTCGCCTACATTGGAGGAGTGGTCATCCCCTGGCCCTGGGGAGGAGTATCCTGAAAGGGCAATACTTCGGGGCTAGAAGAAATTGTTCTGAGCTTGGTGAGTTTAAGGCCGCTGCATCAGATTTAAGGTTTTGGTTTTTGAATTGGGGGTACCCACAGTACACTTTAAAAAGTGCAATACATCATTCAATGAGCGCCGATCATGGTCAACTTCTTGTCCCCAAAATTAGGACAAAAGATGATCCTACCCCCATAATCGTAGCTACGTTTGGTAAGGCTCATGTACAGAAACGCGATATCCTGCAGCGTCACTGGCCCATCTTACAGTCCGATCCTGATATTGGCCAACTGATACTGGATCGCCCCTCCATCACATATCGTCGTAGCTCCAACTTACAAAACTGTCTAGTGCATAGTCTGTACACATTAGTATTGAGCGCTAATATTCGCATTGCGAATTTTTTTAGCGAATATTGTCACTTTGCTAATTCGCGAATATTGCGAATATAGCGATATATATTCGCTATTTCGAATATTCATATTTTTTTTCATTGTTATATTTTTTCTTTCCCACTTCCCAAAAGTAGTTCTACATAATACATTCGTCAATCGTCAGCTTCTTCTACCAAGCCAACCACAGTAAACCAGGTCTAAGTTTAAATCACAATGCGATTAATTCAAGTTATATTAATCACATTGCGATTACAACTTAGCACTGCTATATTATATATTAGGCTAGAATTAACAAATATGGAATATACTGTAGCAGTGCTAAGTTGAAATCGCAATGTGATTACTTCAAGTTATATTAATCGCATTGTGATTTCAACTTAACACTGCTATATTCCATATTCGTTAATTCTAGCCTAATATGTAATATAGCAGTGCTAAGTTGTAATCGCAATGCGATTAATATAACTTGAATTAATCGCATTGCGATTTAAACTTAGACCTGGTTTACTATGGTTGGCTTGGTAGAATTAGCGGATTTGACGAATGTATTCGTCATATTCCTCAAAACGAAGATAACAAAGTATTCTCCATCTTCGTTTTAGCTACCTATTCGTCAACTTTGCTAATTCTAGCAATCAAATAGTAAGGTTGACTGTAGAGACAGCTGTGTTTAATTTGCTATGCGATTATATTACTTTGCTTTTTTTTTTAAATAAATAGAATAATTATAATACTTGACAATTATTATAATTATTCTATTTATAAAAAAATAAAAATAATAATATAATCGCACAGCGAATTAAACACAGCTGTCTCTATAGTTAACTTTCCTATTTGACTGCTAGAATTAGCGAAGTTGACGAATCGGTAGCTAAAACGAAGATGGAGAATACTTTGTTATCTTCGTTTTGAGGAATATGACGAATACATTCGTCATATTCGCTAATTCTAGATATCAAACCAATAGTAGAGTAGCCATAAGTTACAATCGCAATACGCGATTATTTAAATTGCATATTAATCGCGATATTGACGAATATTCGATTTCGAAAAATATTAAACGAATATTCTATCGAATAATCGCGAATTTCGTCGAAATCGAATATGGCACCTGCCGCTCATCACTAGTACACATGCCCTACGCCTTAAACATGGCTGAAAAACATTCTTAAGGGTACGTTTCCATGCCGATCTTGTATAATATGTAGTCACGTTATGAAAGGAATATCCTTCACTAGCTGTACTACTGGAAAAGGATACAGTATCCGCTCCTTTATCAGATGTACAATAACGGGTGTTGTGTACCTCATCACCTGTCAGTGTGACCTACAATATGTAGGTAAAACTAAACAGGAGCTGAGAAGGAGAATAGGCAAACACCTTTCGGACATCAGAAACCAACGTGATACGTCTGTGACATGTCACGTGTGTAAGGTGCATGGCGGTAACCCGAATATACTGAAGGTGCAGGAGATTGAACCCATAAATAGATCCATTCGTGGCGGGGCTATTGATATACCTCTGCTCCGCAAGGAAGCAATGTGGATCTTTAATTTGCAGACTGTTCACCCAAAAGGATTGAATGAGGCTATTTTATATGGCTGCTTTACATAGTGAAATGACATAACAGGTGTCATGTTGATATAGAATGTAGGCATGTATGAATGATATAATCCATCAAGATAGCATCAGCTTCAATGTTCACCTTTGACACAGTCACTACCTACGCAACATAGTTATGTTGTACTGGTAGGGGGTGGTCTTGCATCCAAAGGAACATGCAAGTTTCCGGTACGGACACCCATTATTGCTACTAGCGGTGTACCATACACTAATATATACATATATACCGTACTGCAGTTATGTATGCAATTCCCTTCTTTAATCATGTAGTGCTTTTATGATGTTGCAATAGCAGTTACACAATCAATTATCTAGCCCATGAAATTAGAGCACATTTGTGCTTTGACTTGTATATGGCTAATATTGTGTATCGCAACTGTATCACAATATTTAGCTGTCTAACCCCTCTGCCCCCCCCCCCTTCGGGTCCCGGCTTTTAAACCATGTCGGCATCTGGATTTTGACCTTTTACCGCGGACTAGTTTCCCCCTTACAGCTTAGTGTGCATGCATTAATTTCCCAGAGCTTTACAACTTATCGATGCATCTGCCGAGTCGGAGGGCGTTTACCTTGGATGCGTCCCCATGTCTGACTGGCTGCCTGCACTGGCGCACGCCTCTGGGAGGTGGGGCTATAGTAATATCTAACCAGCATGTGTTTGGCCATGTACGGCCATCACAGCGCCGGAGCCCATGCACGCAACAGTGCTGGGCATTTCTCCTTACAGGCACATCTATTTGTAAAATGCTCCTGATGACACGGGATTAAAAACAGTCACGTAGAAACGTGTTGAGCCACTGTCACATTCTGTAGGACACGGTTCAATAGGCAGTGTGAGACAGTCACAGGTCTCACTCTGGTTACTGGTACGGAAGGGTGGATAGTGCTGTCCACACCCCTATTCCACCACAGGTGGGAGAGCTGGAGGTATTAAATTGGGATAAAGCACCTCCCTCTGTCTCATTCAATAGAGATGCTTTGAAGGAGAGCCAGGGAGGCTCTGGGAGAGAATTTGAAGCAGAGGCCTGGGATGGCTCTGTGAGATGGCCTCAGCTGGGCAAGTCTGAGGGACCACGAGGCTTGGTATAGCCTGGTCTTGCGGAACAAAGCAACGCCTGGTAGTGGGTTGCATGGGTCCTAGTCAGGCGGACTAGTGAGCCCAAATCCCCCCAAGGGACTTTGTTGCTGCACAGCCTAGGGGCTGGAGGACTGTAAGCTTGGGAGGGCTGGAGTACTACAAGGTGCATGAGTTCCAGGTGTGAACTGTGACTAATAGCAAGATAGGGACACTGTGTATGTTTAGTTACGGCCCAGCCGGGCAAGGTGTTTATTTTCTGTACAGTTTATGTTGTGCTGGAACCAAATAAATGCCCTGTTTGGACGTTGATACCGTGTGTCCTGAATATACTTGTGAAAGTGACCCCTGAAACCGAGTCGGTATTGGTGTCAGATGCGGGCAGTCATCCCTGCTGGAAAAAGGCAAAGTGTTGCTGGGGTCAACGACAAGGCAGAAAGAGCAGGTGCTGCTGAATGTTGCCATGGAATTGCTGTGTTGCTGTGCAGTGATTTAAAGGGCCAGAAGCACAGTAAAAGAAACTGACCTGTCAAAATGGCTGCAAAATGGTGGAGCCCGTGGGAAAAGTCCTGCGAGTTGGAGATCAGGGGGATACCGCTGGGGGTTACACTAGACTTCCGCCAGCAGGTGTCTGGGGTCATGCCCGAAGTACTGGACTTTCTAGAGAGGGGGCCAGAGACAGATGCCATCGTGTCTCTGACCTTTGTAGCAGAATATGGCTCTATGCAATGGAAGAAAACTCAGCACATAAATATTATCAATGTTTATCAATTCCTGTCTTATCACAACTGGATCACAGAATACAAGAATTTAAAACATATCTTTTAATTTGTTATACTATAAAGACGTTTCAAGGAACATCAAAAAACATAGCCATTAATTGCAAATTATATCATCAAAGACAGAAGAAAAGAAAAAAGAGAGAATAAGGGGAATTGGGGTACACGTGGGAGAAAACTCACCCTATGAGGACCCTGACTAGTTCCTCAACCCACCGGAACACCCTGATGGTGGGTGTCCAGTGGTCTCATGCCTGCCCTAATTCACCCTTTTATTACCCTGGCCATCCCAATGCGTTTCCCCAAGTGTAGGTTCATCAGGGGAGAAATAATGGGTAATAAAAAACAGGATATAAAAAATTGCATCAATCAACAATACATGATTTATAGATATTTGTTGATTGGTTACATCAATATCATACAATCACCAGATGATTCACAATCAGTCATGCACACATGGCTAATTTTGATGGTCTAGATACTGTCTAATTTGTCCACAGGTGTAAAAGTATTATTACATTACACACTAAACAATGGCCATAGCTACCACAGATGGCCCACAAATATCCATGTGCCTACTTCCTGAACAGACAACTGGTCATAAGGGATAAAAAGACAGGATATACACCAAACAATAGCGATAAGTGGAAAAGCACAAAATCACCATATCAGGTCAAACTCTGGTGATCCCTTGGATAATGTGCCTAAGCCCTCATGGCTTTACTCATACAGGAGTCACCAAAATAAATATGTTTTTGCGGTCATAAGACCTCTCAAATGTTCTGTGGGCGCATAGGTGGCGATCTGGTTGGTGCAGTCTTGATGGCAAAGATGTGCTTTGTGCAATGGGAGCTCTTAAAGTGTAAAACCCTGGAAGTGGAATTTGTTCTTGGCAAGGACTTTCCGTTGTTTCGGCAGTTGTGGAGCGGAGTTCCAGATGAACAGCAGAAGAATGCCATTGCCAAGGGCAACCATCGGGAAGACAAAGAGGTGGAGAGCGGTGAGGTTCTCAGGAGTACATATCATTCCTGCGACTGAGCACAGAATCATAAAGGGTGATGCTGGAGTGACAGTCCGGAAAAAGACAGAAGACATGTCCAAGGCGTCTTCTGTGGCAACTACTGCAGTGAGGAGAAGGGTGATGACCGTGCTGGAGATATTTCTGGACCACCCTTATCTTCCCTATGAGTCAGTGACTACAAAGGGTAAGACTGTTCCTGTTGTGGCAGACCCAGACCCATAATTTTGTGGCAGACCCAGTGACAGTGAGCCGGTGGCAGTTGCTACCTGCCGGACCAGTGACTGATAAAGCGCTACGGCGAGAAAATGTCTAAAAAATGAGTGACATAAAAAATGCTGTGTCTGAACAGGCGGGTAAGCCTGTTGCAGTTGCTCCCTTGCACTGTCACTGTGTTGTCTAAAGTACCTGTGATCAAGGCTAGATTTGGGATGGCGAAAATCAGAGATCCCATGCTATCCTGGGTGAGAGGTAAAATGATAAATGTTCGGGATAATTATGTGAATACTGTGGACTATCCGGTGATTCTCACGGAGGGTAAGACCATGGTGAGAATGGAGACTGATTGACTTGGTGTTGAAGTACATAATGACAAAGCTCCAGGAGGCTTGATGAAGCACGTTTAGCACGAAACGGCTGTTCCTTTCCATGTGCACAGACTTAGCATGTACCTGACTATTTTTATGAAATAAAGTGGATTTTCTTTCAAGAAATGGGTGAGTGCCGCTTCTCTGCATTTTCTCTATGAAGATTTCTATACACGTTTTATACAGCAAAGCACCACAGCACCACATTTCTGAAACGCAGGAACGAATCTCCAGCTGAATTCCAAATTACTCAGAGTGGTTTGATGTGCAGCAGTGCCGACAGCGCTTTTTCTACTTACTGTTACTTAATATGTGACATATGTCCTGTGACTAATAACAACTCAGAGAGTGAGGCTACCATGTCAAGACCCTGCAAAACTAAGGTGGTTACTAGTAGCGACCATATGACAGTTATATTTGAAGACACGAGAGTTCAGTCGGGTCACATTAGCCTAGTGTCTAAAGCATATATCCAGACAGTTGTAGATGACCTGACCTGACAGTACAGCTACAAACTTGAAGTTGTTTTCGCTCGCTCCGCACAGTCACTTGATACACTAGAGAAGGGACTAGAGGTTCTCGCAGAGCAACTGCAGGAATGTCCAGAAGAGTCACAGGAAGAGACTCAGAAAGAGATGAATGAACTGAAGGATCTAGAGTCACAAATAGAAGCGGAAATTCTCCAACATCAAGAGGAACTTGCAGCTTCTGAGCGATCCAGACTTCATGCAGAGCAGGAAAGAGATGAACTGGCTGATGAGGTCTTAAACAGCGCCTCAGAAAGATCTGCTCTCTTGGAGGAGCAAAGACATTGGGAAGCCAGGATGGCTCAACTTGATCAAGAGTTGCGTGATTGGATGGTGGACCTGGACCACCAGAGACAAACTGTGTCTAAATTGGAGAAGAAACAGAAGATGTTTGACCAGCTCCTGGCTGAAGAGAAAAACAACTCGGCCCGATATGCTGAAGAACGTGACCGAGCGGAGAATGATGTTCGGGAGAAGGAGACCAAGGTCCTCTCCTTGGCTTGAGCCCTTGAAGAAGCGCTTGAGGAGCGTGATGAATTTGAGAGGCTTGAAAGGATCTTGTTTTAGCGTACACCCTGTTTTTTCTTTGTGACAGGCGCCTGGAGAGCTCCCTTTAATGACACACGCGCACACAGGTGGTCTTAGAAAGCAGCTCTATCTTTATCTTTGTTATTCCAGCTTTTATACATGCACACTGACATACAGGAACAAGTGTGGTTTACATATGCAATGTTGCTGAGTACAAGCAATTCCCTATATAGAGGAAAATGTAAATACATTTTCCCTTGGAACTGTCTGACGTCCTTCTTGTCCAATTTGTCCTTGCTACAGATCATATAGCAGTTCTATAGTTAACTCTTCCCTACATATCATATGGCTTGCTTGATTTAACCCTTCAATCCCCTCTTAAGTCATGAATATGACTTTTCTTCTTTCTCTCATAGAGAGGTAAGTAGCATATGGTTGTCCAGGATCTGTGTGTTTTGGACACGTTGCACAAAAAAATCTGTATGAGTGAAGGGATACATTGAATACAACAACATATGATAATCAAGGAAACAATTATGATTATAAAGCTGATAAATAACCTTCTTAACCACCGGCAGCCAGCTCAATAACCAGTTCCACCAAGAGGATGAATCAACATCCTCCTTGAAATTATTGGCAATTTCATGTAACACTTGAATATGGGACTGGATTGATCTGGAATGGTCAGATAAGTTAAAGCAACACATTCCTTTAACTACTACAGGACCGCCTAACGCACGGATGCGTCCTGTGGGCGGTCCTGTAGCTCTGAGATGACGCGTCGGCGCGTCATCTCGTGAGAGCCGAGATTTCCTGTGAGCCGAGATTTCACAGAGAAGCGCGGCACGGCATTTAGGCTACAGCCTGCCAGCGATGATCCATCGCTGGCAGGCTGTAGATGCGAATAAAATCGCATCAAACAGCTATATCAGACGCTGTTTTATGATCCTCAAAACACGGACACCGGCAATGTGCTTTCCGCATTTTGCAGATCCGCACATTGCCAGAACTATATAGAGAATGCTTTTTCTTGTCCGCAATTGCGGACAAGAATAGGACATGTTCTATATTTTTGCGGAACGGAAGTGCAGACCCGGAAGCGCGGATCCGTAATTCCGGATCCGAGCGGGACAAAGTCTGTCCCCATAGAAATGAATGGGTCCGCAATTCCGTTCCGCAAACAGAATTTCGGACGTGTGAATGGGGCATAAGGGTCCCTTATCACCGCCAGTTAGTTAGCTACTTGTTAGGTAGCTAGCGCCCAGCCCACCGCACCGCAGTCACTGATTTTGGCAGAGATTTTTTCATCCACATTGACCGATGCGAATAAAAAAATCTGTGCTGTTCATTTTTTTTTTTCAGCGCATAATGAGTCCATGAAAAATTAAACTTTTTGTCAAAAGTTAGCGGAAAGGGAGACTTTGTGAGAAAAAACAATAAAAAAATCAATTTCCACTAACTTGTGCCAAAAAAAAAATCTTCTATGAACTCGCCATGCCCCTCATGGAATACCTTGGGGTGTCTTCTTTCCAAAATGGGGTCACATGTGGGGTATTTCTACTGCCCTGGCATTTTAGGGGCCCTAAAGCGTGAGAAGAAAAAATGCGTAAAAATGCCCTCCTAAAAGGTACTCATTGGAATTTGGGCCCCTTTGCGCATCTTGGCTGCAAAAAAGTGTCACACATGTGGTATCGCCGTACTCAGGAGAAGTAGGGCAATGTGTTTTAGGGTGTATTTTTACATATACCCATACTGGGTGAGAGAAATATCTCTGTAAATTGACAACTTTGAATAAAAAATGTAAAAGTTGTCGTTTACAGCAATATTTCTCACACGCAGCATGGGTATATGTAAAATACACCCCAAACACATTGCCCTACTTCTCCTGAGTACGGCGATACCATGAGTGACACTTTTGCAGCCTGAGTGCGTAAAGGGCCCTAAACCAATGAGTACCTTTAAGATTTCACAGGCCATTTTTATGCATTTGGATTCTCACACTTTAGGGGCCCCTAAAATGCCAGGTGAGTATAAATACCCCACATGTGACCCCATTTTGGAAAGAAGACACCCAAAGGTATTCCGTGAGGGGCATCGTGAGTCCACAAAATTTTTATTTTTTGGCACAAGTCAGCGGAAATTTTTTTTTTTTTTTTTAATTTTGTTTTTTACAAAGTCTCATATTCCACTAACTTGTGACAAAAAATAAAATTTTACATGAACTCACCATACGCCTCAAAGAATACCTTGGGGTGTCTTCTTTCCAAAATGGGGTCACATGTGGGGTATTTATACTGTCCTGGCATTTTAGGGGCCCCTAAAGCGTGAGAAAAAGTCTGGAATCCAAATGCGTAAAAATGCCCTGTGAAATCCTAAAGGTACTCATTGGTTTTAGGGCCCCTTTGCGCACCCAGGCTGCAAAAAAGTGGCACACATGTGGTATCTCCGTACTCAGGAGAAGTAGGGCAATGTGTTTTGGGGTGTATTTTTATATATACCCATACTTTGTGTGAAAAATATCTCCGTAAACGACAACTTTTAAAAATTTTTATACAAAGTTGACAATTTACAGAGATATTTCTCTCACCCAACATGGGTATATGTAAAAATACACCCCAAAACACATTGCCCTACTCTCCTGAGTACGGCGATACCACATAAGTGAGACTTTTTGCAGCCTGAAGTGCAAAGAGCCCAAATTCTAACAGTACCTTTAGGTTTTACATGGCGACTCACAATTTAACCCCGCCCAAAATGCCAGAACAGTAAACACACCCCACAAATGACCCCATTTCGGAAAGTAGACACCCCAAGGTATTCACTGAGGGCATAGTGAGTCCGTCTGAGATTTATTTTTTTTGCCAGAAGTTATCAGAAATTGAAACTTTTTTTTTTTTTTTTCTCAGAAAGTGTCATTTTCCGCTAACTTGTGAAAAAAAATGAAATGATACATGAACTCACCATGCCCCTCCGCGAATACTTTGTGGTGTCTTCTTTCTAAAATGGTGTGATTTGGGGGGTATTTATACTATCCTGACATTCTAGCACCTGAAGAAACATGACAGGTGCTCAGAAAGTCAGAGCTGCTTCAAAATGCCGAAATTCACTTTTTTGCACCATAGTTTGTAAACGCTATAACTTTTACCCAAACCAATAAATATACACTTATTGGACTTTTTTTATCAAAAACATGTAGACCAATAAATTTTGAGAAAAATTTATATAGAAATGTAGTTTTTTTTTAATTAATGGCAAAAAAAGTAAAAATGTCAGCAACAATGAAATACCACCAAATGAAAGCTCTATTAGTGAGAAGAAAAGGAGGTAAAATTAATTTGGGTGGTAAGTTGCATGACGGAGCAATAAACGGTGAAAGTAGTGTAGTGCGGAATTGTAAAAAGTGGCCTGGTCATTAAGGGTGTTTAAGCTAGGGGGGCTGATGTGGTTAAAATCTTGACATCCTATATTATGTTTAAGTAACAGATAATCTACAGCAAATCTAGTTTCTAGCACTGCTCCCCTTACGCCTTGTAGATCTAAAAGTATGTCTGATAAGGCGACAGAGGTATGATTCAGACATTTAGCCAAGGCACATGCAATAGAATTTATAGTACGAGCATTATATAAAGCCAGTCCGGGCACTCCTAATATAGAGGCACCCAAACTTGTATATTCTACACGTCTTAGAAGGGGTAAAGTAGAGTCACAGTCTTCTGATAAAGTCTTGGTAACCGATCTGTAAGCTCTTCTGATAGGGGGTTGACTAGGAAGGGCCAAAGTCAGCCTGGATAATGCACAGGGACCTCCAATAAAATTAGCAGGAATGTAATTGTAAGTGCTGTTACCACAAGACAAAAACCATCCCTTAGGGAGCATTATATTATAGATAAAACTGGGAGTCACAATGGTCTTATTACAACTCATGGAATTATTCAGAGAGCTAGCAAGCCTACTATTCTTTTTACAGGTGTTGTCAATATAATCATATACACTATTCTTAGGTAATCCACTCTTTATGTCTCTACTATCACAATATGAAGTCATATCCTGGGAAAAGGTAAAACAGGTCTCTGCTGCAGTCACATTAATAGTAATTATTCTAATATTATCCCTGCTATTTCCTATTTGCTAACACTCCCCACAGAAGTCATACAAGGGAATAAAAGATTGTGTATTGATAGCCCTCGACCAGACTCCAAGGAGGGATTCATTGGGTGTAGTCTTTAAGGCACAATGAATAGTGTTGAGCGAACAGTTCGAGAATAGTTCAGGTTCGTACCGAATTTTGGGGTGTCCGGGACCCGGACCCGAACCCGGACATTTTCAAAAAAGTTCGGGTTCGGTGTTCGTCGATTACTTCCCGCTTTCTGAAGGGCTGCACAGCAGCCAATCAGCTAGCGTTTTACTTCTTGCCATAAGAGCCCATCACAGCCATGCCTACTAATGGCATGGCTGTGATTGGCCAAGTGCAGCATGTGACCCAGCCTCTATTTAAGCTGGAGTCACGTAGCGCCGCACGTCACACTGCTCTGATTAGTGTAGGGAGAGGACACAGCTTCTGTCAGGGCGAGATTAGGCAGGTTAAAGTCAGCAACAGCACCTAATGAACAGATCAATTTACAGCTGAGAATCATTGAACTTCTGCTAGTTACTTGCTCGCTGGTTTTTAGGCTGCACAGAGCGTTTTTCTGTCACTTATTTTCTGGGTTGATCGGCGGCCATTTTGTGACTTGTGGTGCGCCAGAAGAAGCTGCCACCAAGTCCATCAATCCATAAATACTAGTTTTTTTTTTTTTTGCTATATCCTACATCAGGGGCTTGGCTGTGCTAATTGTCACCCCTAGAAACTCAGGAAAGAAATTTCTATATTTTATTAAGGGGTTAAATACAATTGCCCAAATACCAATCCCCTAAATATGGTGTTCCAGCTTTGGTTAGACAAGTATAATACTGTCTGCTGTCTGGCAAAGGATAGATTATTTTCTGGGGTTAAATCTAATTGCCAAAATAGCAATACCATAAATCAGTGGTTTCAGCTGTGGCTGGCAAAATAGAATAGTGTCCGAGGTAACGCACACACGTACAGACGCACGTACACGATTCTTGAATAGTTGTATTATCGCGATAATAAAACTAACAGTGTAAAGTTGACTGTATTGCTCTAAGTTATATTCGCGTACGAATGTAACTTCTATTACAGCACACCAATACTAAAACTGACTAAGAGACAGCTTTAAGTTCTATTCGAACGCGATTGCAACTTTGGAACTTAAAGTGGTGTACGATTTTAAAAGTTGAGTACTAAAAAGTTGGAATCGCAATGCGATTCTTATGTATTTGTTTAATCGCATTGCGATTACAACTTTGAGCTACCGATCACCATGGGAATGCCTCCTCCAGTAGAATGTACTGTCGGATGTGAGAATTAAGTTGAAAACGCAATGCGATTATTATATATCTGCTTAATCGCATTGCCGTTTCAACTTAGCATTGCTAAATAATTCCATCCATATTCGTTAACTTACTGACTCAGTAAGTTAATGATATGGATGGAATTATTTAGCAATGCTAAGTTGAAATCGCAATGCGATTAAGCAAATATATAAGAATCGCATTGCGATTTCAACTTAATTCTCAGATCCGACAGTACATTCTACTGGAGGAGGCGTTCCCATGGTGATCGTTAGCTCAAAGTTGTAATCGCAATGCGTTTATTGCGGTATATTATCCCTCTGGGTGTCTTTTACAGCCTTTTTAGTACCCAAAAGTTCGGGTCCCCATTGACTTCTATGGGGTTCGGGTTCGGGATGAAGTTCGGGTTGAGTTCGGATCACGAACCCGGACATTTTCCGGAAGTTCGGCCGAACCTCTCGAACCCGAACATCCAGGTGTTCGCTCATCTCTAACAATGAACTAACATTTAGGGCATCTGCCATCCTGACTATACTATTCTGTTCAGAATAAAAGGGGCCGGGAGCAAAGGGATCTTTCTCCTGAGCTCTTTTATGTACCGACTGATTATTTGGTGCTACACAGAAGAAACTCAGCTCTTCTGTGTGATAAATACATGTAGTAATACGCCAGACTGGCAAGGAAACACAAAGATTAATAATTATTAGCAGACAAACAAATCTCCAAGAATATTGTGGGGTCATCATCTTCAGCCTGTGGCAAGGCACTTTTCAGGAAAACTTCTTCTGAGATCCCCTCTTTGTTCAGGGATTTCACACCTGCTTCAACCTCTTTTTCTTCGTCTGTCACCGGAGAAGCCTCAGGGATCCTTTTCACTCTGCTAGCGTGAATCCAGATTGGAGCCTCTTCTGTGAGAATCGCTGTTCTGGTGACTGCTACCACTCGGGTGCGTGGTCCAAATGGGAACTCAGTCTGTTTCCGTTCTTTTGCCAGGCGCTGGACTATCAACACATCTCCTGGTTGGAAAGGATGCGTAGGTTCCTGTGGAGAGAAAGGAGAGGCACGAGCAACATCTCGTTCAATTTGATCTAAAGTTTCTACAAGTTTCCTTACATATTCAGCCTGTACTACTTCTAGATCCCTTTTTTCTATCACGGGGCCTTTGGATCCCAAGGGGTGTTGAAGGGTCTTCCCATTAGAACCTCAAATGGTGAGTAACCAGTATTCTTATTAGGCTGCATCCGAATTTCTGCTAGGGCTATAGGCAAAAACTTTTTTTCCAATTAGTGAATGTGCCGGGGTGCTTGCAACTGGGATACATGGTTTCCCCTCTTTGCAGATAAGACCTGTATCATGGTCTTGTACTGCACCTACTGACTGCCATTCCATCTTGTCACTACTGGTAGCCAAATCCTGGAGGCTTAGCAATACATTGTCAGTAAGGGTAATTTATGGAACTAGGGAGGGCATCTGAACTGTTGCTGCCTTCCTAATAGCCTCCTCTTTCTCTGCCTGATCAGCCAGGGCATTCCCTTTAGCCATGTGAGCGTGGAGACCAGTATGTGCCTTACAACGGATAATAGCAACTTTGCTTGGTAACAGGATAGCGGCCAGGAGATCATACACTAGGGTGGAAAGTGAGATCTGCTTCCCATCTGCAGCTATGAAGCCTCTTCTCTGCCAGATTACCCCATGATCATGTACAACCACAATGGCATATTTGGAATCCGGGTATATATTTACATCTCTTCCCTCAAAAAGACAACAAGCTCTAGTGAGGGCAATCAGTTCAGCTGCTTGGGCTGACTGAAATGGTATAGGATTTGATTCTAGAATAACATCAGGGAGTTGAACAACAGCGTATCCTGCATGATAAGTGTTGTCATCCTGCTATTATTATCCACCCAGGGAGTAACTAAATAATGATTAGTCCCACAGACCCGGGCTACATAATCCTTACATGTTTCTCCTACATACGGAGGGGGTGGAGAGACCTTTTCTTGCTTTGCACCTATTTCTTATAACTTAATTGAGATGGAGGCAGAACAGAACTCTCCCCAGGACAGGCTGTACTGAATTGTGAAAGTTTCTACAATACCTGTCAAATGAATGGAGAGAACTCATGTCTATGCTCATCTTCCTTCCCAACTGCCTGTTAGTAATATCCCTTCAAACCACCACTTGTTTTCACCAGTTTCTGGGGTAGAGGACACACACAATAAAGTTAGTACAGTTTTCACAGTATCATTTGCTGCTTACCTTCAGCATAAAGTAAAATTACGTAATACATCATAACATCATAACATAAAAGCAACAGATAAAAACTGGTAAAAATTGGCTGACAAGAAAGACCAGGGTGCAGACAATATTTGAATTCTTCCCAAAAGAATTCCTCTATTAAATCCTTGCCTAAAGAATTTATCTTTTAACCACCTGAGGACCGCCTAACGCACGGATGCGTCCGGCGGGCGGTCCTCTTACTCTGGCTCGACGCATCGGCGCGTCATCTCGCGAGACGCAAGATTTGCTGTGAACGCGCGCTCGCACTCGCGCGTTTACAGTGGCACGTGTCTCGCCGGTTATACTGCAGCCTGTCAGCGATGATCAATCGTTGGCAGGCTGTAGATGCGAAATAAATCGCATCAAAGATGTATATCAGACGCTGTTTTGTTAACAGCGTCTGATATACCTGCTACCTGGTCCTCTGGTGGTCCCATTTGCTGGGATCGACCACCAGAGGACCAGGTAGCTATGTAAAGTTGCACCAAGCACCACACTACCCTACCCCCCTGTCACTTATTAACCCCTTGTTAACCCCTTGATCACCCCATATAGACTCCCTGATCACCCCCCTGTCACTGATCACCCCCCTGTAAGGCTCCATTCACATGTCTATATTTGTTTTGCGAATCCGCGGAGCCGCAAAATACGGACACTGGCAATGTGCTTTCGGCATTTTTCAGATCCGCACATTGCCAGAACTATATAGAAAATGCCTTTTCTTGTCCGCAATTGCGGACAAGAATAGGACATGTTCTATATTTTTGCGGAACGGAAGTGCAGACCCGGAAGTGCGGATCCGCAATTCCGGATCCGAGCGGGACAAAGTCTGTCCCCATAGAAATGAATGGGTCCGATATTCCGTTCCGCAAACAGAATTGCGGACGTGTGAATAGGGCATAAGGGTCCCTTATCACCGCCAGTTAGTTAGCTACTTGTTAGGTAGTTAGCGCCCAGCCCACCGCACCGCAGTCACTGATTTTGGCAGAGATTTTTTCATCCACGATGATCGATACGAATGAAAAAATCTGTGCCGTTCATTTTTTTTTTCAGCCCAGAGGCTGAACGGAAAAAAATAATCTCATTACCCGTATGCTCAATATAAGGAGAATAGCAGAAACTCCTAATGCTGGCCATACGTGTAATGATTGCGGAGACCCTAAAATGCCAGTGCAGTTCAAACACCTCACATGTGACCCCATTTTTGAAAGAAGACACCCCAAGGTATTCCATGAGGGGTATGGTGAGTTCATGCAAAATTTTATTTTTTGTCACAAGTTAGTGGAATATGAGACTTTGTAAAAAAATAAAATAAAAAAATATCAATTTCCGCTAACGTGTGCCCAAAATTTTTTTTTTCTGTGAACTCGCCATGCACCTCATGGAATACCTTGAGGTGTCTTCTTTCCAAAATAGGGTCACATGTTGGGTATTTATACTGCCCTGGAATTTTAGGGGTCCTAAAGCGTGAGAATCCAAATGTGTAAAAATGCCCTGTGAAATCCTAAAGGTACTCATTGGAATTTGGGCCCCTTTGCGCATCTTGGCTGCAAAAGTGTCACACATGTGGTATCGCCGTACTCAGCAGAAGTAGGGCAATGAGTTTTGGGGTGTATTTTTATATATACCCATACTTTGTGTGAGAAATATCGCTGTAAACGACAACTTTTTAAATTTTGTTATACAAAGTTGTCAATTTACAGAGATATTTCTCTCACCCAACATGGGTATATGTAAAAATACACCCCAAAACACATTTCCCTACTTCTCCTGAGTACTGTGTTACCACATGAGGGACACTTTTTTGCAGCCTGGGTGCGCAAAGGGGCCCAAATTCCAATGAGTACCTTTACGTTTTACATGGCTGCTCACAATTTAGCCCCATCCAAAATGCCAGAACAGTACAAACACCCCACAAATGACCCCATTTTGGAAAGAAGACACCCCAAGGTATTCGCTGAGGGGCATAGTGAGTCCATGAAAAATTGAACTTTTTGTCAAAAGTTAGCGGAAAGGGAGACTTTGTGAGAAAAAACAATAAAAAATCAATTTCCACTAACTTGTGCCAAAAAAAAAAATCTTCTATGAACTCGCCATGCCCCTCACAGAATACCTTGGGGGTGTCTTCTTTCCAAAATGGGGTCACATGTGGGGTATTTATACTGCCCTGGCATTTTAGGGGCCCTAAAGCGTGAGAAGAAAAATGCGTAAAAATGCCCTCCTAAAAGGTACTCGTTGGAATTTGGGGCCTTTTGCACATTTTGGCTGCAAAAAAATGTCACACATTAGCGGAAAATGACACTTTCTGAGGAAAAAAAATAATAATAAAGTTTCCATTTCTGCTAACTTCTGGCAAAAAAAAAAAAAAATCTCCCACGGACTCACTATGCCCCTCAATGAATACCTTGGGGTGTCTACTTTTCGAAATGGGGTCATTTGTGGGGTGTGTATACTGTTTTTACTGGCATTTTGGGTGGGGCTAAATTGTGAGCAGCCATGTAAAATCTAAAGGTACTCGTTGGAATTTGGGACCCTTTGCGCACACAGGCTGCAAAAAAGTGTCACTCATGTGGTATCGCCGTACACAGGAGAAGTAGGGCAATGTGTTTTGGGGTGTATTTTTACATATACCCATGTTGGGTGAGAGAAATATCTCTGTAAACTGACAACTTTGTATACATTGTTTTAAAAAGTTGTCATTTACAGAGATATTTCTCAGACACAGTATGGGTATATGTAAAAATACACCCCAAAACTTATTGCCCTACTTCTCCTGAGTACGGCGATACCACATGTGTGACATTTTTTGCAGCCAAGATGCGCAAAGGGGCCCAAATTCCAATGAGTACCTTTAGGATTTCACAGGGCATTTTTACGCATTTGGATTCTCACGCTTTAGGACCCCTAAAATGCCAGGGCAGTATAAATACCCCACAAGTGACCCCATTTTGGAAAGAAGACACCCCAAGGTATTCTGTGAGGGGCATGGCGAGTTCATAGAAGATTTTTTTTTTTGGCACAAGTTAGTGGAAATTGATATTTTTTTTGTTTTTTTTTTTGTTTTTTTACAAAGTCTTATATTCCACTAACTTGTGACAAAAAATAAAATTTTACATGACCTCACCATACCCCTCACGGAACATCTTGGGGTGTCTTCTTACTAAAATGGGGTCACTTGTGGGGTATTTATACTGCCCTGGCATTTTAGGGGTTTCTAAAGCATGAGAAGAAGTCTGGAATCTAAATGCGTAAAAATTCCCTGTGAAATCTTAAAGGTACTTATTGGAATTTGGGCCCCTTTGGGCACCCAGGCTGCAAAAAAGTGTCACACATATGGTATCGCTGTACTCAGGAGAAGTAGGGCAATGTGTTTTGTGGTGTATTTTTACATATACCCATGCTGGGTGAGAGAAATACCTCTGTAAATGACAACTTTTTAAATTTTGTTATACAAAGTTGTCAGTTTACAGAGATATTTCTCTCACCCAACATGGGTATATGTAAAATACACCCAAAACACATTGCCCTACTTCTCCTGAGTACGGCTACTCACATAGTGACACTTTTGCAGCCTGTGTGCTAAGGGTCCCAAATTCCAACGAGTACCTTTAGATTTTACATGGCTGCTCACAATTTAGCCCCACCCAAAATGCCAGTAAAAACAGTATACACACCCCACAAATGACCCCATTTCGAAAAGTAGACACCCCAAGGTATTCATTGAGGGGCATAGTGAGTCCGTGGGAGATTTTTTTTTTTTTTTGCCAGAAGTTAGCAGAAATGGAAACTTTATTATTATTTTTTTTCCTCAGAAAGTGTCATTTTCCGCTAACTTGTGAAAAAAAATGAAATGATACATGAACTCACCATGCCCCTCCGCGAATACTTTGTGATGTTTTCTTTCTAAAATGGTGTCATTTGGGGGGTATTTATACTATCCTGACATTCTAGCACCTGAAGAAACATGACAGGTGCTCAGAAAGTCAGAGCTGCTTCAAAATGCGGAAATTCACTTTTTTGCACCATAGTTTGTAAACACTATAACTTTTACCCAAACAATAAATATACACTTATTGGATTTTTTTTATCAAAGACATGTAGAACAATAAATTTTGCGAAAAATTTATATAGAAATGTAGTTTTTTTTAAAATTTTACAACAGAAAGTGAAAATTGTCATTTTTTTGCAAAAGTTTCGGTCATTTTTGATTAATATCAAAAAAAGTAAAAATGTCAGCAGCAATGAAATACCACCAAATGAAAGCTCTATTAGTGAGAAGAAAAGGAGGTAAAATTCATTTGGGTGGTAGGTTGCATGACGGAGCAATAAACAGTGAAAGTAGTGTAGTGCAGAATTGAAAAAAGTGGCCTGGTCATTAAAGGGGTTATCCAAGTTATATTTATTGATGACCTATCCTCAGGATAGGTCATCAATATCAGATCGGCGGGGGTCCGACACCCGGCACCCCCGCCGATCAGCTGTTTGAAGAGAAGGCGAGCGCCGTGCCAGCGCTGCCTCCTCGTCATTGTTTACATGCTGGCCGTTGCATCTGCTGCGGTGAGCAGGTGTAATTACACCCAAGCCGTTCCATTCATTTCAATGGGACGGCTCTTTTCTATACAAGTATATACTACAGAGCCGTCCCATTGAAATGAATGGAACGGCTTGGGTGTAATTACACCTGCTCACCGCTGCAGATGCAACGGCCAGCATGTAAACAATGACGAGGAGGCAGCGCTGGCACGGCGCTCGCCTTCTCTTCAAACAGCTGATCGGCGGGGGTGCCGGGTGTCGGACCCCCGCCGATCTGATATTGATGACCTATCCTGAGGATAGGTCATCAATAAATATAACTTGGATAACCCCTTTAAGGTTGTTTCAGCTAGGGGGGCTGAGGTGGTTAAATCCTTACCTAAAGGATTGTTTTTTCAAATTCTTGCGTAAAGAATTTATCTAAGTAAAATCTATCTTCCCTAAAGATAGATGCTATTCCTTTCAGTGTGTCTAACGTGTATTCAAAATAGAAACAACAGGGACTGTTTTCGGAAAGCATCGGAATTTCCCTAATTCAAAAGGCAGGGAAATTCCGTACCTACCAAATTCCTGTGTGTTCTATCACGGTACAAGCCCCCAGCTTAAAGAATCTTGTTTTAGCGTAAACCCTGTTTTTTCTTTGTGCCTCTCCAGGCGCCTGGAGAGCTCCCTTCAATGACACACGCGCACACAGGTGGTCTTAGAAAGCAGCTCTATCTTTATCTTTGTTATTCCAGCTTTTATACATGCACACTGACATACAGGAACAGGTGTGGTTTACAGATACAATGTTGCTGAGTACAAGCAATTGCCTATATAGAGGAAAATGTAAATACATTTTCCCTTGGAAATGTCTGACGTCCTTCTTGACCAATTTGTCCTTGCTACAGATCATATAGCAGTTCTTTATTTAACTCTTCACTACATATCATATGGCTTGCTTGATTTAACCCTTCAAGGCTGAACAGGCAACTCAAAGCAGAGATGGAAAATCTCATGAGCTCAAATGATGACATCTATGAGTTGAAGTCAATGCGTGCTCTCAAGCAGCAGGTGGAAAATGAGAAACCTGAAGAGGAGAGTCCTCTGGAAGACGTCAAGAAGTCTAAGCCAGAGCCTGTTAAGAATGGGTCTGGAGATGGTGGCGCCATGGTGCCGGCCGAGGAGAAGATGAAAGATCTTTCTGCTGAACCAGTTGATGGGGCTGATTTGGATGCAGAAGCGTCTTGTGGCGGTGTGTGGCCTGGTCATGAAAGACATTCCCTCTGCTGTCAATGCCTTCCAAAAAGCCTGTAGTCTGCTGTGGAAGAAATACGGGGAGATGGATGACCAGTATGCGGATCCTGTCTACTATGATGGGCTGGCTCTCCTGAACCCTGCCCGAAAGGAGAACTATATCCTGGGTAAGCCTATGGAGAAAATACCAGAAGATGACGAGTCTAGTGAATACCCTGGTGTCCCCAGTACCCCCAACCTTGATGAGAAAGAAGAGGAGGGGTTCAGAATGGAAGTATATGATGCCATGTCTGAGAAGGATGAGAAGGCTAACAAAGTTAATGAAGACTCCAAAGGAGACTCAAAGGTTGAAGGAGCTAAGGCCGATGAGTTGGAGTGGGAGAAATCCTAAGATGTTTCAGAGACCAAGGATAAGGCTGAAGAGGGGACTGCCGAAGTGGGGAGAGCCACTGAAGAAGCAGAAGACTCTGAAACTGAAGCCAAAGCTGAGATAACCCCTGTGGGGACTAAAGAAAAAAGAGAAGTGCTATCTGTTGATAGAATAATGAAACAAAGCGAGTGTGAACACGACCATGAATGGGAGCAACTATGCAAACAGTCCAGTCAAGAGCTGCAGCAGTACAAGAAAAGGCCTAAGCATGAGTGCAAGAATCAAAGAGTGCGAGAGCATGTCATTGTTACTCAGAAAATAGTAGAAAAAGAGTATCTGGCTGTTAGTTGAGCACAGTAGGCCTTTAGACAGTTTAGACTAGGTGGGAAGACAGTGTTTGTGATAAACAGGGCTCTGCTGGCATGGATATGGCAGAACAATGGGGAAACTGTAATTATTGGAAATGCCCTCTCATCAGCCTCCCATGTTGATACATGTGTTCACCCTCATGGGTTTGAACAAAGGAAGGGGGTATGTGAGACAGTGACAGGTCTTACTCTGGTTACTGGTAAGGAAGAGGTGGATAGTGCTGTCCACAGGTGGGAGAGCTGGAGGTATCAGGGTGGGATAAAGCACCTCCCTCTGTCTCATTCAATAGAGATGCTTTGAAGGAGAACCAGGGAGGCTCTGGGAGAGAGTTTAAAGCAGAGGCCTGGGATGGCTCTGTGAGGTGGCCTCAGCTGCGCAAGGCTAAGGGACCACTTGGTATAGCCCGGTCTTGGGGAACAAAGCAACCCCTGGTAGTGGGTTGCATGGGTCCTAGTCAGGCGGACTAGTGAGCCCAAATCCCCCCGAGGGACTTTGTTGCTGCACAGCCTAGGGGCTGGAGGACTGTAAGCCTGGGAGGGCTGGAGGACTACAAGGCACATGAGTTCCAGGTGTGAACTGTGACTAATAGCGAGGTAGGGACACTGTGTATGTTTAGTTACGGCCCAGCCAGGCAAGGTGTTTATTTTCTGTACACTTTATGCTTTGCTTCAACCAAATAAATGCACTGTTTGGACGTTGATACCATGTGTCCTGAAGATACTTGTGAAAGTGACCCCCGAAACCGGGCTAATGCCCTAAAGCAGGAAGTGAGTGTGAATTGGGACCTTTGTCATTAAGCAGATTGTATTGGCATTGGATGTGTGGTGGTAGAGGCGTGAATCGCAGGGCACTAATACAGTAGTGTGGTTGGGTGAAGGT
Organism: Bufotes viridis; assembly: GCA_033119425.1. Classification (NCBI taxonomy): domain Eukaryota; kingdom Metazoa; phylum Chordata; class Amphibia; order Anura; family Bufonidae; genus Bufotes; species Bufotes viridis. The sequence goes on from CM065590.1 coordinate 180,714,375, forward strand.
GAGCCTCTGTATGATGACTTAAGTGTATCAACTACTTATGAGCGAACATGCTCGGCCAAGTATTGGTTCAGCTCGAGCATCGCTATGCCCGGCGCTCGGCTTTACTCGGCCGAGCACCACATGTATTCGTCGCATTGCTCGAGTCTCCTCCCCGCACGTTTGGCGCCTTCTCAGCGGCCAATCAAGGTCCAGGTAAGTAATTCCCCTCAGTTTAGGGCATATCAATGTTAGCTGTAAGCCTTACACTGATTGGCTGGCCGGAACACGTGATACCATTTCATATAGGAGCTGAGGTCCGGCGCTCAGCTCATTCAGCGTCAGAGAGAGCAGACAGTAGGCAGGGACAGATAACGTTTTGAACTAAACTTACTGATTTCACTCCAAAAACCTTATTGAAAGACCTAACAGTCCTTTTAAGAACCAGAGTGTGTGTTTGACAGCAGTGCAGAACCTTTTTTTTTTTTTAAGAAGGGGGTTAATTCAGCACTATCAGGGACAGGCGTCACCAGGAAGGGACAGATAAGTGCAGGGCTTGAAAACCGCGTTGATAACTTTGATAAGACAGAAAGATTTCCGATTAGTGACATCTACAAAATGCCATCATTAAGCAGTGTGTTGGGCAGATATTATCAAAAGGGGCTTATTCACTACAGTATTCCTTGGTACTGAGATATACACTACACCCTCATAAAGCAGTGTGTTGGGCAGACATTATTAAAAGGGGCTTATTCACTACAGTGTTCCTTGGTACTGAGATATTCACTGCACCATCATAAAGCAGTGTGTTGGGCAGACATTATTAAAAGGGGCTTATTCACTACTGTGTGCCTGGTACTGAGATATACACTGCACCACTATAAAGCAGTGTGTTAGGCAGACATTATTAAAAGGGGCTTATTCACTACTGCGTGCCTGGTACTGAGATATACACTGCACCACTATAAAGCAGTGTGTTGGGCAGACATTATTAAAAGGGGCTTATTCACTACTGTGTGCCTGGTACTGAGATATACACTGCACCACTATAAAGCAGTGTGTTGGGCAGACATTATTAAGAGGGGCTTATTCACTACAGTGTTCCTGCTACCGAGATATACACTGTAACATCAGAGAAATTATTTGTTCTGGGGAAATTAACCTAACTTGTGCCACATCTGTGTGTGCATTCATTCCGCAACCATTATATTAATTACTTCAGCAGACAGTGATTTATATTTTGGCCATAGTTAACAAGTTTTGGGCACATATGTGTGTGCGTTTAGGCCGCAACCGTATATACAGTATTCCAGCAGAGAATACATTTTATTTGGGACAAATTTGTATCCAATACAGAACTAAATTTGAATAAAGTGTGTATTGTCAAAATTACATTATCTCTGGCCTAGTGTAGTGGCAAAAAATTGTGTTTCTCTGTCTCCTGTTCATTACAGCTAGCAAATACAGTGTGTACTGTAAAAATTACATTATCTCTGGGCTAGTGGGGTGCCGGAAATTTGTATTTCTGTCTCCTGTACATTACAGAAAGCAAATACAGTGTTTACTGTAAAAATTACATTATCCATGGCCTAGTGTGGTGGTGAAAAATTGTATCTCTGTCTCCTGTACATTACAGAAAGAAAATACAGTGTTTACAGTAAAAAATACATTATCTGTGGCCTAGTGTGGTGGTGAAAAATTGTATTTCTCTGTCTCCTGTACATTACAGAAAGCAAATACAGTGTTTACTGTAAAAATTATATTATCCGTGGCCTAGTGTGGTGGTGAAAAATTGTATTTCTCTGTCTCCTGTACATTACAGAAAGCAAATACAGTGTTTAGTGTAAAATTACATTATCGGTGGCCTAGTGTGGTGGTGAAAAATTGTATTTCTCTGTCTCCTGTATATTACAGAAAGCAAATACAGTGTGTACTGTAAAAATTATATTATCCGTGGCCTAGTGTGGTGGTGAAAAATTGTATTTCTCTGTCTCCTGTACTTTACAGAAAGCAAATACAGTGTTTACAGTAAAATTACATTATCTGTGGCCTAGTGTGGTGGTGAAAAATTGTATTTCTTTGTCTCCTGTACATTGCAGAAAGCAAATACAGTGTTTATTGTAAAAATTACATTATCCGTGGCCTAGTGTACTCCTGAAAATCTTTATTTTTCTGTGTTCAGTACATTACAGCAAGTCAATACAGTGTGTACTGTAAAAGCCGGAATTAGTCTTACCGGTAATTCTTTTTCCATGAGATCACCACGACGGCCCACAAGGAGATTGACCCCTGACCTCTGTAGGGGCAGGAAAACAGAGAAAGGTTAAATTCCCCCCTCCCACCACCAGCACCAGTGGTTCCAAAATACTAAGAGAAAAGGTGGTGAATTGTGGAAAATTAGTACAGGAATATATTACTTCATATACTCCCGGGGTCTAGAAAAAAAGGGTGGGAAAAACGTGCCGTCGTGGTGATCTCATGGAAAAAGAATTACCGGTAAGACTAATTCCGGCTTTCCATATCATCACCACGACGGCCCACAATGAGATGTACAAAATATTTCTCATTAGGGGGGGACAATGGCTTGGAGAACTCTACGCCCAAAAGCCATATCAGAATTTTTTAGTAGGTCTAGTCTGTAGTGCTTAATGAAGGTGTGAGGGCTAGACCAGGAGGCCGCTCTACAGATTTCATTTAAGGATGCCCCCGCTCTTTCTGCGTGAGTAGAGGACATAGCTCTAGTGGAGTGAGCTTTTAGGTTATTTGGACATTCCAGGTTTTGAATGTTATAGCATAGAGAGATGGATTCTCTGATCCATCTAGCTATTGAAGATTTTGAAATCTTCTGGCCTTTGCTGCGTCCAGCAAATTGTATGAAAAGACTGTCTGACTTTCGGAATTCTTTGGTAGCTTCTAAATAGTCCATTACAGCTCTTCTGACGTCTAAGGAATGGAAAGCAGATTCACGATCATTTGATGGAATACTACAAAAGGAGGGAAGAATTATCTCCTGATTTCTATGAAAATCCGAGACTACTTTCGGTAGAAACGCTGGATCTAATTTCAGTATGATTCTATCATCAGTGACTTGAAGGTATGGCTGTCTGATAGAGAGGGCTTGAATTTCGCTTATTCTTCTAGCGGATGTGATTGCCACTAGAAACGCGGTCTTTAGAGTTTTGATCTTTATAGAACTTTCTTTCAGAGGTTCAAACGGAAGAAGGGTAAGACCTGTCAGAACTACATTTAGGTCCCATGATGGTAATTTTGGTGTTAAAGTTGGTCTGAGACGTGATATAGCCCTCATAAAACTTTGTATCCATCTATGATTCGAGAGGTTTGAGTCAAAAAAACAGCCAAGAGCCGAGACTTGCACTTTTAAAGTAGAAGGTCTTAAACCCATTTCGAAGCCTTGCTGTAGAAAGTCAAGAATAGACTGAATATTTGGCTTTTCTAAGTTTGGGGCTGCAGTTCCAGACCATGAGCAGTATTTTTTCCAGATTTTTAGGTAAATGGAATAAGTGACTTTTTTCCTGGAGGCTTTGAGGGCTTCTATAACTTTTTCCGAAAGACCCTGACTTTTAAGTTTTATGGTTTCAGGATCCAAGCTGTTAGCTTTAGAAAATCCGGATCTGGGTGTAGAATTGGACCCTGGCGTATCAGGTCCCTCACTGCTGGAAGGCGCCAAGGATCTGCTACTGCCATCGATTTTAGGACTGGAAACCAGCTCTTCTTCAGCCAAAATGGAGTTATGAGAATTATTCTTGCTTTGTCTCTGCGAATCTTTTGAATGACCCTCAGTATCATTGGAAGTGGAGGGAATGCGTAGTATAGATCTTGGCTCCAGGATATTGTGAAGGCGTCTAACGCTCGGGGATTGTCCCTGGGATTTAAGGAACAGAACGTAGCTATTTTGGAATTTTCTCGAGTGGCAAATAGATCTACCTGTGGTATTCCCCATTTTTTTGTGATCATCTGGAAAATCTGTGGACTTAGTTCACCATTCCGATTGATCTATTTTCTTCCTGCTCAGGTAATCTGCTTCTTGGTTTAAGGTACCTTTTAGGTGAGTGGCCGAAATGGACTCCGCGTTTCTTTCTGCCCAGAGGAATATTTGAGATGCCAAGTTCATGAGATTCTGTGATCTTGTGCCCCCTTGGTGGTTGAGATAGGCAACGGTTGTCGTGTTGTCTGAAAAAATTCGTAAATGATGGCCCTTCAGTCGAGATTCTGCTGCTTTCAGAACCTTCCAGACTGCCTTCAGTTCTCTGAAGTTGGATGTCTGGGAACTTGTGGCTGATGTCCAGGTTCCCTGCCAGTACAGGTGATCTACTTTGGCACCCCATCCGGACTGGCTCGCGTCCGTTGTTATTTGGACGAAAGGTGTCTTGACCCAGGAGATGCCTTTGACCAGGTTTTCGCTGTGTGTCCACCATAGTAGTGAAGACTTTACTCCCCTGGGAATTATTACCTTCATTTCTAGAGATGTTTGCTGTCTGTTCCAGACTCGTAGAACCCACTTTTGTAGAGCTCTGAAGTGGATCTGACTCCACTGGACCGCTGGAATGCATGAAGATAGGGATCCCAGTAAGGCCATGGCTTCTCTTATTGAACAAGCGTTCTTTTTAATAAACGTCTTTACCTTGTGCTGTAAGGTTTGAATCTTGTCTGTAGGCAGTTGAGTCTTTTGGTTTTGTGAATCCAGATTCACACCTAGGAAACGAATGTTGGTTGATGGGTGTAAATTGGATTTCTTTAGATTTACTAGCCATCCCAGGTTTTTTAATGTCGCAAGGAAGAGGGCAATATCTCGCTGAAGTTGTGCTGGATTGTCGTTCGCAATCAAGAAATCGTCCAGATATGGGAAGACTCTCACGTCTTTTTCTCTCAGGTATGCCACCATCTCTATTACAAGCTTGGTGAAAATTCTGGGTGCAGACGTTATCCCGAATGGTAGAGATGTAAATTGGAAGTGTCGTATTTGGCCCTGAGGGTCTTGCAGGGCGAATCGAAGAGATATTTGTGATTTGGGGTGAATAGGAACGTGATAGTACGCGTCCGATAGGTCGATCGTACACATTAGTGAATTTTCTTGTAGAAGAGGGATAATGGAACTCAGTGTTTCCATCCGAAATTTTTTGTAGATTATATACTTGTTGAGTTTTTTCAAATTTATTATAACCCTGAAGGGTCCATCCTTTTTCCTTACGAGGAAGAGGTTTGAGTAGAACCCTTTCCCTATTTCTTGTATTGGGACTTGGGTTATTACTTTTTTCTCCAAAAGTGTTTGAGTTTCCTGCCATACTAATTGTAACTGGATGGGACAAGGAAAAACTGAGATCAGAAATCTTTTTGGGGGTGTCTGTGCAAACTGAATTACATAGCCTGACCATATGATGTTCAGGGCCCAGGTATTCGAAGTGATCTTTTCCCATTCTGGTAGAAAAAATTTCAGTCTGCCCCCCACTTTGGCGTCAGTGTTTGTCAGTGTTTCTTTGGGAGGAGGAGTGAGAGCCTCTATCCTTGCCTCCCTTCGGGTAGTTCCAGCGTCCCGACTTGCCTTTCCCTCTATAGGACCTGTCCGTATTGGAGGAGGGGCGAAAGGAATATTTACCATTATATGAGCTGTCTACAGGAAAAATTTTCTTCCTGTCTGACGCTTTCTCTAAGATTTTTTCAAGTTCTGGTCCGAACACATTTTCCCCGGAAAACGGAATGGAGCATAGATTGGATTTTGATATTTTATCACCTGTCCAGCTTTTTACCCAGAGAGCTCGTCTAGCTGCATTTGAAAAGCCTGTATCTTTAGCTGCAAATCGTACCGACTCTGCGGAGGCGTCTGCTAAAAAGGCAGTCGCTGATTTTAAAAGGGGTAGAGAATCCAATATATCCTCTACTGGAGTATTGCTAATAATACGGTTTTCTAGTTCTTGAAGCCAACGAAACATAGACCTGGCAACCGAGGTGGCTGCCATGTTAGATTTTAACGTATACATCGCAGCTTCCCATGATTTGCGTAATAGGCTATCAGCTTTCCTATCCAGTGGGTCTTTTAGCTGCGAGGTGTCTTCAAAAGGCAGAGAGGTTCTCCGATTCACTTTTGCCACCTGTGCATCAATTTTAGGAATTGTATTAAATATTTTTGCTTCCTCTGGGTCAAAAACTAGATGGTTTTGGTAAGATCTAGATACACCGAGACGTTTCTCTGGATCCGACCATTCATCTAGTACCATTACACGAATGTTTTCGTTTATGGGGAAAACTATAGATTTTTTAAAACAGAGACCCCCGAACATTTCTTCTTGTACTGTTTGGGGTTTGGTTACCTCTTCTATACCCATTGTCACCCTCACTGCTTTTAGGAGCTCTGGCATATTCTCAGAGGAAAAATAAAATCTCTTCCTGGCCTCATTTTCTGTTAGATCTAAAGAAAATTTGTCTCCTTCTACACATTTTGAGGAGGTGGTGGATTCTTCGAAATTATCTGAATCAGAGCCAATGGATTCTGTTAGTTTTTGGCGTTTAGATGGAGGCTCAGATGTATGGAGTGGATCCCTTGAAATATTTGAGATCTGTGACAAGGATGACTTTATTTCCTCCTGCATCATAGATCTAAACTCATCCATAAGAGAAGGTCTCTCCTCTCTGATAACATTAGTAATGCATTCTTTACAAAGCTTTTTCATGTAATCGTCTGGGAGCCTTTTAGAGCAAGAAATACATCTTGCAGATTTCTTGACTTTCTTCTGCTGCTCCTTAGAGGGAGTCTGAGAGCATAAATAGAGGAGTAGATATCAGTATCCCAGGGGTTTACTTAATAAAGGGTGACTGACATAAATGAACATAGTAACAATAATCTCCCCCACAGGGGACTTACAACAGGCGGCGGTGCGGTATCCTCCAGGCTAGGATGGTCCTGGGTCGACATCCTGGGATCTGGAGACGGACGCTGAGCTGGGGATGCAGCCCTTTGAATCAGCGCCGGGTTCCCGCGTCGCACCTTGTCGCTCCGCTCCGCGTCACTTCCCGTGACGTCACTGGAGCCGGAAGTTTATAATTTTTGTTTTCGCGCCGACCGCGCTGGCCAGGAGATCCGCCTGAGTCCTCGGAATAGGCGGGGAGTGATGACTGGCCTGGGAACAGGCTCCGAACAAAACGGAGCGAGATTATCCCCTTCCTCCTGCCCAGCCTTAGTACTGATGACCGCGGGAGAGCAGGAGGGCACGCATAGGTATGTTTCATCCCCTCGGCACCCAGGAGGCACCAAGGAGACCTTTCTCCGTCCTGGCCTCTGTAGGGACAGGAAAACACTGGTGCTGGTGGTGGGAGGGGGGAATTTAACCTTTCTCTGTTTTCCTGCCCCTACAGAGGTCAGGGGTCAATCTCATTGTGGGCCGTCGTGGTGATGATATGGAAAATAGCATTATCTCTGGGCTAGTGTAGTGCCGAATACAGGGGCGTAGCTAACGGCTCATGGGCCCTGGTGCAGGAGTTCAGCTTGGGCCCCCCTTCCCTCAGTGCTTTGTGTGTCTTCCTATGCGGCACAAGGGTCTTTGGGCCCCCTTGGGCTCCAGGGCTCGGTAGCGACTGCTACCTCTGCACCCCCTATAGCTACGCCCATGGCCGAATATCTATATTTATCCAGTACTGTCCTGCATTAAAAAACTGTGTCTTTAGCGGACAGTAAAACAATCTGCGCCACATCTACAGACAAAACCATTAATATGAAGAAGGTGAGCACAAACGGAGGGGGAAGCTGATGGTGCAAGCAGAGGCCGTGGCCCTTGGCGTGATGCTGATGGTGCAAGCAAAGGCTGTGGCCCTGATCGCAATGAAACTGTGCCTGCTGCCAGTGCACCAGAAATAACAAAAAAATCCACTTACCCAGCTTCATGTCCAACTTAGCTGGGCGCAGGACAACACTGTCCAAGTCGGACCAGTGCGAACAGGTGGTCGGTTGGATTGCAGAAGATAATGCTTCCAGTCGGTTAAGCACAACCCTCTCTTCCACGAAGTCCAGTCTCTGTAGCCAAGAGTCAGGTCAACCGAATCCTCACTCTGATCCTCCTTCCTCCCACCATGTCGCGTCTGGCCACACAAGTGATCCCACACTCGGATATTCACATGACCTCTTTTCATCACCAGTACTTGGTTTGGCTCTCTCGCCAAGCACGCTTAAAGAGGTACCTGAGATATTGTGCCCTGATTCCCAACCTCTTGAGCCTTCACAGTCTCAAGAAGATGACGGTAATGAACCACAATCATTCGTTCATGAGATGAATGATGATGAGACACAGTTGCCAATCACTCAGGTGGTGGTTAGGCAGGGCCGGTGCAAAGATTTTTGCCGCCCTAGGCAAAAGAAAAGTTTGCCACCCCCCCCATGTGACATCACAATGCCCCACCCATATGATCTGCCATATTAAAGGGGTTCTGCAGTTTATTTAAACTGATCAGCAGCGGTCCCCCGCCAATCAGCTGTTTCAGAAGGCAGCGGCGCTGGCAGTAGCGCCTCAGCCTTCTCGCAGTGACGTCACCACTAGTTTCATTGGCCTGGGCGGGGCTAAGCTTCATTCAAGTGAACAGAGCTTAACTCCGCCAAGGCCAGTGATACTAGTCGTGACGTCACTGCGCCTGCGTTAAACAGCAAGAAGGCCAAGGCGCTACTGCATACATAGGAAAGATCATCAGTTTAAATAAACTGCAGAACCCCTTTAACTAATGCCAGTTCTCTCCCCCCCTTGTCATTCTCTCCCCCCTCTTGTCATTCTTCACTCCCCCCCTTGTCATTCTCTCCCCCTATTGTCATTCTCTCCCTCCTCTTGTCATTCTCTCCCCCCCTTGTCATTCTTCACCCCCCCTTTGTCATTCTTCCCCCCCCTTGTCATTCTTCCTCCCCCCCTCTTGTCATTCTCTCCCCCTCTTGTCATTCTTCCTCTCCCCCCCTCTTGTCATTCTCCCCCCCCTTTGTCATTCTTCTTCCCCCTACTCTTGTCATTCTTCCCCCCCTTGTCATTCTCTCCCCTCTTGTCATTCTTCCTTCCCCCTCTTGTCATTCTCTCCCCTCTTGTCATTCCCCCTACCTCTAGTGTAGTGTGACTCGAGCTCTTTATGGTCCAGGGGTACAGGAGCTTTAGTTTCCAGTACCCTGGCGGACTGACAGGAAGTGCACACTGTTTGCGCACTTCATGTCAGTCCGGCCGGGTACAGGAGACAGATGCTCCTGTACCCGCGGACCATAAAGAGCTCGGCCGCGCTACAATGGAGTGACAGGAGGGAGCGCTGAGCGCTTCCCTCCTGTCAGCTCCTCTCCTCTTGCTGCCCCCAGGAGGTGCGCCCTCATGGACGCGCCAGCCCGGGCAGTGCTGCAGCCGCCTGAGGCTCAATTCAGAGAGCTCGAGCGGCTGCAGCATGAGGCGGGGCCGGCGCTCCTAGCAGCGCCCCTTGCCAAGGGGCGCTCTACGCGGCGGCCTAGTCCGCTTATAGGACGCGCCGGCCCTGTGGTTAGGTCAAGTCAGGAGGATAAGCAGAGTGAGGAAGGGGAAGAGGAGGTGGTGGACGATGAGGTCACTGACCCAACATGGTTAGGTGAAAAGCCGAGTGAGGACAGCAGTACAGAGGGGGAGGGATCCGTAGCACCACAACAGACTGGGAGAAGCAGTGGGGTGGCAAAAGGGAGATGTCGGCCCACACCAAACAGGCCTGCAACCGTTACACCGAGCACCCCCATGCATAAATCTACCATGCCAAGGGTTAGGTGTTCCGCAGTATGGCGCTTTTTTGAGGAAAGTGCAGACAACAAAAGAGTGGTAGTTTGCAACCTGTGCCATACCAAAATGATCCGGGGCAACCTCACCACCACCAGCATGTTCCGCCACATGGCATCCAAACACCCTAATAAGTGGGCCATATGCCTGGGTCCAAACTCTGCGTCTGAGGGTCCCACCACTGCTTCCACTTCCCCTGTGTTACGCACTTCTGGCTAATCCCCTGTCGAAAGCGCAGGCCCGGATGCCCCTCGCCCTGCACCTGGACCTTCGCATGAACCGTCAGCAACAACATCCACTTCCCTGTCCCAGCGCAGCGTCCAAATGTCTATAACACAGGCATTTGAAAGCAAGCGCAAATACCCACCCACAGGCCATATAACTAAATGCGCAACTTTCAAAATTACTGGCCCTTGAAATGTTGCCATTTTGGCTTGCTGACACTGAGGCCTTCCGCAGCCTGATGTCTGTGGCCGTTCTTAGGTATGCAGTACCCAGCCTCTAGTGTTGAGCGTGAATATTCGAATAGCTAATTTTTTAGCGAATATCGGCACTTCGCTAATTCGCGAATATTTCGAATATAGCGCTATAAATTCGCTATTTCGAATATTCGTTTTTTTTTTTGTTATATTTTTTTCTTTCCCATTTCCCAAAAGTAGCTCTTACCTGTCCTGAGGATTCCTGGCTTCCTGGCTGCTCTAGTCAGTGCCCGTTGCCGCTTCTGCCGACTTCCATGCTCATGGAGCGTCCCCATCACCATGGGAACGTCTCCATACTAAAATGTACTGTCGGATTTGAGGAATTACGTTGAAATCGCAATGCGATAAATATAACTTGAATTAAACGCATTGCAATTTGAACTTAGACCTGGTTTACTATAGTTGGCCTGGTAGAATTAGCGAATATGACGAATGTATTCGTCATATTCCTCAAAACGAAGATAACGAAGTATTCTCCATCTTCGTTTTAGCAACCATAGTAAACCATGTCTGTTGAATCGCAATGCTATTAATTCAAGTTATATTTATCGCATTGCGATTACAACTTAGCACTGCTATCTTACATAGGTTAGAATTAATGAATATGGAATATAGCAGGTCTAAGATGAAATCGCAATGCGATTAATATAACTTGAAGTAATCGCATTGCGATTTCAACTTAGACCTGGTTTACTATGGTTGGGTTTGGTAGAATTAGCGAAGATGACGAATGTATTCGTCATATTCCTCAAAACGAAGATAACGAAGTATTCTCCATCTTCGTTTTAGCTACCTATTCGTCAACTTTGCTAATTCTAGCAATCAAATAGGAAGATTGACTATAGAGACAGCTGTGTTTAATTCGCTATGCGATTATATTACTTAGCTTTTTTTTTTTAAATAAATAGAATAATTATAATACTTGATAATTATTATAATTATTCTATTTATTAAAAATAATAATAATAATATAATCGCATAGCGAATTAAACACAGCTGTCTCTATAGTCAACTTTCCTATTTGATTGCTAGAATTAGCGAAGTTGACGAATAGGTAGCTAAAACGAAGATGGAGAATACTTCGGTATCTTCGTTTTGAGGAATATGACGAATACATTTGTCATCTTCGCTATAATTCTAGATATAAAACCAATAGGAAAGTAGCCTTAAGTTAAGATCGCAATATGCGATTATCTAAATCGCATATTAATCGCGATAACTAGAATAATGACGAATATTCGATTTCGACGAATATGAAACGAATATTCTGTCGAATATTCGCAAATTTCGTCGAAATTGAATATGGCACCTGCCGCTCATCACTACGGCAGCCTCCACTATTTTTCACGGTGTGAAAGGAGGATGCTTTGAATGTGACAGACGAGGTAATGGTGAAGGAGATGTCACAGGCTGACAGTCAGACTTCCCCAAGTTCGTCTTCTCAGCGCAAATTGGGCCATGAAGAGGAGGAGGAGAAGCTGTAGACACTTGCCTCTGCTACAGAGGTTAGTACTCATGGAACTTTAATTCCATCTGTTCAGCGTGGATGGGCAAAAGAGGAGGATGAGGGTATGGAGAGTCATCCTGAAGTTGACATCGACGTATTGCTCGTTGGTACTCTGGCACACATGCTTGACTTCATGTTAGGCTGCCTTTCCCACGGCCCTCGCATTATACGCATTTTAGGTAACACAGATTACTGGGTGTTCACCCTTCTTGACCCCCACTACAAAGAGAACTTCTCATCTCTGATTCCTGTGGTGGAGAGGACGAGTAAAAACGTGAAATACCAGAAGGTAATTGACAGATTGCTCCAACATTTTCCATCTGACAATGCGGCTGCCAGAGTCCATACTTCATTAGACAACTGAGGAAGGGAGACAAGGGGAACATACAGTAGTTCTAACAGAGGCAGGGCAACACTTTCCAAGGCATGGGACACTTTAATGACACCCCACCAGCAACCTTACCCTGATTCGCGGCCTAGTGCTACAAGGTGGGAAAAGTTTTCGAAGATGGTGAAGGAATACATTGCAGACCGTGTCAGCTTCCTAAATGATCCCTCAGTGCCTTACAACTACAGGGTGTCCAAGCTGGACACTTGACACGAGCTTGTACTCTACGCCTTGGAGGTGCTGGCCTGCCATGCCGTTAGCGTATTGTCTGAGCATGTGTTTAGTGCTGGCATTATAACAGATAAGCGTATCCGCTTGTCCACTGACAATGCTGACAGGTTGACTCAGATAAAAATGAACAAGGCCTGGATTGCCACTGACTTCTCCACTCCACCAGAGGAAAGCTGAGCTAATGAGGAACAAAAACGCTATTTAAATGTATGCTTAATGTATTCAATCCACAAGATTCAGATTTTTTTTACCCCTTTCACCTCAAAAAAAGGGTATATGTTTGAATTTTGTTTTGTCATCCGCCTCCTCCTCCAACTCCTCTTCCATACTGAATATATGTGCCCTCACTACAATCTTTTGTAGTGTTCGCTAGGCTTCAGTCCATCACCTCCAAAGCTTTAAACCGTCTGCTCACCTGTAGGCCATCACTGCAATGTTTTAGAGGGTTCTCTAGGCTTCAGGCCCTCACCTCCAATGCTTTATACCAGTGGTCCTCAACTCCAGTCCTCAGGGCCCACCTGCCGGTCATGTTTTCAGGATTTCTTTAGAATTGGGCAGCTGATATAATTAGTTTCCATCCATTAGGATTTACCACAGGTATTCATTCTGTAGGATACTCCTAAATCCTGACCGGCAAGTGGGCCCTGAGGACTGGAGTTGGGGAACCCTGCTTTATAGCATCTGCTCACCTGTAGCCCATAACTGCAATGTTTTTTGGGGTTCGCTAGGCTTCAGGCCCTCACCTCCAATGCTTTATACCGTCTGCTCACCTGTAGGCCATCACTGGAATGATTCATGGGGTTTGCTAGACTTCAGACCCTCACCTCCAATGCTTTATAAGGTCTGCTCTCCTGTAGCCCATCACTGCAAAGATTTATGGGGTTCGCTAGGCTTCAGGCCCTCACCTCAAATACTTTATACCATCTGCTCACCTGCAGCCCATCATTGCAATGTTTTATGGGGTTTGCTAGGCTTCAGGCCCTCACCTTCAGTGCTTTATACCGTCTGCTCACCTGTAGCCCATCACTGCAATATTTTCTGGGGTTCACTAGGCTTCAGGCCCTCACCTCCAATGCTTTATACCGTCTTCTCACCTGTAGGCCATCACTGCAATGATTTATGGGGTTCGCTCACCTTCAGGCCTTCACTACAATTTTTAATTGGATCCGCTCACCTTCAGGCTCTCAACTATAATGTTTTAGACGGTTACCAGCACGCCCTTGCTCCAACTGTTTTTGAGGGTCACCAGTAGGCCATCAATGATAATTTTTCATGGGTGTGTATGATGCCTTTCTTTTATGTGTAATAAAGGGTGTATTGAAGTGCCGATTCCTTATAATTTTTGCCAGTCCTTTCACTTAGTGCCTAGGCTTTATGAGTGCAGCAGTGTACCTGAACAATTGTAGCACCATCTGAATGAGGCCCTCCTTTATGTAATATACGGGCTGTATCGGAGAGCTTCTTCCTTGTAATTTTTGGCAGCATTTGCACTGTATATGCAATTAAATATCCAGGAAGAAATGTTTCCTAACAATTTTTTGAGGGGGCACGATTTTGGGCGTGATTTTGTCGCTATGTAAAAGTGGTGGACAACTGGGACAATATGGTTCCCAGCTGCGACATTGGAGTCCAAGATGCACGCAGACATAGTCCCCATGCTGTTTTAGATCTATTTCATGGTGTTTCTGTCACCTTCTGACCTTTTAAATGGATTGGGCACCCTCCCCTCATTCGAGCAGGGAGTGCCTTGTTGTCTCCCATTGACTTCCATTATACTCGGGTGCTTGGCCGAGAGCACGAATATCGCTATGTGTTCGGACCGAGTACCCGAACACCCGAACAATTTGGTGCTCGCTCATCACTAGTATCAACAACAGTTGCATGGTGCTGCATGATGCATCAATGACTACTAACAGGCTACAAACCAATATCAAAGGCAGCTAATGGAGGCAGTAGTCTTGATAAACTTCTAGCTATTAGGCTATCCCTCACTTCTATCTAATATGCTATCCCTCACTCCTTTGCCTCAGGTTGATAGGCTTTGGAGGTAGATATTGACCCATTACCTTCGCATTCCGGAAAATACATACTTAGAACTGTGCCTATATCCTTGATATTGCACATAATTAGCAACAACCTGCTAGCAAGCACAAGGATTTTAGTCCAGACGGCATCAGGTGTGGATGGTTATGCAATGATCCCTCTCCCTTTTCCTTTAACCGCTTCCCGACCGCCTAACGCAGGGATGAGTCCTGCGGGCGGCCAGGTTATTCCTCCTTGACGCATCTACGTGTCATCTCGCGAGACGCGAGATTTCCTGTTAACGTGGACACCGGCAATGTGCTTTCCGCATTTTGCGAATCCGCACATTGCCAGAACTATATAGAAAATGTCTTTTCTTGTCCGCAATTGCAGACAAGAATAGAACATGTTCTATATTTTTGTGGAACGGAAGTGCTGACCGGAAGCGCGGATCCGCAATTCCGGATCCGAGCGGGACAAATTATGTCCCCATAAAAATGAATGGGTCCGCAATTCCCTTCTGCAAAATGCAGCCTAAGGGTCCCTTATCACTGCCAGTTAGCTACTTGTTAGGTAATTAGCGCCCACCGCACCGCAGTCACTGATTAGTCGCTGATTAGCGTCATCACTGTCGCTAATCAGCACTAGTACTATATAGTATCTGTAAGTGATCAAGACTGATCGCAATCAGATCTATATCAGTACATTACGGTCACCTTAGGCTCTATAAAACATGCAGTGTTCACCTGATCAGGTCTGATCTTGTACGCTCACTTGCTTTTAGTCTGTCTCATCGCAGTGTCAATTTTTTTTTCTGATCTGTGCTATAAAGATCACTTTTGAGCTTTTTGGATCTTTATCAGCGATCGCAGATTTACTTCACAAGCACTCCTATGTCCTTTCCCCTCTTTTTTTTTTTTTTTGCACATTTTTTGGCAGAGATTTTTTCATCCACATTGATTCATGCGAATGAAAAAATCTGTGCCGTTCATTTTTATTTTCAGCCCAGAGGCTGAACGGAAAAAAAAAATCTCATTACCTGTATACTCAAAATATGGAGAATAGCAGAAACTCCTAATGCTGGCCTTACATGTAATGATTGCGGAGACCCTCAAATGCCAGGGCAGTATAAACACCCCACAAATTACCCTATTTTGGAAAGAAGACACCCCAAGGTATTCGCTGAGGGGCATATTGAGTCCATGAAACATTGAACTTTTTGTCACAAGTTAGCAGAAAGGGAGACTTTGTGAGAAAAAAAAATTTCCGCTAACTTGTGCCAAAAAAAAAAAAATCTTCTATAAACTCGCCATGCCCCTTACGGAATACCTTGGGGTGTCTTCTTTACAAAATGGGGTCACATGTGGGGTATTTATACTGCCCTGGCATTTTAGGGGCCCTAAAGCATGAGAAGAAGTCTGGAATCCAAATGCCTAAAAATGCCCTCCTAAAAGGTATTCATTGGAATTGTGGCCCCATGCGCACCTAGGCTGCAAAAAAGTGTCGCTTATGTGGTATCGCCGTACTCAGGAGAAGTAGGGCAATGTGTTTTGGGGTGTATTTTTACTTATTCCCATGCTGGGTGAGAGAAATATCTCTGTAAATTGACAATTTTGTATAAAAAAATTGAAAAAGTTATCATTTACAGTGATATTTTTCACACACTGTATGGGTATATGTAAAAATACACCACAAAACACATTGCCCTACTTCTCCTGAGTACGGCGATTCCACATGAGTGACACTTTTTTGCAGCCAAGATGCACAAAGGGGCCCTAATTCCAATGAGTACCTATAGGATTTCACAGGGCATTTTTACGCATTTGGATTCCAAACTACTTCTCACTCTTTAGGGACTCTTTAGGGCAGTAAAAAAAAAACACAAGTGACCCCATTTTAGAAAGTAGACACCCCAAGGTATTTCGTGAGGGGTATGGTGAGTTCATGTAAAATTTTATTTTTTGTCACAAGTTAGTGGAATATGAGTTTTTCTAAGAAAAAAAATGTCCATTTCTGCTAACTTGTGACAAAAAATAAAAACTTCCATGAACTCACTATGCCCATTAGCGAATACCTTAGGGTGTCTACTTTCCGAAATTGGGTAATTTGTGGTGTGTTTCTACTGTCTGGGCATTGTAGTACCTCAGGAAACATGACAGGTGCTCAGAA
Source organism: Bufotes viridis (assembly GCA_033119425.1). Lineage (NCBI taxonomy): Eukaryota > Metazoa > Chordata > Amphibia > Anura > Bufonidae > Bufotes > Bufotes viridis. Next base: position 180,730,914 of record CM065590.1, read on the forward strand.
AGTCAAAGTGCATAAATGAATTTTTTTGCACCATAGTTTGTAAACGCTATAACTTTTACCCAAACCAATAAATATACACTTATTGCATTTTTTTTATCGAAGAAATGTAGAAAAATAAATTAAAATTTATATAGAAATGTAGTTTTATTTGAAAAAATGTATAACAGAAAGTAAAAAATGGCATTTTTTGCAAAAATTTCCATCATTTTTTATTAATATCAAAAAAAGTAAAAATGTCAGCAGCAATGAAATACCACCAAATTAAAGCTCTATTATTCAGAAGAAAAGGAGGTAAAATTCATTTGGGTGGTAAGTTGTATGACCGAGCAATAAACCGTGAAAGTAGTGTAGTGCAGAATTGTAAAAAGTGGTCTGGTCATTAAGGGGATTTAAGCTAGGGGGGCTGAATTGGTTAATTCTTGTGGTACATCTAAAGGGTTAACAAAGTTTGTAAAAACAATTTTGAGTAGCTTGAGAGGTGTAGCTTCTGCAATGGGGTCATTTATGGGTGGTTTCCACTATGTAATCCCCACAAAGTGTTTTCAGACCTCAACTAGTCCTTAAAAAGTGGGTTTTGGAAATTTTCTTAAAAAATTTAAGAATTGCTTCTAAACTTCTTAGCCTTCTATTGTCCTAAAAAGATAAAATGACATTTAAAAAATTATGCCAAAATAATGTAGACATATGGGGAATGTTAAGTAATAAATATTTTATGAAGTATCACTTTCTGTTTAAAAAGCAGAGTAATTAAAATTTTGAAAATTGCAAGTTTTCCTAAATAAAGGTGAAATATATTGACTAAAATTTATGACTATCATGAAGTACAATGTGTCACGAGAAAACATTCTCAAAATGGCATGGATAAATAAAATTGTTACAAAGTTATTACCACATAAAGCGACACATGTCAGATTTGCAAAAAATGGCATGGGCAGGAAGGTAAATACTGGCCCGGGGTTGAAAGGGTTAATGAAATTACTTATGTATAAAAGTATGTGAATACCCCATCAACAGTAATATCAGGCCGCAATTTCACTCTAATTACAGAATCATGGATTCATGGAATTACTTGTGTGAAAAAAGTGTAAAAAAACGAAATTAGTAGTATCAGGCTGCAATTTCATCCCAGAATCAAGGCTCTATGGAATTACTTTGTATAAATGAATGTAAACAACCCAAACTCAGTAGAATCATACCACAATTTCATCCCAATTATAGAATCAAGTATTAATGGAATTCTAATGTGAAGAACATTGTGAACACCCCAAAATCTGTAGTATCAGATAGCAATTTCAACCCAATTACAGAATTAGTTATTTATAAAAGAATATGAACAACCTAAAATCAGAAGTATTAGAACACTTTTTAACCTCAATTACTGCAGCAAGGTTAAGGCCTCTTTCACACGAGCGTGTCCGGATTAGGTCCGGATGCGTTGCGGATGCATTCAGTGAAAACTGTGCGATTTCACAGGCAAAGCCAGTCAGTTTTGCCTGCGATTGCATTCAGTTGTTCAGTTTTTTCACGGGTGCAATGCGTTTTGATGCGTTTTTCACGCGCGTGATAAAAAACTGAAGGTTTACAAACAACATCTCCTAGCAACCATCAGTGAAAAACGCAACGCACCCACACTTGCTTGCGGATGCAATGCGTTTTTCACGCAGCCCCATTCACTTCTATGGGGCTAGAGCTGCGTTAAAAAACGCAGAATATAGAACATGCTGCGATTTTCACGCAACGCACAAGTGATGCGTGAAAAAAAACGCTCATGTACACAGACCCATTGAAATGAATGGGTCAGGATTCAGTGCGGGTGCTATGCGTTCACATCACGCATTGCACCCGCGCGGAAAACTCGCCCGTGTGAAAGAGGCCTAATAGAAAGGCTTCTCTATTAGCCAAGTGTTACACTCTTCTATTGGCCCCTGCACTCTCCTAATAGTGTGGATAATGTCTCCTTATTATCTCCCTACACTCCCTACTATCTTAGGTGGGGTACTGTCTGTCATCCATGCATTTACCCAAAGTTGTTTACCAAAAGGTAATTTTTAAAGCAGGGCATATTTGAAATCTAACAAAAAGGACAAAACATGCATTTGTGAATACACCAAACAAGAAACATAGAATTGTTTGTCTATTATAAGAGAAAATAATATGCAGAATCCAATTAGAATTAATGTGATAAAGGCTGAAAGGTTTTTACTTTGTGCTACAAAAAATGTCATTTATATATTGAAATGCACTTGAGGGAAATCTATATTGGTCAAACTACTAAAATGGTTAGAATCTCACTTAATGAACATCAATAAAGTATCTAACAAAAGTCAGTCCATCCCTTACATTTTTGTAAATATTTTTTTTATATCTTTTTAAGGGACAACACTGAAGAGATGACACTATGATACAATGTAAAGTAGTCAGTGTACAGATTGTAGAAGAGTGTAACTTTGATGTGCCCTCAAAATAACTAAACACACAGCCATTAATGTCTAAACCGCTAGCAAAAAAATTGAGTACACCGCTAAATGGCTAAACTGTGGCCAAAGTGTCAATACCATATTTTGTGTGGCCACAATTATTTCCCAGCACTGCTTTAATTATCTTGGAGTTCACTAGAGCTCACAGATTCCACTAGAATCCTCTTTCACTCCTCCATGAAGTCAAAGCTGGTGGATGTTAGAGACCTTGCTCTCCTCCACCTTCCGTTTGAGAATGCTCCACAGACGCTCAATAGGCTTTTAGGTCTAGAGACATGCTTGGCTAGTCCAGGACCCTTAACCCTCAGTTTCTTTAGCAAGGCAGTGGTTATCTTGGAGGTGTGTTTGGGATTGTTATCATGTTGGAATACTTCCCTGCAGCCCAGTTTCTGAAGGAAGGGGATTATGCTCTGCTTCAGTATGTCACAGTACATGTTGGCATTCATGGTTCCCTCAATGAACTGTAGCTCCCCACAGCCGGCAGCACTCATGCAGCCCCAAACCATGACACTCCCACCACCATGCTTGACTGTAGGCAGGACACACTTGTCTTTGTACTCCTCACCTGTTTTCTACCGCACAAGCCTGACCCCATCTAAAACAAATAAGTTTATATTTGTCTCATCAGACCACAGGACATGGTTCAAGTAATCCATGTCAGTCTGCTTGTCTTCAGCAAACTGTTTTCAGAATTTCTGATGCATCGTCCCCTTCTGGGACGACCATGCAGACCAGCTTGATGAAGTGTGTGGCGTATGGTCTGAGCACTGACTGGCGGACTGCCCCACCCCTGTAACCTCTGCAGCAATGCTGGCAGCACTCATACAACCTCTGGAAATGATGCTGAGCACGTGCACTCAACTTGTTTGGTCGACCATGGCGATGTCTGTTCTTGTTAAACCACTGTATGGTCTTGGCCACTGTGCTGCAGCTCATTTTTAGAGTGGTGTTCTTATAGCCTGTCAGAACATTTTGGATTAAAAAGTCCATCAAATAAGGCTTACACAGTTAGATGTATAAAAAGCTGAATAGAAGCCATTTTGCTTATGGAGCTGACTTTAGAAGGCTAAGATGAAGTAACTTGTATAGGTTAGGTGAGAAATCCCTAACAAGAAAGTTAGCTATCTGTGGGAAATATTTGCCATGTCTGGTCTTAGAAGAAGGAGATTGCAGACAGGTCATAAACATCTTTAAGTTGAGTTTCACAAGAGATAGGACAGATGGAATGATATTAGTCTGTATTATGTTTTTGTAATCTATAAATGAATAAGATGTTGGTG